>CM076582.1:308028582-308623799 GCA_034641835.2 Pinus albicaulis | reverse complement strand
CTTCCTCCACTCTTTCTTAATGAATCAATTTAATGTACATCATCTACTCCTGCTATCCAATCTCCTATAAGAACCCTTGGAGAACATATTGTAAAGGTTGTTGTTGTTGTTTCTGTTAGTTTAGGGACTCATTCGACTATTAGAACGGTTGTTGGGGGAGAGTAGTTGAGTAGTTTGTAATGTAGTAAGGAATTTGGGAGAGAAAGTTTGGAATGTGATAAATCGTGAGCTCAGAGTAATATTATTTGTTTTTTCATCGGTGAACATAGAATTTCATAGGATCTGGTCTATATTACGGGTGATGTTTCTCTTGCGTATCCTTATTTCATTTAAATCATAGCATCCATTATTCTATGATAAGAATCGATGCATCCCGGTCTTGAGATATACCCTCATATGGTACCTTAATGCTTGCTACTCTTCTTGTCTTTGATGTTTACAGCGATAGTGAATCTAAGAAGAAATTCATGTAATTTAACCGATTAAAGATGTTGGTCTGGCCCATGCTTACTGATGTGTGAATTCGGGGTTTGTTGCTTAGATGTTCTTGTTGGGTTTAAGCTGGAAGAATTGGGATATCGGGGATTTAGTGCAAGCCCTGTCCACTGTGGTCATTTTACGACAAATTGGCCTTTCTAAGATCTCTTAGAGCTGGTGTCAAAGCATTGAAGGTTAAAAGCCCTTCTCTGATATTAGGCCTAGTTCTGTGTCAAATCTTAACTATTTTTCCTTTAAGAGTATGTTGAAGCAAGCTCGGAGTTAAATGACTTTTGACCTGATCTTAAGCTACCCTTTGTGTCTTCATTGAGAGTTTCCTTTGAGTATGTCAAAGCAGGTCTGGATTTAAATGATGTCTGACCTGATCTCCAGACTGCAATTGGGTTTCTTCTTTCTTTCACCTTCACTCCTTAATGTCCCATTCCACCATCTATCTAACAGATCCTTTAGTATAAATGACTTTCCCTATGGAAAGCCTTGGTTGGTTGTTATGCAAGTAATTCCCTTTCACGACTCCATAGCCCAATGGATTATTACTTTCTTAATATCCTGCTGCTTTGTTCCTTTCATTCTCTAACCTTCTCAGTTAATGATCTCCGACCAACCCAACAACCAAACCAATTTAAAACCCCCCCGTGCTTCATACCTAGCCTAATACCTAATTTTGAGCTTCAAAGATATATATCATTCTTTGCATTTATAGAGAGATCCCTCTCTGGATCCAGGAGGGCTAGATCCTAGGATCTCAAAGTGGTTTGATGTTGTCTCATCATTTGGTATTGCCAAATCTGCCAAATCATGGGAACCCCAATAATTTCAATGACTGGTTAGTTAAAAATATTGAGTTCTTATGTTAAATCCTCATTTATCATCATTTACCCTTAATTCATACATTAAAACCCCTTTTTCCTAAGTAAGCACACATTCTTTCTTAGTAAAATTGTAATCCCCATATAATTTACTTCATCCCTTCATGGGCATTCATAAAAATGCACAAAATTACATTTATCCTAAGTATTGGTGAAGGAAATATAAAGATGAGAAATACTTGATTTTATATATGATACTTAGAGATAATATGTATTTTGTTTTACATTTCACTCCTCTCATATTAACTTTTAACATATTTTATTAAATCCCTAAGAAATACCCTTTCCTAGTTATTAATTCCCTTATATTTAATAACCCAAAAAACCCACTATTATAATGTTTAAGACCAAAGTCTATTATCCATGTGCACAAATGAAAAAAATAACAAGTTATAAACCCCTTTTGGTCTAAACTATCTTTATTTGTTTTACCCTGCCCCTATAGTTTAAAAACCATTCAAAAAGGTTAAAAAGCTATATAATATAACAAACACGCCCGCAAATTTTAAACATTTTACAAATGTTTTAAAATAAAACATTTCTAACCCGCCATATATTATACCAAGTCTAAAGTTCGCACCTTTGTATATTGATTAAAACATTATCATATGTTTTAAAACCATTATTAATTTCACCGCTATGTATAAATAAACCTTGTAGTATATGTTTTAAACCTTTTACCCTTTGGCCATATTATAAAGTTTTAAACCTATCTTAAGCCCCCGCCACATTATAAAAAATTCCACTACATTTGATCCATCTCGGTCCCACCTTTCCATCCCGACGCAACTCCTGACATGATCCCAGCCATCCGCTTCGAACCTTTAGATCCGACGGTTGAGGGTTCATATCCCATAGATTAGATTCACGACCGCCCCAATGCAAAAGCCACGTGAAATGGGTGGTTTCTTGCCGACCGCTCCCCTCCACGTGGCCTCTCATCATTGGATCGTGTGGGTTTTGATTAAAACCATTTACCACTAAAAATTTTCACGATACCACCGGTTTTCCATTCTGTCAATCTCCAGAATCGCTTCCCGCCTGATCGTGACTTGCATTCAATGCTGATCAATGAAGATTCAAATGTTTTAATAAAACCTTGGTTAAAACATTAATTCACTCATCTGTCACGTTTAAACCATTGTTTTTGCCTTCCTGACTGTGTAAACCTGCAAAAATCCCATGATATCCATTTTAAATGCCTAAAACCTTTGGAATTTTCCAATTACATCCGTACAAATAGTTGAGGAGTTGCACTTGCTCTAGATGAACCACTGAAGTTACCAAATCGACCAGAAACTGAAGAAATCCTTTTAAAAGCCGATACCTGCATTCAAACAGGTATTCTTCTGAGTTTTAAACATGCAACTAAATTGAAAAAACCTTTTAAAAGAAAGAGAAGCCTGTTAAAGTTAAAGAATTGATTAATCCAATTGCAAAAAAGTACCAAAAAACAAGCCAAACCCTGGAAAAATTTTCCCAGGAACCCTAGTGGTCTACTGCGTGGTATTTTCAAAGCAATTTATCAATTTTTCATAGTTAAATGATTAATTTCAAGCTCTAAAAGGCCAGAAATCGTCTACAGGTGCCCTAATCTTCTGCAAATCCTTTTTAAATAGATTTTTAGCCCATTTTTCAGTCCAAAAACTCAAAAAACCCCTTGTTTTCTATTTTATGCTAGTTTTTAAATCCTCAGAACTTCTTTGATAAACCTAATTGGGTATAAAATGCAAAAAGAGACTCTATTTTGCTAAAATTTCGCAATCAAGCCTCTGCTATAGTAAAACTGCCGCTGCAAACAATTTAAACTTACAGAAGTAGCCCTAAGATGCCTAAAAAACAGAGCACCAGAAAGCTTATTGGTTCTAAAGCTCCTAAGCCTACCCCAGCCATTACTCCAAATACTGCAATTGTGGTCAATCCATTACAACACCCACTTGTTGACATTGAACATATTACTTTGGCTGATACTGATTATAATATAGTTGATCCTATTATGGAATTTAACTTGATAGATATCCATAATTGGTGCTTTGAAAATTTTCTAGATAAAGAAGATGAAATATATCTTTGGGATTCCCATTTACCAAAGTATGTCGTCACAGGACCATTTCCTACAAGAATTTACTGCATCGTGTCACCACTACTACATTCCCGAACAAAGAGCTATTGTCAATAAGCAACAAGAGGTCCTATTTACCATCATTGCAGAGTCAATAAACCAAATGTTGCAGCTCCAATCAGACCCCCAAGTAGTTCCTTTGTCTATTGAGGCCTTAACCCAACTGTATCTTGGCTTAGACTTTCCTAAAAGGTTTATGATCTTTCAAACATTTATGCCTTCCCATGTAGAAATCCCAAAAATAAATCCTCCATATTCTACTAAAAACTTTCCAGAAGGATCAAGACATATAATCTCTATGCTTTCCTTCATTCTTGGGTATTTCACAAATGAACATACTGATGAGTCTATCTTGGGATTTTTATCCACCCTCTCTCCGGGTCAACCACCCTCTGTTATCTTTGACTATGCCAGTTTTATAGCTGATAGCATCCACTATCAATTGACAAATTTGCAGCTGGAAGGAGTTTTCAGATATACCTCCTATCTATTCCACTTGTTTCTATTTTTTCAATCAGAGAGTTTTCCAATTTCACTTCAGAAGTTGGATATAGAAGGAAAACCTCTATCATTTATATTCTGGACATCTATACTCAGAAAAGAAGGGACAGAATTCAGTTATTTAGAGTTTGCAGAATTGTTTGTACATCCATTGACTACCATTTTGACAAAAACAGAGCATCCTAGAATCAGTGAGGAAATGAAGAGAATTTTGCAGCTATCAGAGCAAAGCAAAGTAGGATATTGGTATTTATATCAGGAATTTACTGAAATCATAGTTTTTGGTTCTAACTTATTACCCTACAAGTTGCCTAAGCATCCATCTATGAGGATCTTTGCCTTAGAATACATTAGACAGATCTTGAATTCAGATTCAATTAACTTTATGGCAGCCAAGAAAAAGACCCTATTTAAACTCAAAAATAAAATTAGGCCTTTCATATGTAATCAAAGAGAAGCAGATCAGTTATTGGAATTCAAATTAGAGCAAAGCTTCCCATGGAATTATGATCCACAAGGGATCTTAAGTAAACTAAGCGTAAAATGTAAATTGACACCCTTTATCCATGAGTCAAAACCAAATATAGAGAAATTTGCTAATCAAATTCAATGGGTTGAGAATTTCACAGAGGCAGTAAACCAAAGGAATATTAGTCACCATTTGGAAGTTTCCAAATAGCCAAAGACATCCCCTAAAAGAATCAGAGAAGAAGGATCTTATACTGCAGAAACTACCATAGAGACAAAGTTTAAACTCATTTACAATAAGAGACCAAAACTAGATATAGCAGCTAAAGGCAAGGTAACATTAAATGTGGAGGAAACACAACCCTTGAATACCAACACTACACAGACAGCTACTAATGTAGCCACTGTTATCATTAGTGAGCCAAATCGGAATCAAGAACAGTTGAATAATGAAGATGCATAGATAATGGAAAGGCAACAAAGTATGCATGATTCTTCCTCACATTCAGCTGAGGAGAAGGATTTAGACATTAAGGAAAAATACAAGCAAATCAAATTGAAAAATGAGGAAATTAAGACTGAAAATATTCTCAATTATTTAAGCAAAAGCCAAGTAATCAAAACATATTCTTATCAGCCTTTGATTATTCAACTCAAAAATTTATTATGTCAGTTTTACATCCCACTGTACCAATGCCAAAAACAGTGGCTGATTATAAAAAGGTTGATATGGAAGTAGCCACAGATAAAATCCATGAGTTGGATCAGAATGAATTTCGCAGGCAGACATCAGAGATTATATATTCCACAATGACAACAAAATCTATGAGTGCTCATAGACTTCAAAATACCATTTCTAATATGCAGGACCAAATGAAGATGGATAAAGCTTCACTATATGCAAAGGATCTAAGGATAAAGGCCTTAGAAGAGTTAGTATTGCAGGTAGGATATGATCCTACAAACATCAAAGCAGCTGAAGCATTGGTTAAAAATAAAAATGAGGACATAGCTGCCTTGAGGAAACAGCTCAAGCTTCCTCAAGGAGAGCATCCTCAAACAAAGGAAGATTAACAGGATCAAAAAGAGAAAGATGAAATGATGATCTTGATACTTCAACTAACAACTAAAATCAAATAAATGGAAGTACAAATGGACCAAATGGTCCAATAAAAAGAGACAATTAATGAACCAGTCATTCCCATCAAGTGGTCCTACTATCACAAGAAAGAGTACCATCTACTTTAGGAGAGAAATTACACCAAAAGAGCTAATCGCCATCATACAAGGATACATTCAACAACTACAAGAATCGAATCCCTTCTACAACAAGACAAAGATACAGACATACCAATTGGTAAAAGCAATGGAAGAGATGTCCTTTGAAAACTAGTGAAATCAACAAAATTAACAAAGATAATTGAAAATCTTGAAAATTCTACTAAATTGGCTCAAATCAATGCCAAGACAATTGAACAAAGCCATAAGATTAAGTGAACAAAATTTCAAGAAATTCGCAATGAAGGTTTTGAATCAACAGTATCGTATATCAAGAATTACCTGTGGAACAATATAATTGTGGCAATTCATGATGTTTGGCCATCAATGCAGGTCATTTTTGAACAAAGAGAATTACTGTTGGCAGCATAAACAGAGATTTAGAAAACACAAGAAGAATTGGCCAATAAGCCAGAACAAGCTATGAAGCTTATCACTTTCTTGAACAGCAAGACTAGACAGGAATTAGAAGAATTGAAGATCAATGACAGAACAGTAACTATCCTAGAAATTAGGAAAGTTACCACCAAAAGAAATTTGATGAGACCACTGGAAGAGAAATGTAAATTTATGAATACTACTATAACAAGATTCATGGTTAAATTCACAAATTTGAGGCAAAAGGGATTGCTTGATATCATGGTGATTAATGACAAGTCAATGCCCCAAAACGACTATGACAAGAAGATTAGAGAGTTTTCTAAAGAACATATAAACAAGCCAATAGGACAAGGCATTCCAACAGGGAAAGTCTTATTCAAGAACTTTGAAGACTTGTTTTACTTGCAGTATGAAGTCAAGCACTTATTTGTTGTCAAACTCACCTTTGCCAAGTATACAGAGGCTGATGAGAATTTTAGGAAACTCAAGAATATTCAAATCCCTAAAAATGAGAATTGGCATGAATTGACTGATTTGTTATGAAGAATGAAAGGCAAACAAATGAAGAAGAAAAAATATGTTTACTGTTTTCCCTGTCAAAACAAATTTTACAGCAATAAAGGCGGTTTACTGAATTTTAAAGAGTATCTGGATTAAAGAGTATCAGTGTGACAGTGTATAAGTGAGAAAGAGTATTAGTAAAGGCAAGTCAAAATCATGAAAATATCTAAACAACCAGCACGCAAGACACATAGGCAGTTAGCAGATTCTTGTCATCAAAACAATTCTATTTATTTTGAATAAAATAGGACAGCTTACTAATTTGTTAAGCAGTTGTCCCTATTTTTGATGTAAAGATGTTTATTTTCCTAAGCTAATTCCTAGAAGTCATCTAGGATATTTTGTAATACATTTTTGTATAAATACTTCACTCTAAGAAGTATTTTGTGTGGAATAAAATTGCTGAAGATTACTATAGACATATTGTTGACTTGAAAGCTGTGTGTTTCAACTTTGAGTAGCAGACTGGATCACCTATTTGGCATCATACTTCAAGATCCCTGTGATAAGCAATATGGAGTGAAGTACTCTCTAAACTTGTCATTTGTAATCTTTCTTTGTTGCATGCATACATATGTGTTTTAATTCTAAATCTGAATGTACAACTAGGAGTATTACTACAAGACATGTTAATAGCAACCTATTTTTAACTAGTTTTCATTTCTTTGTTTTCTTCTGATTTCCGGTGTAGGGAACCCTTAATTGCTCCCTCTCCCGTTTGACCTCTATCTACTACTTCCCTTTTCCAGATCAAAGGATCCCTAAGTTCCCTTTATCTCGATCATACCACCTCAATAAACAATTTCCCATAATCTCTAAGGGTTATCTATCTTGCCCTTAAGACATTTGAATTTTAGGCCCTGATCATAGTTCTGCTAGCTTGATTTAGACTCCATAGCCCAATGGACAAGTAAATTTCCCTCTATTCATCCCTTCAAGTGATTTTTTCCCACCAAAACAATCAATCAAAACCAAACTGCTCATTTATAACTAGCCTAACATTTATAAATCAAATAAAGATCAATTTTAAAGAGAGAGCCCTCTCTGAACCCTAGGAAGGCTAGATCCTAGAGTTTGAAGTAGGTTTGTGGTTACCTCTAGAGTTCTTTGACTTAAATCCAAAATCACACAACTTAGGAATTTACTAGAGTGATAACATACTGGAGACCATACTGGGGACTTAACCAATCCTCAATCATAAAATTTGTCTTGAAAGAAAATTATCTTATTCATCCTTTTATTTCAAGATTGCTTTTATAGGTTGTGGGTGTTGAAAAATTGTAATTCTGGCTTCTAGGAAAACCTACTATACCAGGTCTAACCCTGATCCTAACCCTGTTGTCATAGTAGATAACCCAGACCGAATTGGAAAAAAAGAAAAAACAAACAGAAAACTTAGAAGCTGAAGTATCATTAATAAGAGTCAATTAATTACCTCAAGAATTAGTTAGTCTACAAGATATTGATTTTGATCTGAAATTTGAGCATTCCTTATTTAAAATCAAACATGAAAATGATTTAAAAAAAAAAAAATTAGACCCTGCTTTTGTTTCATTTTTTAATACAAAACATGAAATTATTACAGCAAGTTCTAAATCAAAGAAAGTTGAATATCAGACTAAAGTTGAAGTAATTAATGTTACAATTCTTAAGGATATTGATGAAGCTATTGAATTAGCTCAATTTTTTACTTATGCAAACAAATCTCCAGTTTCTCAATTACACACCACAATAATACCAGTTGTAGATTCATCTCTGTATGTTGTTACTTCATATATAGATACCACTACCAACTCATCCACAGATCCATTTATCCCTAGACTGCCTTTGCAACCTAGAATACTTTTTTCCACCATCCACTTCATCCACTATACCCACTAGTTTACCTACTGATTTTGCAAATACATCATTCTCATTTCCTAGTAGTTCCACTCATATCCCAATATCATTTCCCAGCACTTATGGTACAGTTTTTAGTTGATCAGCTATCATTTCCAACACAGCTCCAAGTTCTTCTACTAGACCTCCTAGTCAAACTAAGCTTTTAGTCATGGCTGCTAGATATGCTCCCCTTGTCTTACCTCAACAGTTGCATGACATGCCTCAAGATTATCATAATAAAATACCATTTTTTGATCGTACTACACAATATACTGCTCAACAACACATAACTAAAATGACAGACTTCTTTGAAATTTATGAAATAGATGACTCAGATGTTCAAATGGGATTGTTTGCTCAAACTTTGACTGGAGAAGTAAAGAAATGGTTTAAAGATCTAGCTGCTAGTAGTATAACGGATTTAGCTATATTTTTTACAACGTTTTTGAATAAATGGGAAAAGAAAAAGAACCCCCTTCAAATATTATCTGAATTTGATGCATTAAAAAGAGCCCCAAATGAGTCAGTTCAGGATTACTGCACTAGGTATAATAGTGTCTATAACTCTATCCTTGCAACTCTTGAACCTACTCCTTATTCTGTTCTGCTCAAATTCCATGATGGATTTGATGCAGACATGGCTTTTCAATTAAGGGAAAGAGATGCAGACACTTTAGAAAAAATGCAAGTAGATGTTGTTAGTGTAGAAATAAACATATTAGCTAAAAAGGCTAGACTCATAAATGAAAGAAGGGTGACTATCAAAGAAGAAAATTCAAATTCAGATGAAAAAATAGATAGCTTAGCTAAAACCTTAGAAATAATTATGGATAGATTAGATAATATAGAGAAAATGCCCCATTGGGATAATCAACAAAAGATCAGAAATCCCAACTTCAGAAAAAACACAAATCAAGGAAAAGCAAAAGAAACAGGCCCAGACCAAACAATAAGGCCACCATTCCAAGAATAATGATGAAGATGAGGATTCAATTAATCATTTAATGGGAATAGATGATGACAACACTATTTTCCTCACTCGGGAAGATCAGGAATTGTTTGAGCTTCAACAGCTTAAATTAGAATCAAGTGAATCTTTTGACTATAAATAGGGTTATAACTTTGCCATAAATGAAATACATAGTTAGTATAACCTCAAAAATAAGAAAAATAATGAATCTTATACTAAAAAAACTTCCCAAAATTAGAATAAGAAAACAGTAGAAGCTCCAAAAACAAAAGTTTTGCAAATTCTCCCAAGGGAAAACAAGCAAAGCTCCAATTCTCCCCAAAACATTTCTAGTCCTAAACAAGCATCAAGTCCTAAAATTGTTGATATCACTGATGAAGTGGCTCAAGCCTCAAAAGACACACGGAAATCTGTTGTAGCCAAAGCCTCTAACTCTGTTAAATCAACAAATTTAGATCCTAAAGCACCTTCTGCTGATTCTAATTCAGTAGATCCAAAAACTGATGATTCAAAAACACCTACTGATAGTTCTAAGTCTGAAAAAACTTCTACTGCATCTCAAACAACACCTGAAAAGAAAATTAGAAGTAGTAAAACACAGGAAACTCAGACAGAGAATATCAAACCAATTGAAAATAAAAACATAACTGTAGAAACTCAAGATAAACCCAGCCAAACTACAGTTCATAAAGAAGAACTAGCTCAAATCAGTAAGTCTCAACCTACATTTAATATTAAAACATAAATTGCTAAGTTGAAAATACCAATTCCTTTAACTGAATTGGTAAAACATGACTTATTATAACTGAAACACTGAATATGAATGATGGTGAAGATTCTATTAATTTAAATGATGATCAACCAGAGTTGATATTTGGCCCAGATGTGAATGGAAAACATGCAGATGGAGCATTCCCTCCTTTTTATATCAGTCTTACCATTCATGATCAAATTCTACATAACGTTATGCTAAATTCTGGAGCTTCCCACAATTTAATGCCTAAAGCCATTATGGAAAATCTCAATTTAGAAATAACAAGGCCTTACAAAGATTTGTTTTATTTTCACTCAAGTAAAGTTAAATGCTTAGGATTAATCAAAGAATTATGTGTGACATTAGTTCAGTACCCTGGTAAGAGCATATTAATGGCCATTGTAGTAGCTGATATCCCCCCTAAATATGGGATGTTACTTTCTCGATCATGCGGAGCAAATTCACAGGGATCTCTACAACTGAACATGAGTTATGCTACTATCTCGATGTTTGGTCAGCCTAAAAAGTTATATAGAGAAACATTGATGAAGTATAAGGTCAGTAGTGCTGAAATATCTATAAATTTTCCAATTTAGACTACACCAACTGACCTTGATTCTTTTATCCTGTGTAACTCTGAAACTGATAAAATCCAAACTGAACTAATTGACAAGAAGAAAGAACCAAACAATGATAATATCTTCCATCAATCCCTACGGCATTTATATTTTGATGGCTCAGTTAACAAATTAGGAGCAGGAGCAAGAGTTTGGATAACAAACATGGAAAATAATCACTCAAAAGGCCATGCTTTCAGGCTTAATTTCAAATGTACAAATAACATGGCTGAGTATGAAACCTTAATTCTAGGACTTCAAATCATTAGAAACTCAGA
Source organism: Pinus albicaulis (assembly GCA_034641835.2). Lineage (NCBI taxonomy): Eukaryota > Viridiplantae > Streptophyta > Pinopsida > Pinales > Pinaceae > Pinus > Pinus albicaulis. The sequence goes on along the minus strand of CM076582.1, from coordinate 308,612,621 downwards.
AGCACAAATAATTTTGACCATGGGACATTCAGAATTAATCATAAAACAAATAAATGGAGATTATTCTGTTCATAATCCAAGACTAGGCCGATACAAAGACACTGTGCTAGATTTAATTGATGATTTATTGGAATGTAAATTTACTACTATACCTAGAAAACAAAATATACAAGCTCAATGTCTAGCTACCTTTTCTAGTACATGCAATTTACCATTCCAACCAAATCACAGATATACTGCTGGAGTCAAGCATAGGCTAATAATTCCAGATAATCTTAAGTATTGGCAGATTTTTTCTCAGGATGAACAGATTTACAGGTTTCTGAACAACGAAGGATAATTTCAAAAATGTATGATAGATACTGATTGTACAATAGATAATGATTTGGATCGTGAAATAGATTCAAATAACTTAGATGTAAATAGAATAAAGTTAGATAAACCAACTAGATTTACTCAAGCTCACATAGATAGCTTAGAGAAAGTAGAAGTTGAAGAAATTGTTGATGATGAATCTGACATTTTAAACCTCAGAGATAATTTCTTACCTAAAGGCTTAACACCCTTAGAAGATCTTTTTGATTCCAGTGATGTAGCTAGAAAACCAAAAATGGAGCTAGTAAGATCTGACATAGAAGAATGTAATATTGGTACAGAATTGAAACCTAAACTGATAAAAATTTCCAAAAATTACCTCAAGAAGAAAAGGATAAATATATTGAACTTTTAAAGGAATATCAGGATGTGTTTTCTTGGAGTTATGAATATTTAAAATCTTATGATACAAACATAATCCAACACAAAATTCCAATAAAAGAGGATCAAAAACCTTTCAAACAAAATTTGAGGAGAATTAACCCTGTATTATTACCATTGATAGAAAAGGAAGTTAAAAGAACGTATGATGCCCAGATCATTGCACCAATCAGATACTCTGATTGGGTTTCAAACCTAGTTCCCACAAGAAAGAAAACAGGTGAAATTAGATTGTGTGTTGATTTTATAAATCTTAATAAGGTATCCTTAAAGGATAATTACCCTTTACCTAAAATGGATCATATATTACAAAAGGTAGTAGGTTCTTCTATGATTTCTTTGTTAGATGAATTTTCAGGATATAACCAGATCCTAATCCAAGAAGAAGATCAGGCTAAAACAACTTTCACCACTCCTTGGGGAACTTTTATGTATGTAAAAATGCCTTTTGGACTGATGAATGTAGGAGAAACCTTTCAAAGGGATATGGACATAGCCTTTGCAAAGGAGATACATGATTTTTTGGTTATTTTTTTAGATTACATCACTGTTTTTTTCCAAAACAGATAATGAACATTTGGATAATTTGAGACAAGTTTTCATTAAATGTAGGAAATTTGGCATCTCTTTAAATCCCAATAAAAGTCTATTTGGACTAGAATAGGGTAAGTTACTGGGACATATAATCTCAAAAGAAGGAATTAGAATTGATCCTGCTAGGATAGAAGCAATTCTAAACATCAATCCACCTCGAAATACCAAAGAGTTACAAGCTATCTTAGGTAATATAAATTTTTTAAGAAGATTCATATCTAACTTAGCAGAGATAATTAGAGAATTGAATAACATGCTCAAAAAAGATTTAGTTCTTAAATGGACTGTTGAGGCTAAACAATATTTCGAATCCATCAAACTAGCCTTAACCAAAACTCCAGTCTTGATAAGTCCTGATTTTAAGAAAGACTTCATAATATTTTCATTTGCTTCAGAACATACCATTGTTGCAGTTTTACTGCAGAAAAATGACCAAGGATTTGAACAGCCTATAGCTTTTTTCAGTAAAACTCTTATAGATGCCCCTTTGAAGTATAACATAATGGAAAAACAAGCCCTAGCTTTGGTAAAGGCTATAAAAGACTTCAGGGTGTATATTCTCTATTCACACATAATTTCCTATGTCCCTAATTCTGTAGTAAAAGACATTCTTACTCAGGATGGTCCTGATGGAAGAAGAGGTAAGTGGATTGCCACTATCCTAGAATATGACATAGAAATTAAACCCACGAAACTCATCAAAGGTCAAGGATTAGCTAGAATTATGGTTGAATCCAATTGTAATGCCTTAGATATAAATTTTATTGCTCAGGTTGATGACCAGGAAGAGATGGCGACTCCAACGATCAGTGAAGCCTTCTCAGATTCACCTTGGTACTCAGATATCATATTTGTACTTTCAAACTTACAAGCTCCTCCTGGATTGTCAAGACCTAAAGCTAGATTTATTAAGCTTAAAGTAATAAGATTTTGTATCTTAGATAATTTACTCTTTTGGAGAGATCAAAGTGAGATTTTACTGAATTGTTTACTAAAGGAAGAAGCTGACAAAATTCTTGAAGAGTTTCATGAAGTTGACTGTGGAGGGAATTTATATTGGAAAACTACTACTGATAATATCCTTAGAGTTGGTTTCTACTGGCCTACTTTGTTCACTGATGTTAAAAAGTTTATGACTTCTTGTCACAAATGCCAAATTTTTGAAGGCAAGAAAAAATTGTCACCCCTACCTCTAAATCCTATTTCAACTGAGATGCAATTTCAACAATGGGGTTTAGACTTCATTGGTGAAATTCACCCTCCATCTTCAGGCCAACATAAGTGGATTTTAACTGCCACTGACTATTTCACAAAATGGATCGAAGCCATTCCCTCCAGACAGGCCATTGACACAGTCATTATTGCCTTCCTAGAAAATAACATTCTTTCAAGATTTGGATGTCCACAGAATATTATTACTGATAATGCAGTAGCATTCAAATCCAAAAAGATGATTTCCTTTTGCCACAAATATCATATTACCCTAGGACACTCTACTGCATATTACCCTTAGGGTAATGGCCTAGCTGAATCCTCAAACAAAATTCTTGTAAATATCATTAGAAAAACTACTGGAAGATAACAAGAAACCTTGGAATAGAAAGTTAGTCAATGTCCTATGGGCAGATAGACTGACAACTAAGAAGTCCATTGGTACATCTCCTTACCAGCTTGTTTATGGAATGAATGTTGTTTTTCCATCCTCCTTAGGAGTGCCAGTGATGAAAATTATCCAAGAATTACAGGTTGAAACTAATGATATTCAGAGAGGGATTAACCAGACTATTCACTTGCAACAAACAAGGGAAGAATTTTATGTTAAATCCCAAGTTATCCAAGATAAAATCAATAAAAACTATGATAAAAAGACCAAAGAGGATGACTTTTACATTGGAGATCAAGTGTTAAAGTGGGATTCTAGGAGAGAAGACAAAGGTAAACATGGGAAATTCGATTTCCTGTGAAAAGGACCTTATGTAATTTATGGATATAGAGGAAATAATGCATTATTTTTGAAAGAATTGGATGGAACAAATCTACAAGAAGGACCAGTCAATGGCAGAATGATGAAGCACTACTACTCCCTTGAGTTAACAAATAGTTAGTTTTTATTCACTTTGATCATTGTACATATACATTGCAAAGTTTAGATTGGATTGGATGTTTGCCTTACAGAGTTGAAGCCCGGAGAGAAGGCCCTAAGCTTTGAAGGGTAAAATGTCATAAATATGAGTTATTACAGAAAGCAGGAGACACTTACAGGAACATCATAGTCAAAATTCAAAGGCTACTGGATCTCAAAGTTCTTGACATTTCACTAGGAAATGCCATCCTCAAGTGGAGCCACTGTTAGGGTCCTATAATAGTAGGGTTCATAAAATTTTGAATTGACTTTGATAGTCTTGTAAATATGTACATACCTTGCTTTTTGCAAGTTATTTTCCCATATTTTGAAGAAGAAAAAAAAAAGGAGTAAAAAAGTCCTAAAATAAAAATCAAAGGACTTAGAAAAAATACAGATGCCCAAAAGAAAAAAGAGATAAAAACAAGACTTGAAAGTGAGAAATTCCAAATGCCACTACTTTTTACTTTTAGTACAAGAATAATGATTATGTGCAGAGTGTCATTAAATGCCATAATCCATGATGAGTTAAACTGTTTAAACTTAACTTTTCATGTTTTCAATTTCATGTTTTAGATAGTGAATAAAGATTTATCAAACAGTTTAATCTTGATAAATCAGTAGATAGGTAGAGAATAATGAGGAGCTCAACAGTTTAATCTGAACTTAGATAGTTTATGCTTTGAAAGAATAAATGTTTTAAGGTTGCAAGCCTAAATGCACCTGCAAAAATGAAGAAAAAATGTTAGAATAAAGCTGGGTAGGTAGAAGGCAGTGGAGCAATCATGTAAATAATACATCATCGGGCAAAATCACTAATTTCTCCTCCCCCATGAGTGTTCAGTATTCTAAGCTATAAGTCAAATAGGCTCAGAGCATTTCTCTGACTTTTGTTGGGACCGGACCCAAGGCTCTATGACTGGTTAGTTGAAAATATTGAGTTCTTATGTCAAATCCTCATTTATCATCATTTACCCTTAATTTACACATTAAAACCCCTTTTTCCTAAGTAAACACACCTTCTTGCTTCGAAAAATTGTAATTCCCTTATAATTAACTTTATTCCTTCATGAAGCATTCATAAAACCCTCAGAATTACATTTTATCCTAAGTATTAGTGAAAGAAATATAAATATGAGCAATGCTTGATTTTATACTATACTTAGAGATAAATATGTATTTTTGTGTTTTACTTCACTCCCCTTTCACATTAAATTTTAACATATTTTATTAAATCCCTAAAAATTACTCTTTTCCTATATTATTAATTCCATTTTATCTAATAAACCCCAAAAACCCACTATAATAAACTTTTGACCAAAGTATATTATCCCATGCGCATAAATGAAAAAACCCAAAATATAAAGCCCTTTGGTCTTAAAAGTTATCATTATTCAAATATCCCGCCCTATAGGCTTTTAACTATTCAAAAAGGTTAAAAAAAACTATATAATATAACGTATCATTATGCACATTTGAGAAACATTTTTAATAAAATGTTGCAGTATAAACCCCGCCCGCTTATGTTTTATTAAAAGCATTTGTAAGAAATGTTTCAATAAAGACCTTAAACCCGCCATATATATATATATCATGACTAAAGCCCGCCACCTTGTATATAAATTAAGACATTATCATAATGTTTTAAACCATAATTAATCCCGCCGCTATATGTAAATAAAACATTGCACATATCATTTAAACCTATACTTCTCTATTTTTTATAAAGGTTTAAATCCATATCAAACCATTCCGCTTGCATAAATAAACCCGGTCCCACCTTTTCGCTCCGACGCAGCTCTCAAAGCAATCTCAGCCCTTCGCTTCAAAGCTTTTAATTCGACAGTTTAGAAGCAATATCGCGTGAACAAAATGCACGACCACTCCAACACAAAATCCATGCGAAATAGGTTGTTTCGCACTGACTCCTCCCCTCCACGTGGCCCTTATGGTTGGATCGCGTGCGTTTTCACTAAAACCATTTACCACGTAAAATTCATGCGATAAACCGTTGGTTTTATGCGCTTGTGTAAATTCAAACTGCTTCTCGCCTGATGCGACCTATAATTAATGCCGAGGGTTAATGCGATCAAATGTTTTAATAAAACCTTTGTTTATGTATTTTTCCACCTGTATGTTGCGTTTAACCAAGTATTTTTCCCTCCCAACTGTGTAACTCTGAAAAGAGCCCCCAGATAGCCATTTCCTGCCATTTTTACACCCAGAACTTCTAAAAATTTCTCGAGAAACCTGTCAAAGACCGCAGAGGAGCTATATCGCTCCAGTTCAACCTCTGAAGAAACCAATTCGACTAGAAGACTGAAGTATACCCTGTTAAACCGATACCTGCGTAAAAACAGGTATTCTTTTAAGATTTAAGCTTGCAACTCAATTGAACCAAACTTGTAAAAGAAAGAGGAAGTATTCTTAAAGCAATAAATAAAGAAATTAAATCATCCAAAAGTCCCATAAATAGGCAAAACCCTGGCGAAATTTTTCCAGGAACCCTAGAATCCACTGCACCCCATTTTTAAAGGAAATTTATCAGTTTTTCACAGTTATTGATCAAATTTTAAACTTTCAAAGGCCAGAAATCCTCTACAAGTGCCCTATATCTTCTGAAAAATCTTTTCATCAAATTTTTAGCCCAATTTACAGTCAAAAGACTCAGAAAACCCTTGTTTTCTGTTTTAGACCAGTTTTTAACATCAGAACTTCATTTGAGAGACCTATTGAGCATAAAAGCCAAAAGAAGCATTCCATCTTGCTGAAATTTCCTAATCTAGCCTCTATTATAAACAAATTGCCTCTGCGAACAGTTTAAACTTGTAGAAGCCAATTAAGATGCCTAAAAAATAGAGTGTAAACAAATCTGAAGGTTCTAAGATTCTTAAAGCTACTCCTGCTATGACTCCAAATACTGTCATTGTATTCAACCCATTGCAACCCCTTGTTGTTGATATTGAGCATACTCCTCTAGCAGACACTGACTACAAGATAGTTGATCCTATTGTGGAGTTTAATTTGATAGATATCCATAATTGGTGCTTCGAAAAAGTTCTAGATAAAGAAGATGAAATCAACCTTTGGGATTCCCATTTACCAAAGTATGTGGTTCCATTAACTCATCCTTGTCAAGAAATTATCAGACTGTGTCACCACTACTACATTCCTGAACAAAGAGCTATTGTCAATACAAATAAAGAGGTCCTATTTACCATCACTACAGAGTCAATAAATCAAATGTTGCAGCTCCAATCAAACCCCCAAGCAGTTCCTTTGTCTATTGAGGCCTTAACCCAGTTGTATCGTGGCTTAGACTTTCCTAAAAGGTTTATGATCTTTCAAACCTTTATGCCTTCCCATGTAGAAGTCTCAAAAATAAATCCTCCATATTCTACTAAAAACTTTCCAGAAGGATCAAGACATATAATCTCTATGCTTTCCTTCATTCTTGGTTATTTCACATATGAACATACTGATGAGTCTATCTCGGGATTTTTATCCACCCTCTCTCCTGGTCAACCACCCTCTGTTACCTTTGACTATGCCAGTTTTATAGCTAATAACATCCACTATCAATTGACAAATTTGCAGCCGGAAGGAGTTTTCAGATATACCTCCTATCTATTCCACTTGTTTCTATTTTTTCAATCAGTGAGTTTTCCAATTTCACTTCAGAATGTTGGATATAGAAGGAAAACCTCTATCAGTTGTCTTCTGGACATCTATACTCATAAAAGAAGGGATATAATTCAGTTATTCAGAGTTTGCAGAATTGTTTGTACATCCATTGACTACCATTTTGACAAAAACAGAGCATCCTAGAATCAATGAAGAAATGAAGAGAATTTTGCAGCTATCAGAGCAAAGAAAAGTAGGAGATTGGTATTTATATAAGGAATTTACTGAAATCAGAGTATTTGGTTCTAACTTATTTCCCTACAAGTTGCCTAAGCATCCATCTATGAGGATCTTTTCCTTAGAATGCATTAGACAGATCTTGAATTCAGATTCAATTAACTTTATGGCAGCCAAGAAAAAGACCCAATTTAAACTCAAAAATCAAATTGGGCCTTTCATATGTAATCAAAGAGAAGCAGAAAAGGAAGTAGCAAGTTAGTTATTGGAATTCAAATTAGAGCAAAGCTTCCCATGGAATTATGATCCACAAGGTATCTTAAGTAAACTAAGGGTAAAATGTAAATTGACACCCTTTATCCATGAGTCAAAACTAGATATAGAAAAAATTTCTAATCAAATTCAGTGGGTTGAGAATTTAACAGAGGCAGTAAACCAAAGGAATACTAGTCACCCTTTGGAAATTTCCAAACAGCCAGAGACATCCACTAAAAGAATCAGAGAAGAAGGAGCTTATACTACAGAAACTACCACAGAGACAATGTTTAAACTCATTTACAATAAGAGGCCAAAACTGGATACAACAGCTAAAGGCAAGGTAACTATAAATGTTGAGGAAACACAACCCTTGAATACCAACACTACACAGACAAACACTAATGTAGCCACTGTTATCAATAGTGAGCCAAATCAAAATCAAGAGCAATTGAATAATGAAGATGCACAGATAATGGAAATGCAACAAATTATGCAGGCTTCTTCCTCACATTCAGTTGAGGAGAAGGATTTATACATTAAGGAAAAATACAAGCAAATCAAATTGAAGAATGAGGAAATTAAGATTGAAATATATTCTATTTTTTTGAAGCAGAAGCCAGGTAATCAAAACAAATTCTTATCAGCCTTTGATTATTCAACTCAAAAATTGATTATGTCAGTTTTACAGCCCACTGTACCAGTGCCAAAAATAGTGGTTGATTATAAAAAGGTTGATATGGAAGTAGCCACAGATAAAATCCGTGAGTTGGATCAGATTGAATTTCACAAGCAGACATCAGAGATTCTCTATTCCACAGTGACAAAAAAAGCTATGAGTGCTCATAGACTTCAAAATACCATTTCTAATATGCAGGACCAAATGAAGATGGATAAAGCTTTACTATATGCAAAGGATCTAAGGATAAAGGCCTTAGAAGAGTTAGTATTGCAGGTAGGATATAATCCTACAAACATCAAAGCAGCTGAAGCATTGGTTAAAAGAAAAATGAGGACATAGTTGCCTTGAGGAAACAGCTCAAGCTTCCTCAAGGAGAGCATCCTCAAATAAAGGAATTTTTACAAGATCAACAAGAGAAAGATGAAATTATGAGCTTGATACTTCAACTAACAACTCAAATCAAAGAAATGGAAGTACAAATTGACCAAATTGTCCAAGAAAAAGAGACAGTTAAGGAACCAATCATTCCCACTGTTATCCCAGTCATCACAGCAGCAGTACCATCTACTTTAGGAGAGAAATTGGCACCAAAAGAGCCACTGGCTACTGCAGTGCCAGTGACATATTCAACAACTTTAGTAACTGAATCCTCTACAACAGCATTGTAGCATACAGATAATCGCAGTCAATAGGTAAAAGCAGTGGAAGAGATGTCCTTGAAAACCAGTGAAATCAACAGATTAACAAAGATAATTGAAAATCTTGAAAATTCTACTAAATTGGCTCAAATCAATGCCAAGACACATGAACAGAAAGCCATAAGATTAAGTGAACAACTCAAGAAATTGCAAATTGAGTTGGCTTTAATTGAAAAAGTATCATATATCAAGAATTACCTGTGGAACAAAATAATTGTGGCAATTCATGATGTTTGGCCATCAATTCAGGTCATTTTTTAACAAAGAGAATTACTACTGGCAGCACAAACAGAGATTTAGAAAACACAAGAAGAATTGGCCAATAAGCCAGAACAAGCTATGAAGCTTATCACTTTCTTGAACAGCAAGACTAGACAAGAATTAGAAGAATTGAAGATCAATGACAGAATAACAACTATCCTAGAAATTAGGAAAGTTACCGCCAAAAGAAATTTGATGAGACAACTGGAAGAGAAATGGGAATTTATGAATACTATTATAACAAGATTCATGGTTAAATTCACAAATTTGAGGCAAAATGGATTGCCTAATATCATGGTGATTAATGACAAGTTAATGCCCCAAAACGAATATGACAATACGATTAGAGAGTTTGCTAAAGAACAGGTAAACAAGGCAACATGACAAGGCATTCCAACAGGGAAAGTCTTATTGAAGAACTTTGAAGACTTGTTTTACTTGCAGTATGAAATCAAGCACTTATTTGTTGTCAAACCCACCTTTGCCAAGTATACAGAGGCTGATGAGAATTTTAGGAAACTCAAGAATATTCAAATCCCTAAAAATGAGGATTGGCAAGCATTGATTGATTTGTTATGAAGAATGAAAGGCAAACAAATGAAGAAGAAAAAATATGTTTACTGTTTTCACTGTCAAAACAGATTTTACAGCAGTAAAGGCAGTTTACTAAAGGTTAAAGAGTATTCGGATTAAAGAGTATCAGTGTGAAAGTGTATAAGTGAGAAAGAGTATCAGTAAAGGCAATTCAAAATCATGAAAATATCTAAACAGACAACACACAGGACACATAGGCAGTTAGCAACTTCTTGTCATCAAAACAGTTCTATTTATTTTGAATAAAATAGGACAACTTGCTAATTTGTTAAGCAGTTGTCCCTATTTTTGATGTAAAGATATTTATTTTCCTAAGTTAATTCCTAGAAGTCATCTAGGATATTTTGTAATACATTTTTGTATAAATACTTCACTCTAAGAAGTATTTTGTGTGGAATAAAATTTCCGAAGATTACTATAGACATATTGTTGACTTGAAGGTTGTGTGTTTTGACTTTCAGTAGCAGACTGGATCACCTATTTGGCATCATACTTCAAGATCCCTGTGATAAGAAATCTGGAGTGAAGTACTCTCTAAACTTGTCATTTTTAATCTTGCTTTGTTACATGCATACATCTGTGTTTTAATTCTAAATCTGAATGTACAACTAGGAGTATTACTACAGGACATGTTAATAGCACCATGTTTTTAACTAGTTGTCATTTCTTTGTTTTCTTTTGATTTCCGGTGTAGGGAACCCTTAATCGCTCCCTCTCCCGTTTGACCTCTATCTACTACTTCCCTTTTCTGGATCAAAGGATCCTTAAGTTCCCTTTATCCCGATCATACCACCTCAAAAAAAAAATTCCCATAATCTTCGAGGGTTACCTATCTTGCCCTCAAGACATTTGACCTTTTAGGCCCTGATCCTAGTTCTGCTAGCTTGATTTAGACTCCATAGCCCAATGGACAAGTAAATTTCCCTCTATTCATCCCTTCAACTAATCTGTTCCCACCAAAACAATCAATCAAAACCAAACTACTCATTTATAACTAGCCTAACATTTATAAATCAAACAAAGATAAATTTTAAAGAGAGAGCCCTCTCTGAACCCGAGGAAGGCTAGATCCTAGAGTTTGAAGTAGGTTTGTGGTTACCTCTAGAGTTCTTTGACTTAAATCCAAAATCCCACAACTTAAGAATTTACTAGAGTGATAACACAAAACACAAAAAAGGTACGCATTGCAACTTTACATTTAGAACAAAATACATTTGTATGGTATCGATGGCTTTGCTCACGTAAAAAAATTGTCGCCTGGTCGATTTTTACAGAGGAAATGATAGCACATTATGAGGATACAAAAAGCAACACCTTCTTTAGCCAACTGATAAATCTCAAACAAAAGGGTTTAGTGGTGGAGCACATTGAGGACTTCCAAAAATTGAATATAAGGGTAACTAATATTCCAAAGGAACACAGGATTGATGTCTTCATAGGGACTTTAAATGATAAAATCTAACATGAAGTTCGCGTATGGAAACCTGATTCATTGGAAAAGGCATTCAGGTTGGCAAGAAAAATTGAATGTAAAATTATGGCAACAAGAAAGCCTACCACTCACATATATAAAGATGGAAGTGTTGCTAATCCTAGACTTCCACAACCTACAAGGTTGACACCACGAAAATTGGAAGAAAAAAGAGAAAAATGGCTTTGTTACAGTTGTGATAGCAAATACACTAAAGGTCATAAGTGTGTTGAGAAGAAATTATTTTACATATATTGTGAAGAGGAAGAATAAAATGAACAATAATCTTCAAAAGAAGAAGATATACACTAGGAACCAACCCTAGAAGAAGAAGAAATGAGTCCGACCATATCGTGTAATGCATTGGCAGGAATTACCACTCCTCAAACTCTCAAGATAGAAGGATATATCAAGAAGAAAAAGGTAATAGTATTGATTGATTCAAGTAGTACCCATAATTTTATTCATTGTAAGGTAGCCAAGTAATTGAATTGTTTCCTATACCCAGCACCATAATGTTAAGTGATGGTTGCAAATGGAGGAACTATAAATTGCTCTAGAAAATTCCATAAAATCAAGCTAACTATGGGGGAATATGTATTGAATATTCCAATGCTTCCATTCCTATGGGAGGTGATAATGTTGTACTAGGAGTACAATGGTTACAATATTTTGGGACGGTAGCTTTTAATTTTCATGAACTTTTCTTGAAATTTTTTTTAGAAGGAAAGGAAGTCGAATTACGGGGTATCACAGGGAAGCCAGGAAATATAATAAACTCTAATGTCATGACAAAGCTTCTGAAGAAAGAACAACGAGGCGTAATTTCACAATTATGCTCACTAGAAGTTCCAACATCAAAATCATCTATTTCTGCAAATCTCCAAAAATTCTTGGACAATCATTCCAAGGCATTTGAAACTCCCAAAGGACTCCCACCTATTCGTGATCATGATCATGCTATTCATTTGATTCCAGGAAGTGTTCCTCCAAACATCAGGCCTTATAGATATCCTTATGTCCAAAAGAGCAAAATTGAACGTATGATTGCAGAAATGTTAGAGGCTGGTATAATTCAACCTAGTCAAAGTTCTTTCCCTACTCTAGTAGTATTGGTGCACAAGAAGGATGGATCATGGCGCATGTGTCAAGATTATAGGGAGCTCAATAAGCTCACCATTAAATATAAATTTCCCATTCCTATGATTGATGAATTATTGGGTGAATTGCATGTAGCAATTTATTTTAACAAGTTGGATCTTCGTTCAAGATATCATCAAATTAGAATGAAGACTGAAGATATTCTGAAAACAGCATTTCGAACTCATGAGGGTCATTATGAATTTTTGGTCATGCCTTTTGGCCTTACCAATGCACCTTCTACATTTCAAGGTTTGATGAATTTCATTTAGTTGGAAAAATGATTCCTTATGGTACAAATATCGCTTGTATCTTTGTAGGTATTCCCAACTCAAAAAAAAGATTCTTTTGGAATTGCACACTTCTCCTTTAGGAGGACACTCGATATTTTTAAAAACTTACCACAGGGTGAAGAAAGAATATTTTTGGGATGGCCTTAAATCTGATATTAAAAAGTTTGTGGTAGAATGTTTGGTTTGCCAACAAAATAAAGTTGAGACAATTAAGACCCTGGGTCTTCTACAACCTTTATCCATTCCAAGTCAACATTGGGAGGATATTTAAATGGATTTTATCACAGGTTTACCTAAGTCCGAAGGAAAGAGTGTCATCATGGTGGTAGTCGATAGACTTACCAAGTATGCACACTTTTGTGCATTATCTCATCCATTTAAAGCAAGTACAGTTGCTACTACATTTATGGACACAATTCAAAATCTACATGCAAACCCAAAGGCAATTGTGAGCGACAAAGATCCCATTTTTACTGGAAATTTTTGGACGGAGTTATTATCTTGTTTGGGTACTCAATTAGCTTATAGCTCATCTTATCATCCTCAATCCGATGGTCAAACTGAGATAGTGAATAAATGTTTGGAAGGATATCTTCGTTGTTTTGTATCTGATAAACAAACACAATGGGTCAAGTGGTTACCTCTCACTGAATGGTGGTACAACACTTCATTCCATATTGCAGCAAAAATGACCCCATTTATGGCACTTTATGGATATCATCCACCTTCCATCACATCATCCTTAAGAGAAAATTCTAAGGTTCAAGCAGTGGAAGATCACATCGAGCATCAACAAGAAGTTCTCCAACTCTTAAAGTATAACCTAAATTTGGCACAAAATCGAATGAAACAACAGGAAGATCAACATCGTAGCGAGAGAAGTTTTGATGTAGGAGACTGGGTATTTTTACGGCTACAACCATACAAACAAATGTCCCTCAAGCAAGCTAAGAAGGATAATAAATTATCGCCAAAGTATTATGGTCCTTACAAGGTGTTACAAAAGATTGGTACTATGGCATACAAATTGGACCTTCCTGATTCTTCGCGAGTGCATCCAGTTTTCCATGTTTCATGCTTAAAGAAGGTTATAGGTGAAAATCTTCCAATTCAAACAATATTTCTAGAACTTGATGAGGAAGGAAAAATCATATTGGAACATGAAGCGGTCATGGAAACAAGAACTCGACAGCTATGAAATCGATCAATTTCAGAGTATCTCATCAAGTGGAAGAACTTACCCACTGAAGATTCTACATGGGAGGATGAGAATTTTATACAGAAGCACCTAGAGCTACTCAAGCATTGAGGACAACACTTTTTTGAAGGAGAGGGGCATGTTAGGTCCCTATATTACTAGTTTATTCCCTTATTTTTATTAGTGTAGCCCCCTTATTGTTATTTTTGTACCCTTGTAACCCCAATATTGTTATTATTGTGCCCTTACATTGTTATTGTTAGGTCAGCTAGGATTATATTGTGGGTCCATGGACTCCTATATATAGAAGGAGGTTTTGGTCATTTGTATCATCCAATAATTGTTCATTTATGTGATGTATTGGAGGTTGCCCCCCTGAAGAGGCTATTTCTAAGGTGTTGATCTCTCTTTTCTTCTATTTTTGGAGTTGGTTTCATACAACATAATTCTTAAAAAACTTGCAATAATACCCTGTTAACCTGAGAAATCCTCGCAACTGCTTTATGGTTGTGGGAACTTTCCATTCCTTAATGACTTTAATTTTGTTAGGGTTTACCTTAACACCCTCGTGAGATAAAATATGACCCAGATATTCCACCTCTTGTAATCCAAAGAAACATTTGGAGGTTTTTGCATATAATTGTTTCTCTTCCAATAGTTTGAGAAACCTGTCAACATGTTGAACATGATCCTTCCAAGACATGTTGTAGATTAGTATAGCATCAAAAAATACTAACACAAATTTTCTAAGGAAGGGTTTGAAAATGGAATTCATCAACCCTTGAAATGTATAAGGTGCATTGGTAAGGCCAAAAGGCATGACCAAAAATTCATAATGACCCTCATGAGTTCAAAATGTTGTTTTCGTAATATCTTCAGTCTTCATTCTAATTCGATGACATCCTGAATGAATATCCAACTTGGTAAAATAAATTTCTCCATTTAATTCATCCAATAATTCATCAATCACAGGAATGTGAAATTTATCTTTAATAGTGAGCTTATTGAGCTCCCTATAATTCGGACACATGCACCATGATTCATCCTTCTTGTGCACCAATACTGCTAGAGTAGAGAAAGAACTTTGACTAGGTTGAATTATATCAGCCTCTAGCATTCTGCAATCATGCGTTCAATTTCGCTCTTTTGGACATAAGGATATCTGTAAGGCCTGATGTTTGGAGGAACACTTCATGGAATCAAATGAATAGCATGATCATGATCACGAATAGGTAGGAGTCCTTTGGGAGTTTCAAATACCTTGGAATGATTATCCAAGACTTTTTGGAGATATGGAGAAATAGATGATTTTGATGTTAGAACTTCTAGTGAACATAATTGTGCAATTACGCCTCATTTTTCTTTATTCATAAGCTTTGTCATGACATTAGAGCTTATTATCTTTCCCGGCTTCCTTGCAATACCCCGTAATTCAACTTCCTTCCCTTTTGAAAAAAATTTAAAGAAAAGTTCTTGAAAATTAAAAGCTACCGTCCCCAAAGGTTGTAACCATTGTACTCCTAGTACAACATCAGCACCTCCCATTGGAATGGAAAGAATTGGACTATTCAATAAATATCCTCCCATGGTTAGCTTGATATTATGGCATTTTCTAGAGAAATGTATAGTTCCTCCATTTGCAACCATCACTTGACATTATGGTGCTGGGTATAATAAGCAATTCAATTCCTTGGCTACCTTACAATGAATAAAATTATGGTTACTATCTGAATCAATCAACACTATTACCTTTTTCTTCTTGATATCTCCTTCTATCTTGAGAGTTTTAGGAGTGGTAATTCCTGCCAATGCATTGCACAATATGGTCTGACTCATTTCTTCTTTCTCTAGGGTTGGTTCCTGGTATATATCCTCTTCTTTTGAAGTTTCTTGTTCATTTTCTTCCTCATCTTCACAATATATGTAAAATAATTTCTTATCAGCACACTTATGACCTTTAGTGTATTTTCTATCACAACTGTAGCAAATCCCTTTTTCTCTTTTTTCTTCCAATTGTTGTGGTGTCAACCTTGTAGGTTGTGGAAGTCTAGGAGTAGAAATACTTCCATCTTTATATATGTGAGTGGTAGGCTTCCTTGTCGCCATAATTTTACATTCAATTTTTCTTCCCAACATGAATGCCTTCTCCTATGAATCGGGTTCCCAAAGGCGAACCTCATGTTGGATATTATCCTTTAAAGTCCATATGAAGACATCAATCATGTGTTCCTCTAGAATATCAATTACCCTTATATTCAATTTTTGGTAGTCCTCAATGTGCTCCACCATTGAACCCTTTTGTTTGAGATTTATTAATTGGCTAAAGAAGGTGCTTCTCTTTGTATCCTCGTAATGTGCTATAATTTCCTCCGTAAAAATTGACCAAGTGACAATTTTTTTACGGGAGAAAAGCCATCGATACCATACAAAAATGTATTTTGTTCTAAATATAAAGTTGCAATGTGTACCTTTGGTGTTTTTTTCACATTATTGAGATCAAAATATTGCTCCATCTGTAGTATCCATGTTACGGGATCCTTGCCATCAAAACTACTCATATCGATCTTTGGAATATGGTGGGTCTTCAATCCAACATTAGAGTTTATGAAATCACGATTAACATTTATTTTGTTCTCAACATGGGTTTCCTCTACTATATTTTCGCCATTAGGAATATTTTCTTGTATCAACTTTTTCAAACCTTCCATGTCTTCTTTTAGATCATTCTTCATGTCTTCCATGTTGTCTTTCATTTTTTCTTATATACCATCGATCTTAGCTTCCATGTCTTCCATGCCATTCTTCAAACCATCCATTTTAGCTTCCACGCCTTTCTTCAAACCATCCATATTTGTTTCCACGCATTTCTTCAAACCATCCATATTAGCTTCCATGCCCTTCTTCAAACCATCCATCTTAGCTTCCACTCCTTTCTTCAAAACTTCCATTTCATTTTTTGTTTCTTTGGTGCACTTGCTCTTGTAATTTTGATATATCATGTTGCACTTATTCATCTTCATGAGTCATAGTAGAGTATTATGAGGGCTTAAAGGGTGTTGAATTATTTTTAGGGGCATTTGAGAACCCAATACTAATATCTATCATTCAATATGCCCTTGGAATCACTTCAAACTAATTTTTCAAATAAGATTTATGCAATTTGAAAAAAACAATACACACCTTTTTCTTGCTTTTGAGGAGCTCAATATTGAAACTGAATTATCTCTTTGATTTCGGATCTTTAATATCTGAAATTCGGTCCTATAGTATCACTCTGAATCTTCTTTCGAATGCCACAGGTATGACCTGATTTGGATGCTTCAAGACAAATTTATGCCCAATCTCCCATAATGACCTAATTATGGACTAGTTCAGTAGAGCGAACTTGTATGGAATGCCACGTGTCACTGTTTCATCCTTCGGCTCTGAAATTGATAGACAGGAAACTACAGTCTGTGTAATTTTGGCCACTTTTTACAGAATTCTAATCTGATGCTCACAGAGAAATTTATGACGATTTTCCCAAGGTCATCTCTTTTAGATGAAATTCGGGAGCCTGAAAAAAATCCTTACTTCCACAGATCATATCTCCGAAAATATTGCAAACCAAGATCTAAAATTTTTACATGAATTTCCTTAGGATTTTAGCTTCTCGTGGTAAAAATTGCAGCTTCTGAACCTTCGTAGAAAAAATTATATAGCGAAAAATCCACGATGACCTGTTTGAAGCAGCGAAACCCTAGAATCCAAAGCTCTGATTCCAAATGTTATGAAACCAGTTCCAAGAATAGTAGAAAAGAGAGATCAACGCCTTAGAAATAAGCCACTTAGAGGGGAAAACCTCCTTTACATTACATAAATGAACAATTCTTGGATGATACAAATGACAAAACCTCCTTTCTATATATAGGAGTCCATGGGGTCACAATATAATCCTAGATGACCCAACAATAATAATGTAAGGGCACAATAATAACAATATAGGGGTTATAGGGGTACAAAAATAACAATAATGGGGTTACACTAACAACAATAAGGGACTACACTAGTAATATAGGGACCTAATAGAGGCATGTTGAACAATAGGTTGTTGGATCATGGATTGTTGTCCTCTATCTGAACCTTTTTCCTCATTGATGAAGCCCTCTTTTTGGGTCTCCAAAGCCTCATTCTCAAGGACTTTATGTTCACCATGATCTATAACCACTAAAAGTTCACCCTTAAAGGGAAATTCTTCAAGCACACTGCTATCATGTTTTCCCTGTAACTCATGCTATTTTCCATTTGGTTCAAAGAGTTCTTCAAAATAATGAATCAAAGGTTATTCTTCATACAAATCCTCATACTCTTCCTCTTTATTCCAACCAAACAAATCTCTAACCAAGTGCTCTCAAGGGTTATAAACAATGGAAATCATTTTCAAATGCATTGAGTACTTGTAAATTGTCGGCATCAAGAGTAGGGGTAGGGGAATTATAATCCATGGTCTAGCTCACAAATAGTTGGAAATAAGGTATAGGATGGAATGCACTTTTTTTCTTCTGTATTTCGTTGAATGACATACACAATTACTGCAAGCATCTTGTTTAAAATATTGACTTTACTCATTCCTGGGTCCAATGTGCAATACTTAACCAACAAAATGATTGGTTTTGAATAAATATTAATTATTCTAAATGAAAGGCCTTCATTTGTTAGGATAGTAGTGGAGGAGTAACTAGCACTGATATTAATGAAAAAATGGTTTTGTCGGGACATGGAAGAAACAATCAGAAATATCATCTCCTTAGAACACCCCAATTTGTTTTAACTATGATATTAAAACAACATATTCTTTATCATTCACTCTAGGACGATCATAAATATGAGCCTAGTCTTCAAAGAGACTTCCAAACTGTTCACTAAAACTAACAGATCAGTTGATCGACCATCTTGGTTGGCTAATTAGTTGTCATCCCTATTTTCCCCAAGTCTACCAGGAATAACGTTCTTATCTCTAGATTTTCTAGCCTTCTCCTCTTTCCCAACTAAATATGCATTTTGACCAACTCTATTTTAAGAAACATTTCTTACATCTTCGGTTAATTATTGCAAGGACTCAGGAGAGTTTGACATCTATGCCACCTTTCCTAGAGATTCAATAAGATTGTATATATCAAATGCACTAAACCTACGTTATTGAATAAAATAGGTTTGAACAAGACAGAAGATTCAGTTACCACAACATTACGTCCTCCATCCACAAGTTTAGCAAAATGCATGCATATTATGTAAGATTAATTAGTTTAGAGTGAATAAGTGCAACAATTATATCCTTGTTGAATTTGAATTCCTCATCTAAACAAACAACCCATCTTGTCAGTTCCTTCAAAACCCATTTGAAAACATCACATATGGTAATCAATACAACAATATGGGTTGAAACATGTAAGTTTCTTAATGCATTTTGATATAATCTCTTAAAAAAAAAAAATGTGATATCGGCAGAGTTACCTCATCTCTACTAATACATTGCAGTATAATCTTTGTAATCTCTGAGACATGTCCCTGAATTTAATGATCATTGGAACTATTTGATATTGCAGCCTCCAAATTTTAAGACGCGGCTGATACTTGTCCAATGCTTCCCCTCTGTTAAAAGAGGGCTCCAATCCACAAATCTCCTTTGACGATCCTCTTGTTCTCTAGCTATATGTTGCCTCTCTCCTTCTCCTTTTCGAGCAAGTTGTTGGGCTATCTCCCGCTCTTCATTCGTCCTTTGCACATAACAAGTTTCCATTCCTTTGGTACATTAATGACATGGACCCTGATTCTTTCAGGGAAACAAAAGATAGCTCTTGTGCATTGCATTTATCCAATGCATAAACTATAAGTTTCCATCCACAAATACCTATGCCTTGATCATACATATCCATATTGGGCTCTTCTCGTTTTCTTCTTGACACCTTGGTGTATTTTTCTTTATGACTTGTAGAGATATTTTCTTCCTTGATTTTTTTAGGAGTCCATCACATGATACTTTTGATGAGAAGTATTGTATTAATGAAACAACTCTTTTAAAGTTGTTCTGCTTTGGAGAAGATCCAATTATTTGTTGATCATTGTCTCTTATTTCACTGCTACTTGTATAACTTCTAGGTGTATTATGTCTTCAAAACTCATCTTTATTTATTCCCATGCTTCCACTATAATTAGGACATTGAAGAATATTAGCCTGACTTTCAAGCTTTTCCTCGATCTTGTTTTTTTATTACGTAAGGCTTGCATCTTCTTTCTATGAAATCTTGCCCAAATAACCAAGACTTGTTTTGTCATATAGTGATATTTGACTACTGAGAATATCATCCAACATTTGAGAACCTTCCAAGTTATTGTTGAGTTTGTTTGCTTAATTACTTAATGACACAATTTCTACTTCAAGCTTCTCACAATTTTATTCCTTTTCCTTCATTTGATTTTCATCACTTCTTCTGTTCTCTTAGCTTGTTCTAGTTGAATGTTCAAGGAGATGACTTCTTCAAAATTTTCCTCTTGCTCTTTCAGTTTTTATCAACTTTTGCTACTAGTTCCTCATAATCCTTAACCTTTTCCTTTGGCTGACTTAATAACATCATTTCTCTCTTTTTTTATTCCTCTGCTTGACATCTCAGGAGGACAACCTTCGTTTCATTAATGTTATGACTCTTCTCTTCAAGTATTTTCAAACACACTTTAAGCCTTCTATTTTCTTTTATGATCCTGACTATTTACTCTCAAGCAACCACAAATTCTGCTTCAAAATCAAGGGTGTAAACCTCTTCTAGATCTGAAAGACTCTTATAATTGTCTTCATCTTCTTTAAAATATTATATATTCATGGATATGAAGGAGACTTCTTTCAGGGGTTTAGAGTCACGTATTCTTGACTTTTCCATATGTGTTTATGAGGTCTACCTTTCAAATATTAGGCTGTTTCCAAAGGTACTTGCTCTAATACTAATTGTTGGATATACTAAGAGGGAGGATGAATCAATATTTCATTATTTTTAATGATTTTTATCACTTAAAAATTTTGATGAACATAAATCATGAAACATAGATTTTACATAAGAAACACTCATACAATTCTTCTTTGTAAATATTTTGTAAACTTCCTTGTACAAAGTAAGCACTAACTTACAACTTTCGTAGGTACCAATCTACAGGAGATTTCATTCCCCTGACTGAGTACCAACTTAGAAAATATAGGCACCAACCTTCATGAACACCAATCCCCCCAATATGAGCACCAACACAACAAACTGTAGAAACCAACATATGTCTTCAAGTTGTTTCTTAGATTTTTCATCAATAACTTCTAGTTCTCAACAAATTGTTTAGTGAGTTATCATCTAACCACACAACCCTCAAGTTTGCGCCTTCAAGCTTTATCACACCCATTTGACATGTACACCTTAAATTTTTTCTCTTAAAATAGGTTTCCTGACTTGGCTCTTTAGACTCTATATCCTCCATGTCAGTTCTCCATGTTTGATCAAAAAGAGGCATACCCATCTAGAAATTCAACTCCCTCAACTCTTGTTGTTCTTTTTACAAATTTCACTACTTAGGCCTATCATATGTTCAAAAAGAAGGTAGGCACACTTGAAAACTTGTACTCATCACTATAGATTTATTTCTATTACATGGGGCTTTTCAACACACTTGGAACCAAACATGCATTTACAACCTTTAAGGTTTGATTATTGCGACCTATCAACCTTTGCACTAAACACTCACTGTATGTAGCCCACATGCATATCACAAAATTTATCCATGATAACCCTATCCTTATTGCACCTATTTCCATAGTAGGGTTCGACCCTATCATCACCTTAAAATCATAATTACTTAAGCTAACAATTCCCTTACACTGACTTAGACAACTAGACTCTCCCTCCAAAGATCCCTGCAATAGTTCTCCATTAGAGCTCAACCACCTCAAATATCAAACCAGAACTTAGTCTAAAATATGACTGCAACTTCCACCACATAATAGACTTTAATTCGGACTTCAAAACACTAGAAACCAGTTTTCAAACCAGAACTGAATTTGACTTTCAATGCACTAGAACTTGGCCCTCAATCCAGATTAAATTCGGCCTTAAAAAATATAGGACTTGGCCTTCAAACTAGGCCTAAACTCGACCTTCAAACACCATAATTTGGCCCCCAAAAAAATTTGAAACTCAACCTCAATAGGACTAAAGTTCGACCTTCAACAGGGCTGAAACCTGGCCTCTAGAATACCTTTGCAACTTGCCTTCTAATTCGGACCAAAAACCTTCTCAAAGTGTGTCGAAAACCCTTCCAAAAATGTGCCAAAAACCCTTCCCACAGAAAACCTCTTCAATTCGTCTTCACTTCACTTGGTTCATGAGGTATGAACCTCAAAAATGCTCCTTTGCTTGCTTATGAGGACCCAAATTGGCTTGAGCAAGTGAGTCCTAGGTTCCTCCATACAACACCTATATATAGTGCATTTTGTTCGAAATATTGAGAGGGGGGTGAATCAATATTTCTTTTACAATTGTTATTTTACTAGTGTTACATGGATAAATCCCTTCTGTGGACAAAAATGATCTCCCTAGAATCCTAAAGGAAAACTAGAAACAAATAGAGAAAATAATAGCTCTTTCCTTATCCTATAACTAAAACATGAAACATGTAGTATGTGAAGGATCACTTACCTATTAACAAAGTGCTTGTAGAAGTCCTTTCAGTGCTTTCCACAACCATCTTTCCCTCGATGCCTTAGAGGATTTCTGAATGCTTTCCACAGCTTCTCCATGATGCTTAAAAGGAGATCTACATAGACAAAAACATTCAAAGTGATCAAAGCATCTAGCATATAAAATAAAAGGTAAATGAAATCCCTAATATAGAATACAACATATAATTGAATCAATAATCAGTTATAAGCCATGTGAGTGATCAAGGAATCACACTGTTAGTGTCAGTATTTGCATCCTGCCATCAGTGATCAAAAATCCTCTTTTCATATCAGATTAGTGTCTCATTCAGAAATTTTTGTAGGTCATATTCCAAAATTTACTCACTGATGGTAGCCCTAAAATAAAAATAAATAAATAAACCACTTTTTCCTAAATTTCCATTACTTGCTGGCTCATTTTCATAATTTTTTGAATGGCCATCATTCATGAGTTTTTATCACTTGTTTAGTCATGTCACCATGAATTTCATTCAGTCAAACTCTCATTATGTCTTTAGGGTTTTTCAAGGTTTCATTAGGTTTCTAGGGTTTTTCAAGGTCTAGTAATAAACCATTTCCATTGCATAAGAGCAAAAATTAAGAAAGAGTGATCAAATAACATTTCTTCACCATGTGAAGATGATTTGTAAAGATAAATGCCTATTTCATCATATAATTTTTAGTTCAAATGTAATTTTTTATATTTTCATTATGTAATTTTATGTCTTTCAAAATGTAATAATTTCACCATCCTAAGCTGCTAACTTAGTGTTCCAAAGATGCTAAACCACCAAAAATTCAAATTCAAAGAATTCTCAAAGGTCATCAAAGGATCAAATTGTCAAAGGAAAGAGTCAAGTAAAGGGTAAAGTTTCAAAAGGTTAGGTGAATAACAAAGGAAGAAAGTGGGTCCCAAGGCCCAAAATCATCAATTTCATGAAGTATAAAGACCACTAAGACATCCCATTCAAACTCATTCTCACATCCAAAGGTTGAGTTTACACTCCATCAGCCCGAAAAAAGTCAAATTGTAGAGTCAAAGAGAAAATTTTAAAGGCGTTGTGCTTAGAGGAGGGTGGTGTTGCACGTAGGCAATAAGAGCTGCGCTTAGAGCATTTGGCACTGCCTTTTTCACTTCAGGTGTTGCGTTCCTGGGCTTGGCATTGTGCTTTTTCCCAACAAGCCCTAGAAGCCACAAAACACCCTCAAACTCTTCCAATTTTTTAGCATAAGCTTGTTTCCTCCTTTATCAAGTAAGTGATACAAAACCATTGCCTCCTTGATTTCCTAAATGTCATTTTTATGGTGTTTTTCTTCATGAGAAAAATTAACTAAGTGTCTAGTGAAAAACCCTAGTATCACTCCCTCACTCTCACTTTACTGCCCATAAACCCTACAATACCTTCCTACATCACTATTCAAACCATCCCTACCCCTACACTACTCTTTCCTAATCCCTAAATCCCTTCCCCATAAAACCCTATGTCCTAGGCTTCAAAATTCCTAGGCATACACTATACTAAACCTGCATTCCAATTATCATTTTCAACTCCGTAAGTATCTTAAACTCCTATCACCTCCCAAAGCTTCATAACCCCTTCCCCCATCTACCTAAATTTTCCTAGACCTATCCCCACTCCCTAGACCAATCCCTGCTCACATTTCCCCTTTACCTAGGGTTTCTAGTCTACCAAAACACTGTGGAGGAAGACAGAGATTATATGGAAGAGGAGGGTAGACAGAGAGAAGATAATAAAGAAAAGTGAAGGCCTCACAAAGGAGGAATAAGACTAGAGCCCACCAACACAAATGAATTGAGGGCCTCTACCATGATTGTCAGTTGTTTTGAATATGTAGGGTGCCTTGATTTTTGCAACATGATTCATAGGATCCAACAGCATCCCATGTTGATTAGAGTTTTCACTTCAAACCTTAGAGACAATCAAGTGACCCTTGCTTATGTAACTTTCAGTGTATCTACATTTGTCATTGCTACTGCCACAGGGATTCCAAACATGGGAGAGAAATGGTATAAATCCAAGGATTTGGAGGATCAATACTATGAACCATTCATCAAACTAAGATATAGGAATGAAAGGAGGAGGGTTTTCCCTTTCAGCTACCTCCTTGATAGATATGCACCCATTATTAAGATCATCATGAAGTACTTCTCTTGTGAAGGGAGGTTTTCTAGGCTCTACACATATCACATTAGACTGCTGATGCACTTCACAAGAGTAAGATTACTCAATATCCCAAACTTTTTATTTAGGAGCATAGATAAAATGGCTTACATTGTGCAAAAGAGATACTATCACCAGTAGATGAATAGCCTCTTCCACCACTCATTGATCAAGATCATTGTCCTCCATCACCTTGATCAAGTGGGCATCTCACAGGACACCTTCATTGCAAATGACATCTTCACTTCTCCACAAGCTCCACATGTTGAAGATGTACCTTCTTCATCTCACCCAGCTACATCTATGCCTCCACATCACTCCACTTCACCTACTCCATCACCATTTTATGAGCAGGATGAGTCACCTAGCAGAGTTGAGGTCAGCAAGCCTAAAGAGGTTGAACTCAACATGTTAGAAAAGACATATCAGAGAGGGCATAGGCAGGTGTTTGCCCCACAGATTGTGGGAGGGGCCCTGCCTTCTTCACCAACAAATCATGTACAAAATGGCAAACAAAAGATGGCAGAGGAAGATGTACATGAGGAAGCCATTCATGAGGAGGATGACCTCCATGAGATAGAGATTGATTTTGACCTTGTTGACTTAGATAAGAAGCATGATGATGAGGCCTCCAAATTGATTATCAAGCAGAAGGATGCCCAAATCAGGGAGCTTCAGACCAACTTAGAGAGATCTAAGTTTGTCATTGCATATTATGAGAAAGAAAATGAACAACTTAAGACCAAGCAGGCCATCATGGAGATTCAACTTCTCAAGGCAAAAAGAGAAGAAAACAAGAGAAAGTCCTTGTTTGATTAGGCTTATGAGAGGTATGGTGAAAAAAATGAGGCAGAAGAACAATTGCCAAGAAAGAGACCTAGGACTAGAGGGTTGAAAAGAACTTTAGAACTAGAGAGGCAAAAGGAGGCTGAGCTTGCTAATGAGCTCACATTGAATGAACAATTTTCCATCATTGTCAATGAGAACCAGGAGAAATGGCTTGACAGGTCCAACCAAAATCTTGAGAAGATCTCGGAGAAGGAAAACAAGGACAATGATATATTGAGAAAGAGGGCCAAGCACTACTTCAAGAAAAAACAAATTTCAAGCTTAAAACTCCAAAAGGCCAATTCAAGACTTGAAACCCTAACCAAGAAAAATGAAGGGGAAAACCTTGATATTCTTAATGAGGCATCTATCATTACCTAATACACCTCATCAGCATCCCACATCAGAAAATTTAAAGAAATTTGGGCAAATTTTGAATATTTTGGAAATTTTTGTGTTTTCCCCAATTTTGCACAGTGGCACTGGCAAAACCGCAACGCCCTAGGTGATGCAATTTTCCTAGGGACCTCCAATGGATAAAATGAAGGTATCGTTGGATTTAGAAGGAAATTTACAGTCAAGAAAACAAATTTTCTAAGATTTTTTGGGTCAAAGAGGCAGTCAAAAGGTCAAAAAACACTCAAAAAATGACATTTCTGCCTTGTTTTGGAGGCTGGCACTGTGCTTTTGACAAATCTTGGGAGAATATGTTTTTGGAGGGTCAAATCAGCACCATTTTGGGAAAAAATAATATATCTGGAAACTAGACTGGACAGGCTTTCCAATGAGCTATCCTGAGCTCAATTTGGACACTTGTAACCCCCTCAAAAGTGGAGATGAAGATGGCATTGCGCTTAGAGCAGTGGCTCTGCACTTTTGACACATGCCTCTTCCAATGGTCTCCTTTCCTTCCCTTGATGGCAAGCTCTTTAGACCCAAAACCAACAATGTGAGTTTACAAATCCAAGTCCCCCATTCCTTTAGTCCTATGCTGAATTTATAGAAAGGATGAGGAGGTTTTTAGTTCCTTTTCTCAAGGGATGTGATGCTTAAGAAAAAGATATTAGTTCCATGTACCAAGGGATGAGGCGTATGTATGTAATGGTTCGAGGTTTCTAATTTGGATAAGATTCCTCAACCAAAGCTTCTAAAACTTACTTATTATTTTTTACTTGCGTGAACAAACCTGCGCAGTTTATAGTGGAAGAAACTGCACAGATCTGCGCAGTTTACAGTAGAATAAACTACGCATGTGCGGGTTTTATTCAGAAAAACTGCATAGATGCTAAAAAATGGGTTTTAAGCAGTCAAAAGAAAAATTCCTTTTGTCCCTGGTATTTTTTTACTTCAATATTGATAGGGGATCCCATTTGAGACACTCCATCGGATGGTGAAATATCAAAATCGTTAGTCATGGTGACAAATTTTAATGTAATAGATTGCCCCCTAAAGTGCAAAGCCATAAAAGATGTTTGATGACTGAAGTGCTCTATCATGTCAAAGGTTCGGATTAGAGACCAATTGGTTAAAGACCTGAAACAAACAATCAAGGATTACCATGCCATGCTTTCATATAAACATCACTGAGATAGGCATTCCCATACTCAGAGTAAAGATAACTCGATGAACTAGTAGGGAAATACACAAAGATCCACGTCAACAATAAACATAGTATGGACGCAACCATAAATGGATCTATCTTTACAATAATGAATATTTAATCAATCCACACAGCCTCGATGGATGAAACTAGATCCAGGGTCTTGATCTCCATCTCTATCTATGTATGAATCAAACCATGTGAGTAAATGTATTGAAGTCTAACATGGTAGAAACCACTTGATTACCGGTCAATTATGTGAACCGTTAGCAAGTGCGAGAGAAACCACCAATAATGACACTGGATCTCAAGGTACTCCAGTATAATCTATGAAGTGTGATTAAATGTTTTGAAGTCGAATACTCATAGAATCATTCAATAAAAGGCCAATGATGAGAACCTATCGTCGAAGAAGAGAAACATGCCATTAGGGCATGCAAGCTCCAAGGTACTAAAAAAGATTTCTAGATCAACTTCCTATATAATGAGTTGAAGTCGATGGGAAGAGATCTATTGTAGGAGGACCTACGACACGAAATTCATGTCAAGTTTTGAGGAAAAAATTGGAGTAATTAAGGATTGACTCATGGATGAATGCCGCAATTGAAGGTTATGATTTGCAAGGTAATTTTGGTTGAGGTTGGACTTCTCATGAACATATTGGTGACACAACACTTAGACTTGGCAACATTTGACTCAATTATAATACCCAAAACCAACTGAAGACTTTCAATGATGTTCGATTAACTATGAGACAAATGGATTTCCCAACTCGGACACAAATGTGATGGAGTGTCATGTTCAAGAGCGACATACTGCCTTTTACAATAAAAAAACCATTATTGGAAAGTACCTCTTTATTTTTACACAAGCTTGAGGAGGACAACATATGCTTGTCATACAAGATCATCCTTCGAATTAGTCCTCCGAAGTATTTTTAACGAAACCTAGGAAGGAGTGGTTCAGTCCCATTATAATCGACGAGTCCTACACTGTTTAAGTTTTATGAGTCCACTGTAAGGTTAACTCAATGTCATTTTCATGTTTAAAGAGTTTGAAAATACACAAAAAGAAAACTCATGTTGTTATTTCAATGTAAAATTTTAACGAGCATGGAGAAAGTAAAGCTTAGTGTTTTTTAGTTTTAGGGAGTTAGGAGAAAAACATAAGTAAACTCCATAGCATTATTTTTCGTAAATTTAGTCCCTCAAGTCCGAAAAAGGGTAAAATAATGTAGGAGATAACTCTATTAACCATAATTAGTCAGCATATACCTTTTTCGTAAATAGTCTAATTCAGTCTGTAAAAGGGGTAAACTTATACTGAATAGACAATTGTTCATTTATTTTTATGAGTTTTAATAGTCAAGTGCTCAACAATATTTTCATGTTTAGAGAGTCTAAAAAGGGCTTAAAAGAGAACTCCAATGTTTGTATTTTTCTTAAGTTTTAACGAGTTCAAAAAAGTGATAAAAGTGTACTCATATGGCCGACTTTTAATTTAATTTATGAGCAGGAAAATACAAAAATAACTTGATGTTTTCATGTGTTTTACGAGAATGAAAAGAATAGCAAAAGAAGCTCGGGATTTTCATGAGTTTAACAAGTCTTGAAAATAATAACCGAAATGGACTCAAGATAGTTTCATTTTTATCCAAGCTTGAAACAGAGAGAAACTATGCTTGAGAGTGGTTTCATTTTTACACAAGCTTGAAATAGAGAAAATTGTTCTTGAGATAAGTTTGAATGCCCCCTAACCGTAACTTGAAAGGGCACGTGCCCCCCTGAGCTTCATTTCATTCATCTATGTAGACTATTGGTTCCTAATAGTTGGATGGAATGAAGGTCCATTTACGAGATCGGATGACAGACTCGACTCAATCAGGGTAGGATTTGTTTCATTCTTTAACGAGCTTGACACAGGAAAAGAACTATGCTCATGGAACCTTGTTTCCTTTTTTAATGAGCTTAAGACAAGAAAAGGAACTATGCTCGTAAGGACCTAATTCATTTTTTAACAGGTTTGCACAGTAAAATAACTATCCTCATAGTGACCTCATTCATTTTTAACAAGGTTGACATAGTAAAAGAACCATCCTCATGAGGACCTATTTCATTTTTTAACAAGGTTGACATAGTAATAGAACTATCATCATAAGGACCTGTTTAATTTTTTAACGAAGTTGACACAGTAAAACAAACTATTCTCATGATGACATGTTTCATTTTTTAGCGAGGTTGACACAATAAAAGGAACTATCCTCGTAGGGATCTTGATCATGGCTTCCAAGAGGTCTTCATCAGATGGAAGAACAGTTCTATGGAAGGAACACAAGTCAAGGGACTCAATAGGGACAAGAACGTCACGTTCAAATACCCCCATAAATTTCACCATCTCAACAAATTGGTGACCATACCGGGGAACAAGAGTTCTCCTTTGTGTCCTTTTGTGACCCTTGATACCTTTACACCCTTTTACGAATTGAAATTTATGGTTTGAGACCTTTGTTTTTTATTATTTTACTTATTTTTCTCGATCAGCATAGTTTTTGTTCAGAAATAGAGCACATATCTGCATAGTTTCTATTCAGAAAGAGAGCGCATATCTACACAGTTTTGCTTCAGTAACAGTGCACATGCGCACTAAATTACATTGATTTCCTGTGCAACCTTGTAATTTTTTTTAAAATTTTAAGGTTTCTCTGATTTAAGTCTAGATTTTTTGTTTTTTGTGATCCTTTGGCTTGTTTACAGTCTCATTAAGTCTCTATTAAGTTGATTGGGTGTGTTGAATTCTATTTTTTGATAAATTCTTAATTTGATTTCCTTTGGTCATTACTGAGAGGCTTGTCTCGGTTTCTTAACAATTTTTGCATGTTTTTGCTTTCATTTTTTCAAAAAAAATTCCCCCTCTCTGAGTGTTAGTACTTTTGACCTTTGGAATTTTCACCCAATTTTATTTCATTACACTTGATTGGTTCTTTAGATTACACTAGTGAAGGAAAATAGTCTTATTGTTCTTTCACTGATTTGGAGTCATCTTGTGTTTGTTTTTGAAAATTTCTCTTGCATAAATTACATTTGCATAGTTATAATTCTCATTTTCAGAATATGAACGAAAATTGTGCATAGATAACATTTGCATAGTTTTCAAGTGAATTGTGCATAGATTACAGCTACATATTTTACATTCTAGAAAATTCAACCATAGATTTAGATCAATATCTTTGATTGTCTTTTTGAGGAAAATCACTTATCTTTACAGTTTTGGGTTTTGAGTTTTTGTTGGTTCGTTGATCTATCAAAAAAGAGCCTTTCGCTTCTGGAATTGGTTGTGTAAATCTCTTTTATTTCAGTGAATCTCATCATATATTCATTTATGCCTATTATAAAGAGTTATTTCATCGATTGAAAAGATAGTGTCTCTCATTGATAGTCCTGATTTGAATTTGCATGTTTTTATGCTTGTTTTAAACATAAAAATAGAAAATTTCCTTGGAATTGTTTAGCATTAGTATTTTCTTGTTGAAATTAGTGCATTAGATAATTTGTTATATTTTATCTTATTTATCAATTTTTGCATTGTTGGAAGTGAATGGGCGTTGCATGAAAAAAAATGTTTTGGGATTTTTATTTTTTCATTTATTTTTGAAAACCAAAGAATCTCCCACTTTCCCTTAACTAGGATTTCATCGAAAAGAAAAAGATTACATTTTCAAGGTTGAATGCATTCAATTTTGGGTCAGGTCATAACACCACCGGTTTCACCTCCATTTACCTACTAATTAAATAATATCCAAATAACACGACGCTATTAAAATTAATCTAGAATTTTTTTACATTTTTGGGCTCATTCCACCAACATAGATCATGTTAGTGCTTTGGAATAAGGAAGTGAGTAAAATTTCCAAAGCAATAAACAAACAGTAGAATCTTGCAGTAGGGAGTAAATCCAGTTATTACAGATTTGCTCTGGGAAGCTCTTCTTACACAAGAGTTAAGCACGAGGTCATATTGGACCCAGTGAAGTAATCGTACCTTCTTTGTTGGTAAAGATAAAAGATTTGCACACATTACAAACAGTGTCAAAAGGTACTTGGGGTCACTTGTTAGTAAACCTAGGATTTACCATGTCGAGGAGCTTTCAAGGGGATTGAGCTTAGTTACTCTGCCCTTGTGTGTACGTCGAACCTACGACTGTCCCCCCAAATTTAAATTGTGATAGTTGGTAACCTTAGTGACCACAACCTTACGGATTTTTCCTGAGGTGATGGTGGAGGGAAGGTCCCATTGTACCTGGAACAGATGTTGACTAGACTCACTTGGACTTTTTGTAGGGTAATCTTCACTCGAGATGGTATAAGTGGAGTAACTTGCACCAAATTGTTTCATTAAGTAGGTTGTCATGGTAACTGGTTCCATCCGTTATATTTTCACATTGATTTCTGCAACGTTAGATTTCATCACTAACTAGTGATTTCGTTGTGAAAACAAATTGTTTGTGTGTGGTTTGATTCCTAGATTTGCTAACGCGTGTTCATTTGTTTGTTTTTACTTTTTAGAGACCTTAGGTGTGGATTATGGATTTGGATTGTCAATATTTTTAATTATTAATGGCAACAGTTCCAGAATTTACCAAGGAACCCCTCTTAACGAGAATCATAGTCATTTTCCTTGGTTTGGAAATGTTGGTCCTCCTTATATGGCTACATTGTCATTACCTAGATTTACCATAGGTTTACTGGTGTGGTTATTTTCAACTTTGTTGGTCTCAAACACTCAAATTGTTCCACCTCAACCATATGCTTCACTTCAATAGAGTTCACCATCTCAACATCACCAACCTCACGTTGACCCTTTACCTTCTTCACCCAACATGTCTTCCTCCCTTTCTTCTTCTTCGCTTGGTAAAAGCCTTGATGCTAGTAACTAGGTGGCTAAGAAGAAGAAGAAGAAGCAAGATAATAAAGAAGTCAACCAACCAACCATAGCTGTAAGTATTGGCAATGTTGAGGAAACCTCTAACATGCATCACAAGCCCAAATTCCCTTGAAAGCTTTGTAAGGGTGACCACTTCCTTATCAATTGTCTTGGTATTCCTGAGGTCTTGGAAGTATGGTCAAAAAATTATTATCAACTTATGGTTGATCCATCAACCAGATAATGTCAGGTTCCTGGGAAAAAGTTAAGTGATTTCATTAATCATAAATAAAATTAACAATATATAATAAATAATTTTATTAATTAGAAATAATGAGGACTACAATCCTCTTCTTTACAATAAATGAAGTACAATAATGTTTAGGGATCCAACCCTAGATGAAGACACCAATCTTCAATCAACCAGGCTCCAACCTATATGGTACCAAGCTCCAACTTGGTCTTTATGAGGCTCCAACCCTCTCCACTGGCACATACTCCAACTCGATTTTCTTAAGGACTCCAATCCTTTAGGGCACCAACCCTATCAATTTGCTTCAACTTTTCAATGTAGGTTGAATGGTTCTTAAAGGCTTCCCAAAACCTTCTGCAACAATCCTTGCAAATGTCTTCAACAATGCTCTTAATCATTCTTCAATAACCCTCTCGTTCATCAATGACAAATTTATGGTCCACAAAAGGTATCCCCACAACTCTTCATATTCCCTAACAATTTTCTTCAAGGTTACATCAAGAGGGCTTCAATCATGCATCAAGGTCTCCAAGAATACCTCCAAGAATAACTTCAAAATGTCTTCATGAGATCTTCAATAATACTTCAAGGTGTCTTCAATGAGTTACTCCAAGAGTGTCCAATCAATACTCCTCAAAGTATGCTCCAAATATGATCTTTAAAATAGTCTGCAACAAGTTAAAGTCTTCAAGAGAATGCTCCAACACAAGTTTTCAAACAATTTTTAAAGAAGGTCTTCCAAAGTGATGCTTCAGCTGCTCCAAGGTACTCTCCAAGGTTTTATACAAGAAGTTTCTCTCAATTCTGCACTAACAAGGTTTTAAGTCTGCACAAGAGATCTTCTAAGGGCTATCCCAGTAATGGCTTCTAAGGCACTTCAATACTGCTTTAAGATGTCATCTTAAGAGCCCTTCAAAATCTGCTCCAAGGTGCCTTCAAAGCTGCTCTAAAGGGGCCCATTCAATATTAATTAATGTATGCTCCAAGAGATCTCCAACTAACTCAAATCTTCAAGGATTCCTGCTTTAAGGTGCCTTCAAAAGGTCCTAGATCAGCTACAAGTCACAGGTCTAAACTACGATGTAACAACTTCCAAATAAATTTCAAATTATCCTAAAGGCTTGCTCCAGTCAGGATTTTATGCTAGCTCAACAATTCTTTTGTAAGATATTTTCTTCAACGATCTTTAAGTGCAGGTAGCTCCAAAATGTCTTCAAGATGGCCTTTAAGTCATCTTCAATTGCTCCTTTTTTCTGCTATACTTTTTCTTCAATGATATAACAAGGAAATCCAATAATTTGCCTTGATGTTAACACACTGCCTTCAAATGATACCTAATGGGTTGCTTCTCAAGAGATCCCCACACTACCAATCATGTGTTATAGGACCAAACTTCTAAGACATACATATACAATAAGTAATGTTACCAAAGTATGCCACAGTCCAAGGTTTTTCCTTTACTTACAGGTTCGTAGTGAGCTGCTAGAATTTGCATACAAGACATTAGCCTTAGGTTTGAGCTTCAACACATTCAAGATACTAGTTTGAAGTTACATGCCATAGGTATAAAGTATAGGACAACCATTGGTATGATTTATAGGCTCGGGTCTTAATTATTACATATTTGAAATATTTTTTGCCACAAATTATCTGTATATGTAACCTTGGAGGTCTATGATAAAATTTGCAAGTGAAATTGTAGGCTTTTTATGCAATTATGTAAATCACATTAAAACATAAAAGATGATTTTAAACTCAGTTTCACATAAAACAACAAAGACAACAATAGCATAACAAAAAACAGAAGACAACAAATGATGAAGGAGTTCACCCCTCTTGGGCTACATCTCCTGGTACAACTTCCTATGTTGGGCCTATTTCATTATGCTCAAAAATATGTGTTTACATCAATTGTAATGCTCATAATACAAAAATATTATCTCCAATGGCTCCATAATAGTTAAAACCCCTAGCTGGGCTCTTTTTGCACTCCAAAAGGTCAAAAAATGACTGAGTTATGCTCTAGAGAAATTTTCCTACTAACTGTCCTTTAATTCGCACCCACCTGCAATCCATCCTACAAATTATGCCTTTGTTCGGCCACGTGGGGCGACAAATTTTCCCCACACTGACAAGATTCGCATCGGTTTAGGTGCAAAATATAGAACCATTTAAATGGTGGGTACCCCCATGAACCGATCATTAAGGGCTGAGTGGCACACTATAGGTTGTTGGATGCAGGTCAATTTGAACTGCCATGTCATTTTCTTGACCCACCTGCGAACTAGAGTTGGTGTTATCATCAGGTTAATACACATGCTGGTTAGCTGACTCTGCCATAACTGTGGTTTTTTTGTGGTAGGGTATGTGACTGTCATGGTTACATTCAAAACTTGCACCATAAACATTAAACCAACCCATTGTTTAACTATGGTATATGTGGTAGTATCGTCGTGGTTCCCACTGGTTTGAACTGTCGGTTAACTATGGTGGTTGTGTGTTGACCCGTGGTTTGGGGTCGGGGTTAACCTCGTGCCCCTGGCCACTCGCTATGGTCTCATGGCTTGGGTGGACTAGGGGGTAGGGGTTAACCTCGACCTTGACCCCTAATAGCCATGCCACTAAACCTTAAATAGAACTCGCTTACCATGTATAACAAGGAACATCTCTGGCAGAATGATAGAGCGTTGTGTTGTCGGTTGGTAAGTCATGTGTTTGATTCGCTCAGAGGTCGGTTGAGACCCATACCAAAAATTTACACCAACCTCGGGAGGCCATGTGGCGACCACCCATTGGCCCACGTGGCATATTCTGATTCGACCACCTCTACAAGCCATAAACCAATCACAACCACAAGATTCCGACCAATCTAAATGTGACACTTGCCATCAAACCATTGGATAATAAAAATAAAATCAATTGCCCAGTCAAATGCTTATTCAGCATACGAAATGTTGACTGGGCTACCTGCAACTAAAATTTTAAAATTTTAGTTGTTTGGAAAATCGGTCAGAACGCGATATCATGAGCATACAATATTTTTTTTGAGTGAAACGAGCTCTGTTGGATTCAAGGCGACAAGATCTTCGTTTTGGCGCCAATTTCGAGCCGTTTTGAGCACTTTCAATTTTGAGAATTTTACTAATCCACTGGATCATTCCTCCCCATTGGAATCTTTTGGACCTCCAAAAGCTCATTCTCAGTCAACAAACAAATGAGGTTACAATTCCCTCACCCTTCCAGTATCAATCCACTTATTTTTTCTTGGATTTGTCACTTTGAGATTTTCATGAAGGTACTTCATTTTCCTTTGTTTTGAAGTCCTTGTCTTTCTGCCAAAGATGATATCTTGCCGCAATTTTTCAAGATTTTTAGAAAATAAAACTTCCCTTGAAAGAATTTAAACATTCCCTCCTCAGTCTTCAATCAAAGGATACCTATTCAATTTCAATTTCACTTCACCTTGAACATTGTCATCATAAGGATGCTTAACATGTCTAGCATTGCACTTCGCTTGACTCTTTACCAAATGTGATCGCCATTGCCATGCACCATCCTTCTTCAAAGCCAAAACATTATGAAACCCACAAGAAGATGTCTTATAACCAATGTCCTCTTTGTCAAATAGTTTTTGCATTTGCTTTTTGACCCCTGCATTCTTTGACACTGGAATCTTGTTCTCACCAATGTTCAAAAATGATGCATCCTGCTGAAATTTCCCTTCATGTTGTTTACCTCTTTTAAGAGACAACATGTTAGACTCCTGAAACATTTTATCACATGCATTAACAACCTCAATGAAATTAGATTTCAAACTTGGTTCATATCCTTGAAAGGCTTTAGATTCCTCAACATATTTTTGCTTGAACATTAGCAATGCAAAATTCTGACTAGCATTAACAATCCTCTTCATTTGTCCAACATTCACAAGAGATAAACTCAATTTCTTGTTATGTGCTCTAACTAAGTACTCAATCCCATTTTTGAACAAATGGTATTTGTTCTCATGGCAATGAAAATTGGCTCTCCTATCATATAGATATGGGCTTCCCAAAAAAATACCACATATATCAAGCAGAACTACATCAAATTCTACCTCATTAAGGAAGTTTGCAGTGATGGAAGATCTAAGTATGCATTTCCTTGTCACTTGCAATTTTTCGTTCTCACGTACCCAACCTAAAGGATAAGGTTTAGGAAGAGGAATGGATTCTAAATTCAATTTCTTGGCAATATCTTCTGAAATGAGGTTTGCTTCTGATCCACTATCAAACAATGTATGTATCTTGGTATGTTTTGAAATAACTTTAATGTTGAAAAAATCTATTCTTGTTTTTTCATATTGAGTTTCATTGAGACTATTTGAAGAACTGGTACTTGCAACATCTATACCTTTCAATCCCATGGATGTGATCTTTGTTTCATCCCTGGAATCATAACCTAGATCATGTTGTATAGTTACAACAACCTTTTCTTTCTCCTTGTTTTTAAACTATTTGGGTTTCATTTCAGGATGAAGTTTCCAACAATGGTCTTCATCATAACCCTATTTGGAACAATGTTTACGTGTGGGTTTTCCCCCCTCCTTCTTGATGGAAACATTATTCTTACCTTTTCCTTTGAACTTGCCCTTTACTTTTCCTCCAAACTAAAATGAGTTTTCACTTGTTTCCTCAAAAACATTTTTCCCTATTGCTTCTAGATGTGTTGCTTTTACACAAACTTCATCTAAATTTGTAGGGTTAAACATGAGAATAGTGTGTCTCGAGTAGCTATGTAAACTTCCAATGTATTTGAGTAAAGTGTCTTGAGAGGATAAATCTACACCTAAAATAAATTCTCTCCTTCTAAACTCTTGGGTATAACTTTGCACACTTTGACCCTTTAATTGACTAAAGTTTTTCCAATCCATTATCTTTCTGCATGAATGTTAAAGGATAAAACTATCCTCTTAATGCAACCACAATATCATTCCAAGAAGTTATTATATTACCTCTTTTCTTGATGTCCTCTTGTGTTTTGGCTTCCCACCAAATGAGTGCCGCACTTTCCAACCTTAACGAAGCAAGCTAAATCTTGGTCTCATCATCCTTGAACCTTTGTATCTCACAATACACTTCAAGCTGACAAACCCAACTATCTAATTTCTTAACATTTACTTCTTCATTGTACATAGGCAATTCAAACTTTATGTCAAGTTTCAAAAATGAAGTTTTACCATGTCCCTTTGGAGAACGTGGAGGTGTTTTTGAAGGGGTTGATGTAGAAGATGATGATGGTGAAGGTGGAGGTGAAGAGAAAGTTGGAGTTAAAGGTGGTTTGTCACCATTCTCTCCATTCCATTTTGGTGGCTTGTCTCCATTTCCTCCGTCTCCCTTTGGAGGATTTGAGCTCTCACCTTGCAACCTTGAATTTCTCTATTCATAGAGAACTTTCACCATCTCACTCATGTCAAAGAATGCTTTCCTAAAAGCCTTCTCATCCTCAGTCACATTGTCAGGCTATCCTTGATGTGCCATGATTGGTGAGGATTTTGGTGAAACTTGAGGTGAATCCAATGGTGGAGATTGTGGCAAATGTTCTCTCCTTAACCTAGTTTGAGGACTTGCAACCACAAGCTTTCCTTCTCCTCTTTTGAGCTTCAACCTTGTAATCATCAAAAACATTTGCAATAGAATTAAACCCTTAAAACAACCAAAGAACCAAAGATCTGATACCAAAATTATCTGTATATGTAAGTTTGAATGTTTACGATAAAATTTGCAAGTGAAATTGTTAGGTTTTTAATGCAATTATGTAAGTTGCATTAACGCATAAAAGATTATTTTTAACTCAGTTTTGCAAAAAACAACAGAGACAACAATACCATAACAACAAACACAAGACAACAAATGATGAAGGAGTTCACCTCTCCTCGGCTACATCTCCTGGTCCAGCTTCCAATGTTGGGCCTCTTTCATTATGATAAAAAAAATACGTGTTTACATCAATTTTCAATGCTCAGAATGCAAAATAATGTCTCCAATGGCTCTAGAACAGTTCAAAACCTCTAATTGCACTCTTTTTGCACTTCAAAAGGTCAAAAAATAACTAAGTTATGCTCCAGAGAAATTTTCTTGCTAATTGTCCTCCAATTCACACCCACATATAATCCATCCTACAATTTTCACCTCTTTTGGCCACGTGGGGTGACAAATTTGTTGAGATTGCAACAAGATGATGAGCTTAGTGGAAAGAAGTCACCTTCACTAAGTGGGCCCGCAGGCTATTTTTGGCGCAAAGTCTATTTTTAGACTATGTCTATTTTTAGACATGACGATCATGATTCTATGAGTTGCAGGATGCTATTTGTGGATGGTTGGTCAAGTTGGGAAAAATAGATGGACTTCTATTTTTAGACATATTGGGCGGAATCTATTTTTAGATTGCCAGTCTAAAAATAGATATGTCGAATATTATTAGCTCTTAATAATATTTGGACTATAAACATTATCTTATTCTCTTGGAGATCTTCAGTTAAGTGCACAGATGTGGCACAGGAGCTGACAGAAGGAATTACGCTATTCCTAAGGGTTAAGTGGAGCTATTGCATGGATACTTCAGTTAGAACTCATGTGACAGAGTTTGGTGGAGTTGATTGAGGAGTTAATGGAGTTGTGTTTAGTTTAACTAATCTAAACATAGTTGAGCTAGTTGTATTTAGTCTAACTGACTAATACACTAGTGAAGAGTGGTGTGAGTTAATTATTAATTAATTCACTAATTATAAACTCATTAATCAACTAAAGAATACATCAGTTAACTTCAGTGCATGGATAGTTTCAGTGGAGACCAGTGTAGAGATAGGTGAAAGAGCAGGTTAACTATCAGTTGTGACTATACAGTTGCATGTTTGCAACAACCAGTGATTGGAGAAGCCAATGAGGATTGTGCAGTACAAGCCAAGTGGTTCGAAGTTATTTATGAGCCATTCTACATCATTGATTATGCAATAGAGGTTGGCTATCAAGTGGCAAAGATTGGAGCATGTGTTTTGCTAGATCTAGCTTGATTAGTGTGTAGCAATTGGAGGTTGTGATGAGAGCTTGTGAGGAGCTTTGTACAATGATTGTTACATGATCTCTATGACATATAATATACAGATATTTGGGGTTTTCATCTTTAAGCTTTCCCATCAAATACTGTGTTCATATGTGTGATTTTTTATGGTTTTAATGTGTGCATGCAATTGATTTTATTTCCGCATGTAATGATCAATGGTAGAAGAGATTTTGTATTGTGCATGAAGTTAAAATAGTGTGTGATCAGGAGAATCTCGGTGAATAATATATCAGTTATTCAAATTTCTACATGGTATCGGAGCGAGATTGATCATTGGAGCAATTGCAAAACATTAAGGCGGTTGAGTTTTGAGCTGGTGGAATTCGAATTTGCAGCAGTGTTTTCTTGGTGTCGAAGTTGAGATGTCTTTCAACGGATTGCGATTGGAGTATGCCCTTGAGGGAAACTCGAATTATATTGCATGGAAGGATAGGATGGAGGCGGTGCTTGATGACAATGGGTTGAAGGAGTTCATAGATGCAGAAATTCCAAAACCTACTTCTAGTGATGCTTCCGTACTTGACGCATGGCAAAAGAGGACATCAAAGTGTCGAAGGATTCTGTTGGAAGGTGTGAAGGATCACATCGTGTCCAACCTTCATGGTAAGGCTTCTCCATTCTTGATGTGGAAAGCTTTGACATATTTATTTCAAAGCAAGAGCGACCAGAGGAAGTTGGCGCTCAAGGATAAACTTAGAAACATAAAAATGGAGAAAGGCGACAGTATGCCCAAGTACCTCACGAAGTTCATCCAATGCAGGGATGAGCTGGGAAGTGTGGGGGTTGCTGTTGATGACGAGGACTTGGTGAGCTTGGCTCTCCTTGGGCTTCCGAAGATTTGGCATTCCTATCAGGACTCTGTCAATGGTTGGGAGAAATTGCCAGGATGGGAGTGACTTTGGTCGGATCTTGTGCAAGAGGAGATAAGGCGAAGTACCAGGGACGGATCTTCATCAAAGAACTTTGATGAAGAAAATTGCGCTTTGGCTGCCAAAGAAAATAAGGGGAAGAGAAAGAAGCATGCTTCTCAATCTGGTATGAAAGGTAAGAAGCAGGGCATCTCCAAGGTGAAGTGCTTTCACTGTCACCAACATAGACATTACGCCACAAATTGTCCACAGAAGAAGAAAAATAAGCAGGTTGCTGGATCTGTAACTAGAGAGGCCTTAGCCTCGCAGTTTGAGCTGGATTTTTCGCTGATCGCATGCTTGATCTCAAGTGTGATGGGTTCAGTGTGGTTTCTTGACAGTGGTGCGTCTTTTCACATGACAGGAGATCGAGATTTGTTTACTGATCTGGATGAGAAAGATATTGGAGTGCACATCGAGATGGGCGATGATGGTAGATACAGTGCGACCAGTATCGGTACCATTTCCTTTGAGAGGGAGTTTGGTAAACCCTTTGTATTGAAGGAAGTGATGCATGTTCCAGGATTGAAGAAGAGTCTTATCTCTGTGGCGATGTTAGAAGACAAGGGGATATGATGTTGTCTTTAGCGAGGGAAAGGCTTTCCTGCGCAGTAAGGCAACTGGTGAGACCCGGAGGATAGGGGTTCGAGTTAAGAACCTTTATCAATTGCAGGTAGATGGCTGCGCAGCAATGGCAGGCAAGGCAGAAGGAGTGGTGAGCCGAGATGATGGCGAGTTGTGGCATTGGAGATTGGGCCACCTTGACCATGGAGCTTTGAAGATACTGCAGCAGATTTCTACTGGGCTTCCTAAGGGTACTCTTTCGCAGTGAAATCAGTGCAAGGGATGTACTTTGGGAAAAATTTTGAAAGCCACCTTTCACGAGAAGGATAGTCGCGTCACGACGATCCTTGAGAGAATTCACACATATGTGTGTGGACCTTTCTCAATAGCTTCGATAGCAAAGCACAGGTACTATGTGATATTTGTTGATGATTTTTCTCGGAAGTGCTGGATCTTCTTCATGCAGAAGAAGAGTGAGACATACTCAAAGTTCTGTGAGTTCAAGGCACTGGTTGAGAAAGAATCGGGGAAGCAGGTGAAGGCTCTTAGGAGCGACAATGGTGGTGAATTCATCTATGGCGAATTCAAGGACTTTTGCAGCGCAGAAGGAATTCGAAGAGAGCTCATAGCACCTCATAACCCACAGCAGAACGGGGTTGTTGAGCGGAAGAACAGAACGATCGTGGGTGTTGCACGGGCGATGTTGCATGATCAGGGCCTACCCATTCACTTGTGGGAAGAGGCATGCAATACTGCAGTATATGTGCAAAACCGTTGTCCTCACAGGATACTTGGCATGAGTACACCCGAGGAGGCGTTTTCTGGTAAGAGGCCTGATATTTCCCATTTGAGGATTTTTGGTTCACCTATTTACATTCATGTGATGAAGGATGCCAGGAAGAAGCTGGAGCCGACTGCAGAGGTTGGGATATTTGTGGGGTACACTGATACGCCCCACAACTATCGTGTGTATTTTCCAGACAGTCGCAAGACTGTTGTGCGATGGGATATCAAATTTTAGGAGGAGAAAGCCATGAAGTGTTCGCTTGAGAGGGAGCCACACTTGCATGCAGAGGAGGAGCTATTAGTTCCTAAGGATGAGTCTCAGGATGTGGATCAGCCACAAGAGGAGGTTCATGGAGTGGAAGAGACCACTCATGTAGCGCCAACCATCAGAGGGCGGAAGCGCACTACAGAAGCTGAGCGACTGGCTCAAGATGCAGAGAAGGTTGTAGGAGCACCTACATCACAGCGCAGACAAAGACAGTCACCTGACCAGTATACTGGATACATGGCTCTTATAAGCAAGTGTATCGTGACAAAGCCATCCTCTTTCGAGGAAGCTGTGGAGGACCCCGCATGGGTAGATGCCATGGTGGAAGAGTATGATTCGATTGTCAGAAACAGTGCATGGGAGATTGTCCCGAGGCCAGAGGGGAAATCAGTGGTGGGTTCGAGATGGATCTACAAAGTGAAGCAGGCAGCTGATGGGAGTGTGGAGAAGTACAAGGCAAGATTTGTTGCCCGAGGCTTTTCACAGATTGAGGGGATCGATTATGAGGAGACCTTTGCACCTGTCGCAAGGTATTCTTCCATACAGACGATTCTTGCTCTCTCAGCGCAGATGGGGTGGCACATTCATCAGATGGATGTGAAGACTGCATTCCTCAATGGAGTCATTGAGGAGGAGGTGTACATAGAGCAGCCCGAAGGTTTCGAGATCTTCAGCAGCGAGTCGCATGTGTGCAAGCTCAAGAGAGCGCTGTATGGGTTGAAACAAGCACCTCGTGCTTGGTACACACGGATAGACAGTTATTTCACCGGACTTGGATTCTCCAAGAGTGAGGTGGATCCGAACCTATACCAGATTGTGGTGGAGGGTAAGTTGCTGATCATTGTACTTTATGTAGATGATTTGATTTTGACAGGTGATGAACTGTTGATACACTCATGCAAGGCTGATCTTGAAAAGGAGTTTGAGATGAAGGACTTGGGCCTCCTTCATTATTTCCTGGGATTGGAAATTTGGCAGCGCAGTGATGGACTGTTTGTTTCTCAAGGCAAGTATGCCCGGGAGATACTGGAGAAGTTCAACATGCATGGCTGCAAGCCTGTTGATACTCCTCTTCCTGGTGGATGGAGGAAGGAGGATGCTACTTCGGTGGAGGTAGTGGATGCCACTGTTTATCGACAGTTGGTGGGGTCACTTATGTATCTGGTCAATACACGACCCGACATATGCTATGCTGTGAACCAGCTTTCACAAGCTATGGTTAAGCCTACCAAGCTCTACTGGAAGGCAGGCAAGCATGTATTGAGATATCTCAGAGGCACATCTGGAAGGATTTTCAGTATCGGGTTGACAACAGTTTCTTGGTACAGAAGGAAGCAGAGATCCGTGGCACTTAGTTCAGCAGAGGTCGAGTATATGATAGCGAGTTTGGCTGCATGCGAGGCTATATGGATGAGGAAGATCCTAGTCAGGTTGTTTGGTTCACACTTAGATCCTACTATGATTTATTGTGATAATCAGAGTTGCATCAAACTCTCGGTTAATCCAGTATTTCATGATAGATCTAAACACATTGACATCCAGTATCATCATATCAAATATTGTTTGGAGCAGAAGACCATGTTACTTTCATACATTCCCACGGAGGATCAGGATGTTGATATCTTGATGAAGGCACTCACCAGCAGCAAATTCGAATACCACAGAGGCAAGATAGGGGTGGTAGATAATCCTTATATTGTTGAGAGGGAGTTTTGAGATTGCAACAAGATGATGAGCTTAGTGGAAAGAAGTCGCCTTCACTAAGTGGGCCCACAAGCTATTTTTGGCGCAAAGTCTATTTTTAGACATATGTCTATTTTTAGACATATGGATCATGTTCTATGAGTTGCAGGATGCTATTTGTGGATGGTTGGTCAAGTCGAGAAAAATAGATGGACTTCTATTTTTAGACATATTGGGCGGAATCTATTTTTAGATTGCCAGTCTAAAAATAGATATGTCTAATATTATTAGCTCTTAATAATATTTGGACTATAAACATTATCGTATTCTCTTGGATCACTTCAGTTAAGTGCACAGATGTGCCACAGGAGCTGACAGAAGGAATTACGCTATTCCTGAGGGTTAAGTGGAGCTATTGCATCGATACTTCAGTTAGAACTCATGTGACAGAGTTTGGTGGAGTTGATTGAGGAGTTAATGGAGTTGTGTTCAGTTTAACTAATCTAAACATAGTTGAGCTAGTTGTATTTAGTTTGACTGATTAAGACACTAGTGAAGAGTGGTGTGAATTAATTCACTAATTATAGATTCATTAATCAACTAAAGAATACATCAGTTAACTTTAGTGCATGGACAGTTTCAGTGGAGACCAGTGTAGAGATAGGTGAAAGAGCAGGTTAACTATCAGTTGTGATTATACAGTTGCATGTTTGCAACAACCAGTGATTGGAGAAGCCAATGAGGATTGCGCAGTACAAGTCAGGTGGTTCGAAGTTATTTATGAGCCATTCTACAACATTGATTATGCAATAGAGGCTGGCTATCAGGTGGCAGAGATTGGAGCATGTGTTTTGCTATATCTAGCTTGATTAGTGTGTAGCATTTGGAAGTTGTGCTGAGAGCTTGTGAGGAGCTTTGTACAGTGATTGTTACATGATCTCTATGACATATAATATATAGATAGTTGGGGTTTTCAGCTTTAAGCTTTCCCATCAAATATTGTGTTCATATGTGTGATTTTTTATGGTTTTAATGTGTGCATGCAATTGATTTTATTTCCGCATGTAATGATCAATGGTAGAAGAGATTCTGTATTGTGCATGAAGTTAAAATAGTGTGTGATCAGGAGAAT
Source organism: Pinus albicaulis (assembly GCA_034641835.2). Lineage (NCBI taxonomy): Eukaryota > Viridiplantae > Streptophyta > Pinopsida > Pinales > Pinaceae > Pinus > Pinus albicaulis. Next base: position 308,567,740 of record CM076582.1, on the reverse strand, counting down.
CTCGGTGAATAATATATCAGTTATTCAAATTTCTACAAAATTTGCCTCGCGTCGGCGATATTCATGCTGGTTCAGGTGTAAATTGTCGAACCATTTAAATGACGGGTACTCCCCATGAACCAATCATTAAGGGCCAAGTGGCACAGTATAGGTTTTTGGATGCAGGCTAGTTTGAATTGCCGCACCATTTTCTTGACCCACCTACAAACTGGAGTTGGTGCTATGGTCGGGTTAATACACCCGCCGGTTAGCTAACCCCACCATAACTGTGGTTGCTACCGTGGTAGGGTTATGTGATTGTCGGGGTTACATTCAAAACTAGCATCGTAAACATTAAACCAACCCATTGTTTATATGCAGTAGTATCACTGTGGTTCCCGCCAGTTTGAATTGTCGGTTAACTGTGGTGGTTGTGTGTTGTCCCATGGTTTGGGGTCGAGGTTAACCCCGTGCCCCTGGTCACCTGCTACGATCTCATGTCTTGGGTGGACCGGGGGCTAGAGGTTAACCTTGACCCCGACCCCCAATGGCCATGCCACTAAACCTTAAATAGAACCTGCCTATCGTGTATAAAAAGGAACATCTATGGCAGAATGGTAGAGCGTTGTGTCGTTGGTTGGTAGGTCGTGGGTTCGATTTGCTCGGAGGTCAATTGAGACCCATACCAAAATTTTACACCAACCTCGGGAGCCCACGTGGCGACCACCCATTGGCCCACATGGCCTCTTCTGATTCGACCACCTCTACAAGCCGTAAACCAATCACAACCACAAGATTCTGACCAATCTGAAGGTGACACTTGTCATAAAACCAGTGGATATACAATCAACTGCCTAGTCAAATTCCTAGTCAGCATACGGACTGCTGACTGGGCTACCTGCAACTCAAATTTTAAAATTTTAGTTGTTTGGAAAATTGGTCAGAACGCGATATCGGGAGCATACGATATCGGTTTTGACTGAAACAAGTTGCGTTGGATTAAGGGCGACAAGGTATTCGTTTTGGTGCTGGTTTCGAGCCATTTTGAGCACTTTGAATTTTTAGCATTTTACTAATCCATTGGATCAACAAAGATGAATTTGGGTTGAGTTTTGTACATGATCAGGGCACCAAAATCAAGAATATATAAAAAATTGTTGAGACTTCCTTCTATCTTCGTCCTTCTGCACTTTCTTTCCTTTTTTTGTTGTTCTGATCCTTTTTCTGCACCAAAATTATGGCTGAATGGGAGGAGCATAGGCTCCTATTTATACTAGTTTTCCATAATGAAAGGACACATCTGTTGGAGGGGTCACATTAGAGCCTACTTGGCATGTTCTGATTTTAAAAATTGATTTCTCTTCATCGGTAAGGAATTAGGAGGCATGTGAATAGTCATTGGAAAGCTTATGACCTCCTCTATAAGATGATGTAGACTTTTCCCCATGAACTAATCTCCATTTTTGGTAATTTAATTTTTCTTTCAAAATATGCATCTTTTTCATAACAACCCTCATTAAAGATTTTTTTTTATGGAATTAGGGCATCAAGTGGGTTAGGGTTTTTCCACTATTTTGACATGCTTGGACATTTTTTTATGGATACATCTAGGGTTCCTTATGCCATGAAATATTCTTCAATAATTTTGGAGTTTGCCAATCAACCTTTTAATGTTTTCCATCCAATCTTTGTCACACACATGGGCCATGTTTCAACATAATAGGGCTAGGGGAACATGTAGGCATACCATTATCTAGGGCTTCATCCATTTATACATTGCTTAGGTAAACTTAGGCTTTCATGCGTATTAGGGTTTCACAATATGAATATTAGGGCAGGCACATAGGGTTTCTTCACTATATTAGGGTTTCCCCTTAAGGTTCTTTAACAAGCAAAGGGTTTCTTCAGTAAGATGACTAGGGTTTTGACATCATTAATAATGTTAGGGTTAAGGTTTGCAAGATAATGCTCTTATCACTTTATCAACAATCAATGCTAGATTAGGCTAGGGCTTCCAAGCAATTAGGGTTTAGCCATCTTCAACAATGCCATATTGACATCAATGACAACTTTGACCAACACATTTGACCCCGAAACACAGGGCTAACTCGCCCATTGGCTGGGCCGACTTGTATTGGCTGGGTTGAATTGACAGACTGCATAACGAGTATTCAAAAAATCATTTATCCCCAACTGCGAGGAGTTAGAGGGAAATTATGCCATATAACATTGGAAAGGTCTCAAAATAAATTTTCCAACCATATATATTATGCTCCCATTTGAGCTAGGTAATTGGAACAAAAATGCATTAAAAAGATGGTATTTAAATGAGGCATCAAAAATCCAAAAATAATATTTCAAAAAAGCATGCCAAATGTGCTATTTGACTAGCCAAATATGCTATTTGACTATATAGCTTTCTCTTTCATTTATACAAGGTTTGACATCAATAACAACCATTTTCAACAAATAGCTTTTACTCTAAACAATTTTGATCCACAACAACTAAAATATTCATTACACTCAATCCAAATCTTACCAACTATTTAATGATAATGCTTAATGTAAACCACACAAATCCTTAACCTAACTAAATTTAGAAATCTCTTCCTAATCACTATAAAACTGAATAAAAATTAATTAATATTTCATCAACTCCGATTATAACTTAATTAAACATAATTAATTTAACCATTCCAACCACGCAAATACAAATGAATCTTACCGCTTATATCACTCGTTCATTCAATCATACAATCAAATGTGGATAATTCCCAAAACATCACATGCTTGCCCAATGCTGCTCCATCTACATGCCTCCTCGCCCATTCTTTCATCCAAATTCAGCCTTCTTCGAATTCCTCCCACCCAATCCGAATTTCAATGGCACGCCCAACGCCAATTCCAACCCGCCACACCTAATTTGAACACCAGAAGAATATCCCTGCATCTCTGTAAATGTAAATCTTCACACCACCATAATTGGGTCCCTGCAGCTTCACTGGGCGACGAAGATAACGCCATTGGGGATTGTGTTGTCTTTGAAGAAGGCGTATTTGAAAACCCATTCACATCATCTCAAGCAAATGCAAACAAGCAGCACAATATTTCAGAGGACGAGAGCTTAATACCCGAAGGATGGCGGGTCTTGCAGCAGGAGCTCAACATTTCAAAGAAGGAAAAAAAGAAGAGAACGAAGACGATGGAGTTAAAACAAAGCTTCCAGAGGAAAAGGGAAATCGAACTATTTAGGCAGGGTGCATCGAAATTTAACACCATTAAGTTACCTCCTTTGAAATTCTCAACGCCGGATTCTGGCAATAAACAGACGTTGGAGGATGACAAGGTATTATCAGCCCACCTCATATCCTCAACCCCGGATGACGATAATCAGACACAGGAAGATAATAGGGGATTCTCAACAAAGTTAGAATTCTCAAGCAAAGACACTGATTCAGAGCTCAGTGGTGAGACAGAATCACTGAACGGAGAGAATAAGGTAGAAAATGAATCTGAAAACTTTTCTGTCAGTTATGAGCAGAAGGAAGCTGTAACTGTTGACAAGAAAGAGACAGCAATTGGTCCTGTTCAAGATGAGCAGAAAGTAGATAATTCTGTTCCGGTGCAAGACGCCTTGGGTAGTTCATCTAGTAAAAGAGTTTCTCCGAGAAATCCTCGGCTTGAGCTTGCTGGTGCAGGTTTTGAAGATATTATTAAGAATTTCAGTGGAGAATACAAGGCGAAAGATGATGAAATCACAGAGGAAGAGCCACGGAAAGGTAATATCGAAGTCTTTTAGGGGGATCGTGTTTTTTTATAAACCTAAAAGTTATATTACTGAAAGGGATGCAAGTACATAGTAAGCCATCATCCTTCTACTTATCTATGTAATGCGAAATTGCTCCTATATCTAGACTCTTTCAATCTTTTCGCAAGGCAAGACGAGCTGAACATTTTTTTAAAGAAAATGCTTTCTTTCATTATCACGATTATCAAAACATGTATACCCATAGCATTTTATTAAAAAAAGGGGGGTGGCATAGGCAGCCTCCACAAGTTAAGCGTCATGGAGCCTAAAATCAAATTGTCCTAGCTTAGAATTAAAATTGCTTTTCTGACATAATAGCCATATACAGATATTAATAACCATTATAAAATCAAGTCTAGTTAGCTGGCTTACACTTTCAGAAAATTCTAGAAATCAAGAGACATATGTCATGCTATTGAGGGAATCCATTGGGGGATGGGTCATCACAGTTCTCTGGTGGTGGCTCCAATTCATCTTGTACAGGTTATTGGTTTGTGATAATGGGGCCAACATTTCCTTGCTTTGTCTCGGTAGTCTTCTTTGCTTTAGAAGTGGCTAAGGCTGACCAAGGGTACTTGTCATTCCACTGCTGTGGCTGGGGGGTGGGGTGTCAATTGTAGCTTTTGAGGTTTCTCTTAAAGTGTTTACACAATGCTTGGGGGTGCTTCATGTAATGTGAGATGCATGGTATGTTGATAACCTATGGTTCTACCATGATGGACATACACATTGGAAATAGGTTGCTCATGGATTTCTAGCCCTTGTGTTGATGTTTACATGGCACACTTCCTTGGAGAGTTGGAGAACCAGTTGGCATGATAATTTTTTTCATGGGGTGCACCCTTGGAGAAGTTGGTTGCTTGCTTGGGTGGAAATTTACCTTGGAGGAGGAACATTGGGCATCTTAAAGGAGGTTGTTGAGCCCTAGATGGCATGGGAACACTTTGTTGCTTACATAGAGGCTTGTACTTGACTCGAGGATGCTTGGGTTGAGGAGTGATCATGTAGGTGTGGTGAACCCTAAGGTACAAATGGCTTAGGAGGGAGTATTGGAGCATTAGAGGCCATTAGAGGAGGACCATTGAACACATGTCATGGAGTGTTCAAAGTTGGACCCTGGTTTGTTGGATGTGCATGCCTTGAAGCTTGACATTTGTCACCTATAGTTGGAGGGCTTCACATGTGGACATATCTTGTATAGATTTAGATACTTGTAGTGAACTAGGTCCAATTTGTATTGTTGGCCACCCTCACCTTTTATATAAATAAAGGGAGAAGAGAGTCCTTTCATTCATTTAGAGCATTTTAGTCTCTTTCGTTGTACTCTTCTTCATTTGTAATTGATATCTTTGTATTGAGCGCTAGGGTTCTTGAAGAATTTCAAGGGAAAGCTAGGGTTAGGTTTTTGTGCTAAGGAGACAAGGAAGCTAGGGTTTGGGACAAACCCTAGAGGAGCAAAGGGAGCACTCGATCTTGTAGCTTTTGTGAGTGAAGAAAATTAGGGCTTTGTGGTATTCGGAAACCTTAGTGCTACTTGGAGTGCTTGATGTGAATAATATAGAGGGAGACTATATTATTTGCTCGTGTGATGCAAGTGAAGGTGCCAAGGAGCACTTATTGGTGTCTTTGTTAGCTTGTGTAGCATCTTTGGTGAAGTGACTAGCTTTGGTTGAGAGTGATTCTTAGCTAGGAGGACTTGGTAGCTAGGGTTCTCTTATGGTTTCTCTAGCTAGTGTTAGGAGAGCTTGACTTGTACTAGCTTTATAGTAAGTTTTGATATGTACTTGTACTTCATCTTATCTATATCTATGAAGTGTTTCAGCATGCCAAATTTTGTGCACTGACAGTTTTGATTTTCAGCTTATGTTATTTTCATGTTTGAGTAGATTCTAGAGCTGGTTATGCATGCTAATTTGACATAACATTGAACGGAATTTGTTAGGTGATATAACACATATCTAGAAGATAAAAGGCCAGATTTACTACTGTAATAAGTTATTTCTTTGGGAAGTGTGCTCAAAGCACTGAAATATTTTGGCATGGAAGTACACTGATTTGTATTTACTATTTATGCACTTGGGTTGCTTCATGAATTCGGTTGAAGGAAATGAAGTATTTGCTGCTGTAAATTAGTATTTCAGATTCACCCTGATGTTGAAAGCTCTTAGCACCTAGATTTTGGAAACTTCAAGGTTTAGGTGAAATTTCAAAAAGTGCCATTTTTTGAAATTTCTACACGGTATTAGAGCTGGTTTGGCTGAATCACTCTCTTGATGAAGATGGTTTTGGGTGTTTCAGTTGTTTAGTACATGGGATAGGTGTTTGACCTAGTACATGTTGATTGGGGGTGAAATCCTATGCTTGGGAGAAGTGCTTCAACGCTATAAGAGTTGTTCTACATTATTTGATGCTGATCTTTTGTTAAGGTGTACTTCGGATTTGTAGGATGGTTACACTCGGTATTTGAGAGTGTGATAGGGTGGATGGTGCTTCCAATTTCATATATTGGAAGTTCAAGATGCAAATGCTTTTGGGGGATGTGGAGCTTTGGGAGAATGTTGAAAAAGAGATTGTTGCACCTACTAATCTGACAATGTTGGCCACCCTTGTTAAGGAGGAGGCTAAGGAAAATATAATCACTTTTGGTTTAATGAAGGATCACTTAATTTATCACATTGCAGATTAGACAATTGATCGTTTATATAAGAGTTCTTGTGTATCTAGACTGATGCTCTTGTGAAACAAATTTTCAACCATTTGCATAGGCAATACATGCTGCAGCTCATCTGGTCCATCCTTCTCATCTATCTGTGCACCATCCTCTAGATCCACATCCTATCATGTTGTTGGGCCCCTCTAATACTCTTGTGTCTTCCTATTCACAGGATGGAGGGCATTGTGCATTGCAACCAACCTCTCTGCTCTCCTAGATGTAAGTTTATTCCTCTTGATAGAATGGATGAAATTATATGTGGACCAGTTCCTCTCTGCTATGGAGGAACAAACAATATGAGACAATAAGTGAATAGAAAAATGTTGGACCACTGGAGTATCATTCCCATCCATGGTCCACCAACCAATGGGGTCAATTTGGCCTTGATCATCCCTTGCATTAGGCTTGTTGTAAGGGACAATTGAGACCTACAGATTGCATCCACTGTCTGCTAAGTGTTCTCCCCTCTTGTGCATTGTACATCTTTGTAATGGCAACTTGTAATCCCTTCTTGATCTCTGGATCTTCAATGAGAAGAATTCTACTAGGCCTTATCATATACCATTTTGGATTAAGTGCATATGTTGCCATGTGCAATGTTGTACAATCTCAATTGCACACCCAATATCCTCTCCAATAAGAGAAAATAACTAGCATATCTAGTCTGTGTGGGCTTGAGGAATTCCTCCCTTGAGTGAGACCTATACATGGCTAAGAAGATGTGGTGGTTGTAGATAAACATCTCTTGTAATTATCAGCAAGGTGGATACCCATTGAAATTTTCCAATGTCTTTCAGTGCATTGTTGAGTGTGTGCACACAACAAGGGATCCAAAAAAATGCTTGAATTTACTTTGAATTAATAACCCATCTGGTATGCACACTATTGTCGCATCTATCACAACTTGCACAACATTGATAGACCCAACCTCCTCTCTAGCATCTCAAAGAAATTTAAATTCAAAAGCTACATCTTTGCACTTTCTAGAACAATCAATAGTTTTAAGGAAGAAAGGCCCATCTCGATATGTAACTGTGACGTTGATAAATGGATGTGACAATGTTTATCTACCCATCTATAGCAATAGAGTGACCCAATCTCGATTGCACACGCAATATCCTCTCCAATAAGAAAAATAACTAGCATATCTAGTTTGTGTGGGCTTGAGAAATTCCTCCCTTGAGTGAGACCTATACATGGCTAAGAAGGTGTGTTGCTTGTAGATAAACATCTCTTGTAGTTATCAACAAGGTGGATACGCATTGAAATTTTCCAATGTCTTTCAGTGCATTGTTGAGTGTGTGCACACAACAAGGGATCCAAAAAAATGCTTGAATTTACTCTGAATTAATAACCCATCTGGTTTGCACACTATTGTCGCATCTATCACAACTTGCACAACATCGATAGACCCAACCTCCTCTCTAGCATCTCAAAGAAGTTTAAATTCAAAAGCTACATCTTTGCACTTTCTAGAACAATCAATAGTTTTAAGAAGGAAAGGCCCATCTCAACATGTAACTATGATGTTGATAAATGATTGTTTGACAATGTTTGTCTACCCATCTATAGCAATAGAGTGACTCACCTTCATCGATGTCTGTCTCATCAACTCTTTCTGCACATTAATATTGGACACTTGCCTTTCTAAAATCACTGTCTTCAGCTTATGTTTACCTGGGGGCACAGATGAATGTCTTGATGCTGCAATTGCACGGACCATCTCCTTATCATAAAGAGAGTGACTATAACATAGAAATGAATGCCATTGGAAAAAAAATATGCCAATGGCGTCATCTGTATCATCATGGTTCAGCTTACCATACATCCCTATAATAGTTTGCCCTGTTGCACAAGAATGAAGAACTCTTCTCTTTGGATGAAGATGTCACACTCTCAGTAGGAGATGGTGGAGGCATAAGGCCCATGGATGCTTAATTTTTATATTCCTTTTTGGAACTCGCAGTTGCTTACACATTTTGATGAACTTGGGACATTACATTTTGGCTAGAAATAGTGTCCTTTGCATCCGTTGCCATTTTCATCCTCAAAAGTTCAAACCATTGTAGTATGGTTAATTTTGTACATACATCAACCCCGTTGCCACCTATGCTGAAAAGGTGCTGTTTAACCCAACTATAACTCCCAACCCAAGGATGGACAAACATTGCATGTTCAATGGTGTGACCTGCTGCTTTGCTTTCCTAGTTTTTTGTTGGTTGAGAGGTCAAGTGATTTGGTTGCATATGGCAAAAATGGAAATTTTGGATCAATGTCTCCTTTGCATATTCAACCAACATCCTTGGTGGCACAAACTAGTGCTGGCTTGGGTTTCATTCAACGTTGATGAGATGTTTCCAGTGTCCACTTCCAACCTTTGTCCCATTCCCAACGCAACCCTTTTCTTGGGCATCATAATCATTATCATTGTCACTGCTACTGCTATTGCTGGAATCACTCATGTTGCCAGTTTTAAACTTGTGTGTGCAAATTTTTAATTTTTAGCAACCTGCAGCGAGAGTCTCATTAAATTTATTTATTTATTTATTTTTTTAATGGTTGATGGCATGCCCAAATTCTGAGTTTGAAGGTTGGAAATGAAAAACGGAGATAAAAGTGCACACAAAAATAGCCCAGAAATTAAAAAAACAACAAGCATTTCAATCTCAGATTTGAGATAGAGGGTTTTGACTCTTGACCCTACTTCCACATTGCTAGATGAAGAAATTTACTGAAGTAGAAACTCATAATGCTGAAGCAAAAATCTGAACAGTGAAATAAGGATCCAGGCTTCAGCTCAGGAGAAAACAAAATCTGAAAATCTTGAATTTGAAATCGATCCACTCATTTAGCAAGCAAATTGATCCACTTCTTTAGCAAGTTAGTTGATGCACTCCCTCTTTCAATCCACCAAGACAAATGATGAATCACTCCAGCTCTCCATGCGATGCTAAATTGCTCAATCGTCCACAAAGTTGCAGCTAGCTAAATGGTGGCTCACCTTTGACCTTTCCCTTGGAAAAGACAAAATGAGTTTGCATGTGAAATGTGAGAGAGAAATAGGTTTGAGAAGGCTTTATGCCTCTAATTTTTTGTTTTGTTTTGTTTTTGTTTTTTATAATTAATTAATTTATTTATTTTTTAAATTTTGAAGGTTTACGGGAAAAAAATTGGGGGATCCTTCCTTTTTGGAAAATGTGCTTTGCACACTGGAGAAAATTTTCCTTTTCCGTTTCTCAAAAAGGGGGATTTCATGAAATGTGTTGCCAGGCGCCCCCAGTCCCAGGAGCATGGGAAGAGGTTGGGGGGCATGCTTTTGTGGAACATTGGATTTTTTTTCATGCCATGGCACAATTTTTTCAAAATCTCTTGAAATTGCACTTTTCTGCAGGTGATTTTTATTTTATTTTAATCTGGGTTCCACATCATGACAATTTTGCCAATAAATTGACGATATTTGCAACACTGTTTTTTGAGACCATATTTGGTGAGTCAGTCAGTGCCACCGCTATATCGTGTAGAGTATTAACACCAACTGATCTATCCACATGTCACAGGAGCATTTGACCAATTTGAATGCCTTGTTCAACATTGATCAACACAACTTTTCTCAAAGCTATCATCTTGGGCTTGATACTTTACCCTTCCATTTACTCTGCAATGATAGTAACTATGCAAGGAAAAGGTTCATGATATTCCTTATCGCTTTACAAGTCTTTTATTGGGTCTTTTTTTGTTTTTGCTAATATTCTTCATTTATGCCTACTTGACCTTGTTGAACCCTCTTTTCTGATCAGTAAGAAGATGGTTGCCACTCTTCTGTAAACCTTCTATGATAAGAGGCCTTTTGAATGTTGTTAAGTATCAACATCCTACTTGAGTCTTTACACCACGTGGGTGATAAGTGGTTATTTAATGAGCAGATAAATGCCGTTAGAAGGAAAATGTTTAACATGAGTTCCCAAAGTAGGTGGTGCACCTACTCCTTCAAATTTAAATGATTATGTGATAGATGGAGATATCCTTTACCAGGTTAACTTTTATTCAACTTTAAAACATTGGTAATGACTGAACTCTGCTATTTTTTGATTAGATGTTAACTTTGAGTTTTGATATATGGTTATTGTTTTATTTAATGAAGCTTCATGCATCAAAGCGAATATTAAGTTTGTTGTCTTATATATGCTGCAGAGCGTCGACAGCTGTATACACCGGAGGAGAAGATTCTTTTAAATCAACGTACACCTGATCTTCAACGAGCCACATCAGTGAGTCCTTTCAACCACCAGTGGTTTTGGCAATTGAAGATATTTGTTAAGTTGTATTTTTAACTTCTCACAATATCAGTGTATTCCGTAACCTTTATACTTTTTTCTTTAATCGAAACACACTTTGAATAGCAAGGAGATAATGGGCATCAACGACACACCCCTGTTTGAAGATGTAACTTAATTTGAAGAGATCGAGAGACACGTTACTTCAAGTGGCTCAGTGCTACATATACTATTTAAGAATGAAGGATTTCAAAATGATACTTATGTAAAAGCTTCTTGGAAGATTTCAAAGCAGCAGTTTGGGAGATGCTGGAAACCCATTCAACATTGAATGCATCCAGTCTCCAATGGATTTTATGATTTAAACTTGATAGCAGTGCAGTTTTGAATAGTGTTTTTTAAAGATATTTCAAGTCAAACATAATACTATTTTGAAGCCAGACCATCATTAGTTATCACTAACCTGTTGAAGTTACTGTTGCAGAAGCACGTAATACTGTAGAATATGTCTATATAAATAATTTTTATTATTAACGAATGAGTTGATGCTTACATGCCTTCGTCATGGTGTGCCTAAATAGGCATTGACTGGTCACGAAGGTTGAATGGTCATGTCCAAAGAGTTATCCCTTCATAATTAATAATTTTTCATTAATGTTTATTTATTAATTATTATTATTATAATTTAGCTATTGTTTAACAATTTTTATTAATTATCTATTTATTCATAACATTGCCACCCCCTTAAGATGCTTTGTCCTCAAAGCATGGGTAATGTTGGGTGTTGTCAAAACTTCTATATTTCCCATGAAGAATCTTCTTCTGGAAGTTTTTTTTTCCATCTAATGAGGTATTCTTGAACAGTTTTAGAACGTAATACCTTTTCTATAGAAGCAAAAATGTCTTATGGTTCTAAAATTATTCTTCCTTCGTCATCAACTTCGGGTATTTTTGTTTGAGCTGATTGATTTCGTCCTAACATTTTTTAAGACATGATACATGGAGCACATTATAGATCCTATAGCTATTTGGTAATTTCAATCCATAAGCCACTTCACTGATTTTTTTGATTATTTGGAAAGGTCCATAAAATTTTGGAGCCAACTTGTTCTTTCCTTGTTGCTTCAGAGATAATTTCTTGTAGGGTTGAAGTCTTACGAAGATCCAATCACCTTCTTCGAATTCTCTTTCTGAACGGTGCTGATCTGCTTGTTGTTTCATCCGATTAGTAGCTGTGGTTAAATTTTCTTCCAATATTTTAATGATTTGTTGATTTTCTTCCTATTGAGTCTTCATTGCTTGAACCTTAGAGTCACTTAATGCTAAGTCCTTCCATTTTGGAGGTTCATAACCATATAAGGCTTGAAAAGGGGTCATTTTAGCCTATGTATGGTAGGTGGAATTGTACCACCATTCGGCTAGATGTAACCATTGAGACGATTTATTTTGCTTGTTTGTTACGAAATGACAAAATTACGTTTTCTAACATTTATTCACTATTTCTGTATGTCCATATGTTTGTGGGTGATAATCTGAACTCATGTTAAGGGATATTCCAGCCTGGTTACAAAAGTCCTTCTAGAAATTCCCTTTAAATTTTACGTCTTTATCTTGTGAAAATTTCTGAGCACAAAAATCCTACTGCTAAATATTGATTTACTTCTCCTACTTGATTTATTATACACAAATTATTTAACTGAACATGTTCAGAAAAACTTCGAAGTAAACACGGATTTTTCCGACAAATGTCTCGGAAAAACCCAATGTGGGAAAACCGGTGCAGCAGATATGAGGGTTTATTATTATTAAGCAACGGTTTCTGAGTACATCTAGGGTGCCATAACTCGGCTCACCCAACAGAGAAATCCTCGCCTATAGAGAAAAATGTGAGATATAACTCACTCTCGCAAGTCCCAGCTGATCCGGATGAGCAACTGGTGAAACCCCAACTGGCTCTGCGCTGCCACTGCGTAAGATTGTGTGGCCCTGGCTGAGGGATTGCATCACCGTAGCTCTGCGTGGATCTGCTTCTTCGGAGTTTGGTTTCAGCCCTGCCGACTCAGAAACCCCTGTTTTCAGTGAATTTCAAACTTTTCCTTGGAGACACTGTGCTGTCCCTGCGTGAGCTTTGTGTGGGCCCGCGTCACCCTCCTGAGGGACTGCGTCACACCCTCTAATGGTTGCGCCGCCTCCACTGCGTCTCTGCTGCCCTTGCTCTGCGTTGTACTCTTGGCCCTCCTGACTAATCATTGCATCTGACCCTCACTGCTTCTCTGAGTCACTCAGATTTGATCTTCGTCCGAGAACTGCTCTGTTAGAAGAATTCGATCTCTTAGACTTTGTGTGTGTTGTCCAACTGACCCCAAGCCTTTCCTTTATACTTTTCTCGTTGACACGTCAACAACCGTGATCTAATCTTTAATCAACGACTATGATTAAAATGATCCACGTCACTCAGAATGTTCTCATCACATGTGTAAATTAGTTCACTTTAATTTTTTAATTTCCCTAAGTTAGACTTAGGGTCTCCATTAAAAAAATTAATTATTTGAATAACTTTTACACCAGATGGAATTTCTCCAAATGCTTTCTGGGTCTTGGAGATCTCATGTGTTCCAGCCCCTCCACAAAGTTTCGGAGCTAGAGCACATTCAATGCTACCCCAAAATCTCAACATATCATTGACGATGACCTTTGGGAGGCCATCCAATTTATAGATGTTTTTGTAGAAGACTTCTGCAATTTGTTTTGTTGAATTTGTCTTCTTAAGTGCCATGAAATGTGCATATTTGGTTAGTCTATCCACCATAGCAAATATTTTGTACTTTCCATTAGACATAGGCAACCCTTCAATGAAATCCGTCGAGATTTCCTCCCATTTCTGATTTGGGATATGTAAGGGGTGAAGTAAACCTGGGGTTAGGACATTCTCATTTTTATTCCTTTGATAAACGTCACATTCGACGATGACTCATTCCCTTCCAATATAACGATTGATGAGTGTTATAGTATGTCTTGAAGAACCCAACATGCTTGTTACAGGGGAACTATGTGTTTCCTTTCCATCATTTTAAATTTTAAGGATGGAATTAGATAAATTCTAATTTTATACCATTATATGTCACTTTTCCATTCAAAGTTTGGATGTTGATTAATATTTTCGATTATAGAACACAAGTTAGGATCTTTGACATATTCAGTTCAAATCTCATCTATCCAGTCGGGAATTACTACCAATGCTACACATGTTGTTATGTCTTCATCTTTTTGTGAAAGTGCGTCGGCGACTACGTTATCCTGTCCTCTTTTATGTGATATTTCCATGTCAAATGTGGAGAATTTCTCCATCCATTTTTGTTGTTCTGTAGATAATGTCTTTTGTTGTAACAAAAATTAAAGACTATTGTGATCTGTACGAATCAAGAATTTGATTCCCAAAAGGTACTGACGCCATTTATTCAATGCATGTATGATGGAAAACATTTCTTTATGGTAAGTAGACTTCAACCTTTCCCTTTTGTTGAGTTTTCGACTTTCAAAAGCTATCGAGTGTGTGAAAATTCGGCTAACCCCGAATCATATTGCATCAACTAATGTTAATTCTTCTAATTGTTAATTTACTTAACAATTTACTTGCAGTTTCCTACGGAAAATATCGAATTAAATACATTGCAACCTTCACACATAAAATACTATGGAAGAAAAAAAAACGTTGGAAGAAATAGATGCACACACACAATTAACACCGTTATTTTTGGACCAATGTCCGCGGAAAAACCCAACTCGGGAAAACTATGGATGCCTAAACTGAAAATCTAAACAAAGATAAACTGGAAAAAATAGCTAGTGAGGAAAATTCCTCACTCACCAGGGTATCCGACACTGACCTTAGCTCGAATTTGAGCTGCTCGCAACTGCTTATGTGCAATCATTGCATCACCCTACGTAGTCACTGCATCCCTCTAGCTCGGAACTGCGTCACCTCTCACTGTCTTGTCAATTGTTGTTTGGGAAACTGATTCTCCTGGCCTCTCGAATCTCTCTCCAACTTCTTTCTTAAAAAGGAAGTTGACTTGCTGAATAAGAACTTGAAAAGCTCTCAAACCCTAGATGACATCCTAAGTCATCAAAGGTCTCCCCTTGATAAATCAGGTCTTGGCTATGTAGGTGAATCCTCAAGCAAGAATGATAATGCTTCAAACAACAAAGATGTGAGGAACCTAGAAAGAAATGTTGATGGTCCCAGTTCCAGCAAAGGCAAGGAGAAGAATCAAGACAACAACGGAAGAAATTCTACTCCAAGGAGGCTTGCAGATGGTGTCAAGAATACAAAAGGCAATGAATATCATCAAAGAATCCCAAGGCAAAAAGACTTTAGAAGTACATCAAGGAAAACTCGATCTCTGAGGTACCAAAGTATATTTCTTGGTTATTGCTATTCTTGTACAAACTTTGGGCACATGGCAAAAGACTGTAGGGCATATCACAAAGACAAATATAATGTTACCCTTCAATATCCTAGAAGCAATTTTGTAAGAAGAAGTCATGATTTCTTATTCATGAACAAGATAGAGTGTTTCAATTGCCATAATATTGGACATATGGCACGTGATTGTTACTTGACTTGGGTCCCTACACAAGCTAGAACCATGACAACCAAGCCAGAAAAGAAAGTTATACTAGTATGGAGAAGGAAGAACACTGGGTTTGAAACTCTCTTGAACACTCCAGCCAACAACACATGTTGTTGACTTGATGAAGTCATCCTTGATATTCGAAGTATTTGATGGTGAGACTTTGCCAAAAAGGAGACCATGCATACAATTAGGGGGAGTTTGTGATCATTCCGCGTAAGGGCACTACGTGGACAATCATCTTTTGGGAGCATTGAAGAACATAATCCCATCTCACCCGATGGACCATTGTTGAAGCTGTCTTCCATTAGATCACAAAGCAAGAAGTCTTTCTTGAGCTAGAAGAGTTTATGCAAGCAAGGGAAGTCGGTTCATCATATGAAGAAATGTGGTCACATCTATCATGGACCACATTGCCAGAAGAAAGAGCACCATGGCAAGGGGAGCAACATGAAGCGTGTGATAGGAGGAGTACTTGGGTACCCTGTTTGCCATTGATGTCAAAGGGGGAGAGAATGATGAAGGGAAAGAATATTGCCATCAATGAAAAAGGGGGAGATTGTTAATCAAGGTTGTCATTGATGTCAATATGGCACTAGCCGAGATGGCAAATATTCTTGAGATGCCTGGTTCTAGATGATGATGACATGACTCTAGTTTGACAAGGATGCCATCAATGACGATGTCAACCACGAAGATGTGAAACCACTAATGAAGAAGTCCTTGAACTAACTATAATGTTGCATGTGCCTTGATGATCTAGACCTTAACCCGTGATGACATATGGAGTCATACACCTGATGATGTCATACACTAAATGAATGACCACAATTGATGATGGCCTCTTGATGAAGGTCTTGATGACAATGGTTGGAAACTATATGATGACATGGACAATGATTGCATGACATGAAGGACTTGGAGATCACTTGATGGCATATGATGACATTGTTGGAAGATCTCATTTGATGATATGGATGGTGGTTGGAAGACAACTTTGAAGCTCTCTTGATGGCAAATTAATGGATGTTGCACTTTGACATATGGATGACATATTGCTGCACTATTACATGATATGACTTGGATGCTACACTATCATGATGACATAGATGACATTGATGACAAGCATGATAATACACTGTGATGAAGAACTTGGAGTCGTAACAATGAAGGAGCCCTAATGACCTTGCTGTCCTAATCACCCTCTGCACAATTTTTGCCTAATGACCTTGCTGTCCCAAAAATTTTATGCATAAAATTTAAAGACAGTCCCAAAGAATTTTTTTTTTTTCCACCTTAGAGACATCTTTTCTCAACGGGACCTAGACCATCTTAAAGAGGATTTTTTCCTCTTTCCAATGAGCCCTTACTTGCCCCGAAATTCCAAATAGTTTGTGAGATATTGAATTTTCAAGTTAAAAAATATTTTTTTGACAGTGAGCTGACTTACACCTTGTCTTTCAAGTCGGCCTGCCTACAGTGACGTGTCTCTTCATCTTGGATTGCAAAAAAATACTATATATAAGGGTTTCAGAATTCATTCTCAATCATTCACCTCAGCTATTATCACAGAAGTACCACAGCAACTCGGATAAAGGAAAAGATAAGGCACAGGAAAGATTTAAATGAGTTTTGGGTCTAAACTTTTATTGCAGTTGCCGGAGTTAAGGATCAACACCATTGCACTTGTTTGGGTTTTCCAGATTGTAGTCTCAAGACTTTTCTGTGGTGAATTTCTTTTATAACTCGGAACTGTGGCATAAAGTTCAGAATTTGAAGTTCGAATCTGTGGGTTACTGGATTGATCTGATGCCAGTAACAAAATGTTGTTGTATTTCATCATTTGAAGTAAATTTTCCTGCTCAATAAGTACATATTGTCATCCTCAAGCAGTAAGAGATAAAGGCAGCCTTGAAAGCCTTTGTGCAGCAATGTTCAAGCATAAATGATGTAGCCTCATATAATCTTATTTGAAGTAAACATGAAAAATACCTTCTATGCTTTGTGGAGTTGACTGTCATCTATTGGAGAGAATTTTGTAGACCTGCCTTGAAGACCATGATGCATTGAAGCCATCATGAGGTAACCTAGGAGAAAGTGTTTGGGTACGACGAAGAGCAGTGGTGATAACTTCTAAGAAGAAAAGGTTGTCATTGATGATGTGACGTGGAGACTAAGTGAAGGCATTGCTGAAGATTGTCAGGGCTCACTGAAGAAGACTTTGGGAGCCATGAAGAATAACCAGTGATATTTTGACGAAGTGAAGTTGCGGGTTGGAGCCTCATAGAGACAAGGTCGGTGCCTTGGAAGAGAGGGTTGGAGCCCTAGAGGATAGATGTCCTCAAGAATCCAGGTAGAAGCCTGAACCAAAGAAGGGTTGGTGCCCTTGGGGTTGGAGCCTGAACCAAAAAGGGTTGGTGCCCTTGGGGTTGGAGCCTCTAAACGCAAGGTTGGTGCCTTGGATAGATAGGGCCGAAGCCCTAGAGGTCGGTGCCTCACAATAGTCCAAATTGGTGCTTGGCAACAGGTTGGAGCCTGGAAGATTGAAGATCGGTGTCTTCGTCTAGGGTTGGAGCTCTACACCTATTGTACATATTTTATTGTATCTATTTTATTGAAGAATATAATAAAATAATTTATTCTTGTTGTTCATTTTGTGTTCTAATTATAAGTGATCTAACTGGTAAAAATAACAATTGGAAAGAAATACTGATTCACCCCCCTCTTAGTATTTCCAACACTAAGAAGATGTATGATAAGTTGGTGAGCATGTTCAGGGCTAGCAATGCTAATCAAATCCTCTTCTTCAAGAATCAATTGAAGAATATCAAGAAGGTTAAGGATGAATCTATTCAATCCTATTTTATGAGGCTCACTGAAATCAGGAATAACCTCCTAGCTATTGGGGAAGCAATATCTGATCGAGAGATGGTTCTTATTGCAATTGGAGGTCTCCCTCGTGATTGGCATGTATTCAATGCCACTATTCTGAATAATAATGTGATTCCTAATTTTGATGAAATATTGACGAGATGCACTTAAGAGGAAACAAGAATGATGGAGTATGCCTGTAATGGTAATGGAAGTGACCCTACTGCCTTCTCCGTTCATGCAAAGAAGAAGAACCATGGTGGCTCGAGAAATCAAAACCATGGTAGAGCGGGGAAGGAAGGGAAGATGTTACACTTGTAACAAGACTGGTCACTATGCAAGAGAGTGCCCTAATAGAAGAGACTCTCCTAGGGATGATGGCAACAACAACTCGAGAAGGAATGGCAGGAACAACAGGTTCCAAGGAAAAAGGAAGGCTCCCTCTGATCGTAGTGGAAATGGGCAATCTTTCAAGAGGTCAAGAAATTCCAGGTACGATGAGTTTAATGTTGTTGATAATAGGAGAAATGAATTTATTCTTGTATCTGCCCTCTCTGTTGCATCTCCACCTGACACCCTGGATGTCTGGTTGATTGATAGTGGTGCTTCAAGGCACCTCACTAGTTATAAAGAAGCCTTTTCTGATTTGGTTGAGAAGGATACTAATTTGGAAATTATCCTTGGAGATAATGCCACCTATCCTGTAAAAGGGATAGGGTCTGTGACCCTCCATCTATCTCAAGGTCAAGTCCTCCGATTACAAGATGTGTTGTATGTACTTGATTTGAAGAAGAACCTTGTGTCCATTTCGGCAATGGAAGACAAAGGGTTCTAGGTGGCATTCGTTGACGGAAAGGTACTTATTTGGAAGAAGAACTTCAAGGAAGCTCTTTCTATGGGTTTAGAGTTGATACACTCTACCAGGTTGGAGGAAGTGCATTGGGGGCTATGACATGTGATACAACTCTTCAAACAGAGTTATGGCATCGGAGGTTTGCACACCTTCAGCAAGGAAGGTGATGACAGGGATGCCCAAATTATTTAATGAATTCGAAGACTCTTGCAGAGAAACTGGCATTAAGAGGGAGACCACAACTGCGTACACTCCTGAGCAAAATGGTGTTGCTGAAAGAAAGAACAGGATCATTGTGGAAGCTGCCCGCGCCATGCTATGTGACCAAGGTCTTCCGAAGTTTTTATGGGGAGAAGCTGCGAACACTGTTGTGTATGTTCAAAATAGATGCCCGCATTCTGCTTTGGGCTCCAAAACTCCCGAAGAAGTCTTCTCTGGTAAAAAACTTGATATTTCTCATTTTAGAGTTTTTGGTTGTCCTGTTTACTTTCATGCGCCAAAAGAAAAGAGAAGCAAGCTGGATGCTTTTGGAAAGAAGGGAATGTTTGTGGGCTACAGTGAAACTTCGAAGGCATATAGAATCTATGTGCATGGTCAAAGAGAAGTGGAGATATGCCACAATGTCACCTTCGATGAAGATGTTGCACTCAAGAAAGTAAGAAATCTTCCTAGCTCCAAGGAAGACAAAGAGGATGAAGAAGCAGGGAAGTTGGAAGAGCCGAAGGACCTATGGATCCCATTGATCCACCTCTTTCAAATAAGAGAAGACCCTCATGGCTTAGGGATACTCTCGAAGATGTCGAGAGACATATTGCCCCAAGGGGGACATTCTGTGAAAGCAAGAAGTCGAAGAGATACCAAGGGTATCTAGCAACCATGAGTACGATAGTACAATCTGAGACTGGAACATTTGAAGAAGACGTAAAGCATCAAGTTTGGAAGGATGCTATGTGTGGAAATTTCTGAATCTTTACATTTTATGCAGAAATTATTTACTGTTAATCTGGTTATGCTCTTCCTACTTAGACAAGTTTTTAACTGAATAAATTCAAGTTAAAATCGAAGCAAAACACATAACAAATCTCCACCAATCCAGATCTAAAACAAGTTCATGCACACAAAGACAAAGTGACAGTTATGCTGGAGGGTTTTATTATTAAGAATTTTCTGAATACAACAGGCCTGGGTTCCAGATCTGGAAAACCCGATAGAGAAATACTAGATCTACAGCTCATTGGCTGATCTAGGGCCAAAATAATGACAGATCCACACCCTCAAATGGGATTTACAGAACTAAGCCAGGATTAGGGCCTAGAAACCCCAGCGCTGCCCCTGAAAGCCTCTGCGTCAGCCTTTGAAACCCCTCTAACCCGCTGCTTCGGAAGGGACTGCGTTACCCCAGACTGGGTGATGCAGTCTCTAAGCTGCCCCTTAGGGACTCTGCGTAACCCTCTGAGGGTTTCCTGCTGAAAATCACGCTGTCCTTGCTGTTGCAGCTTCCCTTCTCCTCTGCGCTGTCCTTGAGCTGATCTTTGCCTCTTGTGTATTCTAGACCCCGGGATCAGATCATCCCCTTGGCCTAAATTTCCCTCTGCAGCTGAAACACTTCTGAGTATTCTTAGCAAACCCTGCCCTAGAATCTTAGCTTAGCTTTAGTGCTCTGCCTCTGTGTGTCTTTACAAATGACCCCAAGCTTTTCTTTTATACTTTTCTCATTGACAAATCAATGGCTAAGATTAAAAGAAAGCTTGATTCGTGTGACTTGAGACAATTTCATCACATGTTTAATAAAATTCACTTTAATTATTTAAGTTCCCTAAGTTTTAACTTATGAAATTCATTAAAATAATTAATTAATTTAATATCTCCTAAACCAGATGAAATTTCCCAAATCAACTTCTGGGTCTTGTAGATCAAGTGTATTCTAGTCCCTCCACAAAATTTGGTAGCTAGAGCACAACTGATGCTACCCGAAATACACAAAATCTCAACACTCCCTCTTAGCATCAAGGGTGTGCTCTAGCAATACATCACACTATGCATTACATGATTTTGGGTGCTGGTTTTTGTGCTGCTGAAGCTTGGCCTGCTGTCACTCAACTCTGCACTGCTGCTACCATTCTGTACTGTTGCCCATGACTTTGCCACTACCACTGCAACCTCTGTACTACAGCTCCCTCTCAATATGCTGCATCTGTGCTGCTCATAGCAGTGCCACTGCTGATCTTCTGCACTGCAACTTCAGTTGTTGAGAGAAACAACTGAATCTCCTCCCCAATCTTTGACAGACAAGTCAGATGGGCTGCATCCTCATCACTGAAGCTGTTAAAATTGGACAACTAGGTCCAAACTTTGGGTTGTGCTGCTCAGATGACGATCCCAATATTTTTATTGGATTCCTCTTTCGGAGAGGTGTAAGATTGATCTAAAGATCATCTCGATCGGATGAGCAGAACATGTACTTTGAATTTATTCCACTTATGTGCTAGGTCGGCCTGAAATAAAATATAGACTTAAATGTCTTAAAGGACGTGTCACACACCCCCAAAGATTCCTATATATTGGAGAGACTTAGAGTTCATTTGACACCAATGTTTTAAAAACCGGAACCGGTGACCGGACCGGTGGCCTAATGAACCGGGTTTCTAACCGGAACCGGTCTAACCGGGAGCGGTCAAATCTCAATGAACCGGTTTTAAAAAAAATACATTAAATAATTATTTTTTAATAAAAAAAACTATTTTTAAAATTTGCAACCATGATTCCAAGCCAATAGAGACAAAATATGCAAAGTTTTCTCATTTATATACCATGCAAAGGTGAATATATCAAAATGGCACCGAGTGCAATACATATCATCGAAAAATACATAAGCAATGAGGCTCCAAATGGCCCATAAAGTCCAAAAACAATGCTACAAGCCATGAGGCCATTGGCCTAATACAAGACTACATATTAGTGATCAACAACATGATCACTCCTCATCATGATCAAAATCATCACCACTACTAGACAAGGGATCATCAACATGAGCTACATAAATAATATGGCTCAAAGTTTGAGGACTCCTAAAACTCCTCTACAACTTTAGTAGTAGACTAGTAGTAGTAGTAGCAAAAATAGACATCAAAACTACAAATCATTGAGCAACATGGTCTCTCATGAAACTCATCATTGATTCATCGCTACTAGAAATGGGATCATCAACAAGAGATACATAAACATCATCTAGCTCGAAGTCTTCAGACTTGAATTGCTCAACCTTGTAACATGATAGAAATTGAAAAAGTTTAACATGCCTAACCAATGATTTTGGTTTGAGTGAAGGGTTCATTTCCTCAACCTTAAAATGCGATAGAAA
Source organism: Pinus albicaulis (assembly GCA_034641835.2). NCBI lineage: Eukaryota > Viridiplantae > Streptophyta > Pinopsida > Pinales > Pinaceae > Pinus > Pinus albicaulis. The sequence goes on along the minus strand of CM076582.1, from coordinate 308,545,247 downwards.
AAGATTAGCATGTCTAACTAGTTGTTTTCCTTTGATTGAAGGGTACATCAAGGTTCTTAAAGGACTTCATGCTCTTGATCAAATGCCAATATCATACCCTTACACATGATAGAATCAAATGGAAACATTGCAAATTCCCAAACCATGAAACCCCGAAAACCATTAAGTCTGCTGAATTTTGAGTGAAACCTAAAATTCTAGTTTCTCCATATGAAATCCAATGAGGTCGAAACCACTCTTAAACATCCTGAGTCATTTCATGGTAATGTTAAAAATTTAAGTAAAAGGATGAAATGAAAAATAAAGGAAATGTCACTTTTACTTTAAGAATTTAACATTACCATGAAATGTCAATGCTTCCCTTACCTCCACATCAGCCCTAAAACTCATTTCTGGCCATGCGTGGGTCCACATAGGGAAAGAGTAGCTAAATGAACCCTCCCATTGGCTCCAAATCAGCCCTAAAACATAACTGTCGCCGAAAATGTGGGTCCACGGATGAGTTAGCACCTAACCGGCCGGTTAGGAACGAAACCGGCCGTGCTTATGCATAAACCGCCCGTTTTCGTTCCTAACCCCCAAGTTAGGTCCGAGCCAAAAAACAAAGTAAAATGCCCCAGTAGTCGGTTGCCCGGCCGATTTCGACCTAAGCTATCTAACCTACGGCTTGCCTACACGGCTCAAACCCCGCCGTTTTTAAAACACCGTTTGACACACACGGTGTGGAGGAATTCTCTCTCTCTCGTTGTTGAGCCGATATTCTTTGTTTGGGTTGTTCTGGGTTATGTGTGACACGCTTGGCTGAATGACCTATTGGAGACTTTGCTGGTAGAAGCATCCTGCTGGTCGCCGTAACGCCACCATTTCTTCTTTCTGTTTTGGCTTGTCTTCTATCGATCTATTAGTATGTTCTATCTTCTTCAGTATTGTGCCCTAATCTGAAATGGCATAGAACATAAGCATAAATTAACATGGTATCAGAGCTAAGGAGAAGACAAAGCCCAACTTGTTGAGAATCTAGGGCAGCGAGATAAGGACTATTTGATGCGATCGAAATAATGTGCCTCTAACCTTCAGCGTAAAGAAGTCTGTTGTTGAAGACCGAGGAACTATAATGAAGGTTCAACAAATTCATATGAATGTATCGTTTTCATTTTTGACATAATATGATCTAAGTCTGCCGGTTAATTTTATACGCAGATATGATCTAAGTCTACCGGTCAATTTTATACGTAGATACGATCTAAGTCTGTTGGTTAATTTTATACGCAGATACGATCTAAGTCTGCCGGTTTGCCCAGGGATATGCAGTGTGTACATATGATACAAGGAGAGACGTGGGAACACAAAACTCACATTAAAGTTTATAAGTAGTTTCGGGGAATCGATCTTGTGTTGACGGATTGCACCAATAGGTCTGGGGATTAAAAAAAAAAAAGGGTACAAGTCTATCTAAGAGCCTCAGAGATCCTGTCAGTTGGTTCTTCACGAGGAAAACCCATGGCAGCCGACGCCTGGAAGGCGCACATTGCATTGGCTTTAGTACAATTGAATAATGGAGGTTATCATGTCATAACGAAGTTGGCACTGACCGTGGGAATGAATCAAGTGGTTTTTTGCGTCTTCCGGGACCTCCTGGCGCTGTCGTTGCTCGGCCTTATCGCCTATTTCAAAGAAAAGCCCCCAATATTTCATCATCAGAATTTGCTGATAAAAATCAAGTGGGAAGCCGAGAGGTTGGACGAATTTGAATCTGCAGGTGGATGAGACATCGTAGTAGCAAAGGGTCGAATTTACGGACCCGCGAAGCCAAATTTAATCCAAAGCACGCGGAAAAAGAGCCGACTAAGTCTGTTGAGCCGTCGTTTCTAAATTTCGGGCTCGAAACAGCTCGGACAAGGGACGCGGGCGATACTGAAGAGTGTAAGGTCTTACACTTATAGAAGCCCTACAAAATCATTGAAACAATGCAAGGAAGAGAGATACCTCTCTAACTCTGTCAGGGAGAAACCCCAAAGCGCCGCGTGGTGGTGAATCTGAATTGGAAGCCACACATTTGTCCAAAAAAGTATCGTGCAGATTGGGGATTGGACAAAATCCCAAGGGCCCTGCCACCGCCATTCCCATTAAACTAAATTGCAATAGCAGAACGGCCAAAGCGGCCATTTCAAATTACTTCAATGGTGGCCTTGATTAGTTTGCTCGCTGTTAAATCCACCCTTCTGATCCTTCACGGTCACCCTTGAAGGGGTTGGAGAAGAGATACTGTTGAATCTCAAGATAAAGCGAAGCCCTGAGCGAGGAAATTTATCAGATAACAGTTTTAACTTACTAATGTGATAACAGTGCGCTCAAAATTGAGCGTTGAAATTATTCACCAATGAAACGATGATGACACCTATGCGTAAGTATAGTTTGACCAGATGCGTATGAAACTGGCATCGTCATGCTCCCCTTCGTTCTGTTTCCATCAGCATGGTAGAAGTTGCAGAACTCATAGTCTTTCTAAATCGAGTACTCGAGAGGTTAGGTTACTCCGTCCCTCCATTTCCACACTTGTTCACGCTATAGGTTTGCTCGTTAAAAAATAAGTAAAGCATCTTTATGCCTACAAATTCAGAAATGGAACAGGGAGATCAGAGGGTATGCCTGTAGTGGACGATATGAAGAGGCCATTATACTTTATGTTAAAATGCTATGTGCAGATATACAACCTAATAATTCACCTTTCCCATTGTGCTGAAGACATGTGCTGTTTTTTCAGCGATGCAGGAGGGAGTGTAGATTCATAGCCATGTAATTAAGATGGGTTTCAATATGGATATTTTTGTGGGAGCTGCTCTAATATACAGAGGATGCACGACAAAATATCCCAGAAAAATGTAGTGTTATGTATTGCCCTAATCGCAGGATATGCGCAAAATAGGAAGATTGTTGAAGCCTTGAAAGTCTTCAACCGAATGCAAGAGGAAGACGTGAAACCCGACCCGGTTACCATTGTGAGTATGGTTTTGGCCTTTTCCCACTTAAGAGATTTCTGAATCTGTGAGATGTTCCATGGCTACATAATTCGGAGAGGGCTTGAATCTCATGTTTATGTGGGTACTGGAATCATAGATATGTATGATGTCAGAGTGTGAGGACTGCATGATGAGTGATTTGCCCAACAGAAATGTGATGTCATGGAATGCAATACGCTCGCAATGGGAATGCCATCAAAGCCTTGGCTCTGTTTCGTCAAATGCAGAGAGTAGGAATGAAACCTGACTCAGTCAATGCTGTGTGTGCTCCCAGAATGTACCCATTTGGTACATCTGCAAACTGTTGAGCAGATCCATGGTTGATGAGCCTTAGATCAGTGTCATATGGAAAATATATATATATATATATATATATGACCGTTTAGTTTGATATCTTCGGTACTATATGGTAGTATGGCAGTGATGAAGACAATAGTGATGTGTATGATAATATTATGGCAACATTGTAATCAGTGAGTCAGACATATGGCAGTATATGGCTATGATTCCTATATGGTCTTGACCGTGGGTGAGTAAGATTCAGGGCCATGATTAACCCTTTCCAAGTTGGTGTCTGGGATGCCCAAATTCAAAAATATTCATGGCGGCATTTTGTCAGGGTTGTGCCGAAGGAAAGCTTAGGGAACTTTTCTTCTAGTGTCACAAAGACATCTAATTCACTCTTATCTGATATGTTGCTTGTGAAATCCTTAGGAGGATGTTCTTATAGATGTTTTCTCTCACAAGAGAAGTTGGCATTAAGAGGGAGACCACAACTGTATATGCTCCTAAGCGGATACCATTGCTGAACGTAAGAAGATCCTCATGACTCATGACATATGGCTACAGAGGGGGAAATTCCGGAGGAAAACTGAGAAGCCATATAAATACCAGGAGTATCTAGCTGCCATGAGTACAACATGAGCCTGGAACATTTGAAGAAACTGGAAAGTATCTAAATCTGCAAGGATACGAGGGTGATATATGGGATATGTTTCCTAGACCACAGATCAAAGCTGTTGTCACCTCGCTTCAAAATCAAGCATGGATCTGATGGAAGTGCTGAAAAGTTCAGGCAAGATTCGTTGCCCATGAGGAAGGCATAGACTATGATGTCACACCTGCACGTGTGACCCGATATACCACCATTCGATCAATAATAGCCCTTGCTGCTACACAAGGATGGAGTCTTCATCAGATAGATGTAAAGACCGCATTTTTGCATGATGCGATAAAGAAAGAGATGTATGTTGAGCAACCTTTGGGGTTTGAAGTCCAGGATAGGGACACCCATGTCTGCAGGTTGAAGAAAGCCCTCTATGGGCTGAAGCAAGCACCCAGAGCTTGGTACGAGAGGATAGATAGCTACTTGATGAAGCTGGGCTTCATTCGAAGTAATGCTGATCCGAACCTTTAATTCAAGGTTGTCTAGGGGAAGCCTCTCATTCTGGTGCTGTATGTGGACGATCCCTTCCTGACAAGTGTTGACCCTCTCATTCATCAGTGTAAGAGGGAGCTTGCTACTGAGTTCGAGATGAAGGACCTAGGACTGATGCCTAGCCCTGGAGGTCTAGCAGAGACTTGGCGGGATTTTCCTTTCTCAAGGAAAATACATTATGAAGCTTTTGGTATGGTGGATTGCACGTCCGTGTCAACACCAATGGAACTCAACTTCAAGAAGTTGAGTGGCAGCGCTGCTGGGTCGGTATTGTCAAATCCTACTGAGTATCGTCAACTCGTAGGGGCCTTGATGTTCTTAGTAAACTCCCATCCAGACGTATGTTGTGCAGTGAACACTTTGAATCAACACATGATTGATCATAACATTCACTGGGTTGGTGCCAAGAAACTCTTGAGATATCTCTGAGGCACGATAGACCATGGGCTGAGATACACTGCCAGGAGTATGACACTCCATGGATATACTGATGATGGTTGAGCTGGCAGTGTGGTGGATCGTAAGAGCACATCTGGATACTACTTCACAAGTAGATCTTCTTCGGGCAGGGAACGAAAGTCGGTTGCCTTGAGCACCGTTGAGGTCGAATACACTGTAGCATGTATGACCCGTTGTGAACTCACTTAGTTGCAAAAGCTCTTCAGTGAGTTGTTCGAGCATGTGCTAGATGCCACTGTTATCCTTTGTGATAACCAGAGGGGGATTCATTTGTCATAGAATCCTGGGTTCCACGATTGATCCAAGCATGTTGATGGCTGGTACCACTTTATCTGGGATATGGTACAACGAGGCACCATAAGGCTCGATCATATAGGAACTGATGAGCAGGTCGTGGATATTCTCACTAAGCCCTTGGGGAAGGTCAAGTTCCTAACCTTCTATGAGAGATTTGGTATCATGGAACGGCCCTATGATGTGGGTCCTGTTGGACGATGAGCTCGAGGAGCTCTAGGGGGCTTTGGGGACAGCTTCTCGAAGCTATGAGCAACCACAAGGCTAGGCTTGCCAAACCTTGTTGGTGTGCTTGGACCCCACCGTTGTGATTATTGAGTTGGTTCACCTCTCATTATCCGTGCCCCGTATGCATCCTACCCATTGAGTTCAGGGCTCATGGGAAGTACCTCTCATTTGGCCAATGAGGTGGGAAAAGCTAGAGACTAGTAGCAAAGACTGATGGACGCATCAGAGATTGCCGTACTCTCTATCTAGGATGGCACGGTCCAACCACTTGATCTGGGATCAAGTCTTGTGAGGTCTCGGACCTCTGCCTGACTTCGGGTTAGATGAACCAACTTCGGGTTGGTTGGAGACTCTTTGTGAGTCCGATAGAGATTTTGACCTCTGGGCTGAATTTGTCAGCCAGGAATGATGTCTTTGTGACTGACCCACTTCTGTTCTGAAATAAAGAGGCCAGCAAAGCAAGTTACGGCGGGATGACGCACGATGTTTGGATTGCACTTGTGGACGGAGTTCTCCCTAGTTGAGAGGGAGTGTTAAAATTGGACAACTAGGTCCAAACTCCGGGTTGTGCTGCTCAGATGATGATCCCAATATTTTTATTGGATTCCTCTTTCGGAGAGGTGTAAGATTGATCAAAAGATCATCTCGATCGGATGAGCAGAACATGTACTTTGAATTTATTCCACTTATGTGCTAGGTCGGCCTGGAATAAAATATAGACTTAAATGTCTTAAAGGACGTGTCACACACCCCCAAAGATTCCTATATATTGGAGAGACTTAGAGTTCATTTGACACACATTGGCGTGGAGGAATTCTCTCTCTCTTGATGGCGTTGGAGCTGCATATTCTTTGTTTGGGTTGTTCTGGGTTATGTGTGACACGCTTGGCTGAATGACCTATTGGAGACTTTGCTGGTAGAAGCATCCTGCTGGTCGCCGTAACGCCACCATTTCTTCTCTCTGTTTTGGCTTGTCTTCTATCGATCTATTAGTATGTTCTATCTTCTTCAGTATTGTGCCCTAATCTGAAATGGCATAGAACATAAGCATAAATTAACAGAAGCTCCATAGGCTACATATCTGTGCTGGCATCTAAAAAATGATGCACAACTACAGCTCTACTTGCGTAATCAAACTCCCTCTGCACTACTGAAGTCACATGAGCCCCTTGTGCTGAAATCTATCATGTTGTTGCTGCACTGCGCTGTCCCTTTGAAGCCTTCTGCGCTGCTGCAACTCTGCACTGCGTAAGCAGCTCTGCTCTATGCTGCTGAAGTCACATCAACCTTTGCGTTGCTGCTGCTTTGCTCTGCGTTGCTCCTCCCAGTTCTTCCGATTTGCCTTTGCCTGCTTCATCTGTGATCTATGCACCCACTGCTCCTCTTGTCCCGCTCTTGTCTTAAGGCTGCCATAGCTTGCATGTGATCCAAGAGATTAGCTGCTCAAGGATCCCGCCTCACTTCCATGTAGCTCCTCTACATGTCCATGTCACCCCACTTCCGTGGTTCATGAGCACTCATGGCTGCATCATCTCCTGAACCATCATCTGCCACACCTGCTTTGGAAGAAGATGCTTCCTTGTCCTTTTTCTTCTCAGGACAATTGCTGGCAAAATGTCCCATTTCACTGCATTGGAAGCACTTGATCTTGGAGAGATTCTTCTTCTTCCTGGGCTGCTTCTTTGATGCCGAGGCTGCATCTTCCTCATCTTCTTTCTTCACTTTGTTCAATCCAGAGCTATGCTTCTTCTTGGTGAATCTGCGGAGTTCTTCTTGACACAGAATTGACTACAAGTTGTCCCAATTTGGGAGGTCCGCTCTGGCCCAAGATACTTTGGACAAAGGTTTCTCACTCATCTGTGACTGCATTGAGGGTAGTCCTAACTATCACATCATCATCCAACGTTGCACCCGTTGCAGTCAGCTGATCTCTGGTTGACTGCAATCTGAAGATAAAATGCTCCATGTCTTCTCCCTTGGTCATCATGAATGACCTCATCTGAGTCTACAACAACATTTTCTTTGGACAGACTTTCCCTCATATAGGGAGGTTAGGGCCTTCCACATCTCATTAGCTATCTTCTTCTCAGCTATGTGTGGTACAATATGGTCCTTGATTCCATCCATAATCAGCCGTTTGGCATGCCCAACAGCCTCCTTATGCTTTCGAAGGAGATCCGGATCTGTCGGTGTGGCCAGAGTTTGCTTTGCATGGTCTCTAAGATTATATGCCTCGAGGACTATTGGGATCCTTATGCTTCCGAAGGAGATCCAGATTTGTCGATGTGGCCAGAGTTTGCTCTACATGGTCTCTAAGATTGTATGCCTCAAGGACTATTAGGATCCTTGCCTTCCAAACTGAAAATTTTGAGAGGCCATCTAGCCTATCTTGATCACGCAGTCCATGAGGAACCATCTGCTCAGAATGTGTCGAAACTTCCTTTTCTCTTTGCTAGAGAAATGGATCTAAGGCCCTTGGTGAAACATGCACCTTCTGCTCCCTCTGATAGTTGATTTCCTTCCTTGGAAGTCTACCAAATCAACTATGATTCAACTTCTTCTTTGATCCTCTGATTAAACTGCAAGTTTCCTTTGGCTAGAAACTCTCTGAGAAGCTGATCTCCTCCCGCTCTTTGTCACTTGTGCTAAGGCTAAAAATCTGAAAACTTCAGAATGTTAACCCCACCAGCTCTTCTGAATTTCTACAGCTTTTTTGCAGTCTTTTCTGGATCTGACAGATTCAAATCTGAATCACACTGGCTGGCTTCAGACCAAACCAGCGCTATTTCGGAGCTGCCTCTGTGCAGTAATTGCGTGGGCTTGCTAGGACACAGCGCTGGATAGCGTCACCTTCCCTTTGCGTGCATCTGCTCTTGAAAACTGCGCTGTCCCTTCAGATCTGCGTTTCTGTTGCTTTTCTGCAGTCTTTCTGAAAACCCCACCAACACCTTCTGAATTTCTGTAGCTTTTCTGCAGTCTTTTCTGGATCTGACAGATTCAGATTCAGCTGCCTCTGCGCAGTAATTGCGTGGGCTTGCTAAGAGACAACGTTAGACTGCGTCACCTTTCCCTCTGCGTGAATCTGCCTCTAAAAACTGTGTTGTCCCTTCAGATCTGCGTTTTTGCTGCTTTTCCAGCTGCTTTCTGCAGCTAGAACCTTCAGACTTCTGCTGGTGACCCTCCTAGATTTGCAATTGCTCTGATACCATGTGGAAATTTCTGAATCTTTACACTTTATGCAGAAATTATTTATTGTTAATCTGGTTATGCTCCTTCTACTTAGACAAGTTATTAACTGAATAAATTCAAGTTAAAATCGAAGCAAAACACATAACAGATCTCCACCAATCCAGATCTAGAACAAGTTCATGCACACATAGACAAAGTGACAGTTATTTCTGGACAAATAATCCCCAGAAAAATCCAGTGCGGGAAAACTGGTCTCTGGTTGCTGGAGGGTTTTATTATTAAGAATTTTCTGAATACAACAAACCTGGGTTCCAGATCTGGAAAACTCGACAGAGAAATACTAGATCTACAATTCACTAGCTGATCTAGGGCTAAAATAATGACTGATCCACACCCTCAAACAAGATTTACAGAACTCAGCCAAGATTAGGGCCTAGAAACCCCAGCGCTGCCCCTGAAAGCCTTTGCATCAGCCTCTGAAGCCCCTCTAACCCTCAGCGCTGCTCCGAAAGGGAACGTGTTACCCCGGACTGGGTGACGCAGCCTCTATGCTGCCTCTTAGGGTCTCTGCGTAACCCTCTGAGGGTTTCCTACTGAAAATCACGCTATCCTTGGAGGGACTGCATTGTCCTTGCTGCTGCAGTTTCCCTTCTCCTCTGCGCTGTCCTTGAGTTGATCTCTGCCTCTTGTGTATTCTAGACCCCGGGATCAGATCATCCCCTTGGCCTAAATTCCCCTCTCTGCAGCTGAAACACTTCTGAGTATTCTTAGCAAACCCTACCCTAGAATCTCAGCTTAGCTTCAGTGTTCTACCTCTGTGTGTCTTTACAAATGACCCCATGCCTTTCCTTTATACTTTTCTCGTTGACAAATCAATGGCCATGATCAGATCTTGAATCAATGGCTAAGATTAAAATAAAGCTTGATCCGTGCGACTTAAAGACAATTTCATTACATGTTTAATTAAGTTCACTTTAATTATTTAAGTTCCCTAAGTTTTAACTTAGGAAATACATTAAAATAATTAATTAATTTAATATCTCCTAAACCAGATGAAATTTCCCAAATCAATTTCTGGGTCTTGTAGATCAAGTGTACTCTAGTCCCTCCACAAAATTTGGGAGCTAGAGCACAACTTATGCTACCCCAAATACACAAAATCTCAACACTATGCACGAAGAATATGAGTCCATTATGAAGAATGATGTCTGGGAAGTGGTCTCGGGACTGGAGGACAAATCTGTTGTCACCTTGAAATGGCTCTATATGATCAAGCATGGATCTAATGGAAGTGCTGAAAAGTACAAGGCAAGATTCGTTGCCCGAGGCTTCTCTCAAAAGGAAGGCATAGATTATGATGATATATTTGCACCTGTGGCCTGCTATACCACTATTCGATCTATTATTGCCCTTGCTGCTATGCAAGGATGGAATCTACATCAGATGGATCTGAAGACCGCTTTTCTAGTATGGATCTATAAAGGAAGAGGTATGTGGAGCAACCCCTGGGCTTCGAAGTCTGAGATAGAGACACCCATGTATGCAGGTTGAAGAAAGCCCTCTATGGGTTGAAGCAAGCTCCCAGGGCTTGGTACGAGAGGATAGATAGCTACTTGATGAAGCTGGGCTTCACTCGAAGTAATGCTGATCCGAACCTTTATTTTAAGGTTGATAGAGAAAGGCCTCTCATTTTGGTTCTCTATGTGGACGATTTCTTCCTGATAGGTGCTGACCCTCTCATTCATTAGTGTAAGAGGGAGCTAGCTTTCGAGTTTAAGATGAAAGACCTAAGACTGATGCACTACTTGTGAAAAATCCTAAATCTGGATTCCTACTGCAACAAATCTGAATTACTTCTATTATTTTTCATAATTATTTCATTACAGTGAAATATCGAAGTAATTACTGAAGCAATCTACACAAATAACACTGCGGAATAAATCTAAGTGCTGAAACAAACTGAACAAAATACATTGAAAACATCCACATTTGACACAGTTATTTTTGGACTAAGTCCCCGGAAAAACCCAACTCGGGAAAACCGGTGCAGCAGATCTGAGGGTTTTGTATTATTAAGCAGCATAATTGTGAGTACAACTAAGGTGCCAATATCCGGCTCACCCTTCAGAGAAAATCTCGGCAACAGAAGAAATGTGAGATATACCTCACTCTGCAAGTCCCCGGTTGATCTGAATATCGTTGTTGAAGCCCCTCTCTGCCTCTGCGTGATGCCTACGCTGCGACTGTGTAAGCCTGCGTGGGCACGCTGAAGAACTGCGTCACCTCTCCTCTGCAAATGATCAAGCTGATCTGAAACTGAGTTTTAGCTCTCCTGGCTCAGAAACCCCAACTTCCAGCTATGTCTGGACTGAATCAAGAAGGCACTGCGTCACTTCTGCGTGATTCCCTTCAGGAATTGCATCACTCCTCTAGATGACTACGCTGCCTCTCTCTGCGTCACTGTTGCCTCTCTCTCTGAAATGTACTCCTGGTACTCCTGACTAGTTATTGCATCTGCCCCTCTCTGGAAATGATCACTGAATCAAAATCACTTAGCAAACCTTCCCTAGTGATTCGATCTTTATCACAAGCTGTGTCTCTCACACAAGCTCGAAAATGCCAAATGCTCAATGTGTTTTCCATAGGCCCCTCACCCTCCTTATAATCTTTCGTTGACCCTTCAACGACTAAGATTATAACATAATCAAGGGCTAAGATTAACTGGGAGATGATCCATGACTTTATCTAGAAGATTCACACTTAGTTTAATTAATACCCATTAATTAATCAATTTCCCTAAGTATAGACTTAGGAAAACGTTAAAAAATGATTAATTAATTTAATTAAACCATCTCTAAGTGGAATTTTTCCAAAATCCTTTCTGGGTATTATGGAATACATGTGCCTCAGCCTATATACAAAATTACAAGGCTAGAGCACATCCGATGCTACCATAAATCAATAGTCCCTCTTAGCGAGGAAAGTGCTCTAGCAATACAACTCAATGTGCTGCTTTGACTTTTGTAACATTTGCTGTTGTGCTGTTGATGCTGCTCACCAACACTGCACAAATGTTGCATATGTACTGTTGCTGACTCTGCATGCTGCTGCCAACTGCTACTGTACTGCAACTCCCTCTGAATTCTGCAACCTTGCTGTTGCACTGCGTGAACACTTCTTTGCATTGCGCTGCACCACTGTGCACTACGTCGCTGTTGTTGCTCAACTACTACTGCTGCTGCACTGTTGCCAATTGCAACAGAAAAACATTTGAAATTGGACAAGTAAAACTGCATCTTGGATAATAAGACTGTCTGCTGCTAACTTCTGCACTAGCTCTCTGAATATGTTGCGCTACTGCTGTTCTGCACTGCGCTACTGTTGTTATGCACTGCGCTGCTGCTGCTGCTGCTTTTCTGCACTGCGCTGCTGCTGTTGCTCCCTCTCTGCACTGATCAGGATCTAGTACTGCTAGCCATTGCATTGTCTCTTCATCTTCCGCTGCAACTGTCGATCCTGCTACTGTCTTCAGGCTTCCGTAGCTCGCATGTGATCCAAGAGTTTGGAAATACTCAAGGATCCTGCCACTTGTAGATTCTGGATCTACAACTCCAAGTCTGCCCACTTCCCTCCTTTCGGAATATGAGCTAACATAGCACAATCAACTTCTGCCTCAATCTTGGCAGCTCCAGCTTGGGGATCTTGCTTCTCCTCCTTGTCCTTTTTCTTAAGAGGACATTGTGTGGCATAATGTCCCATTTCCCCACACCTGAAGCACTTGATCTTGGACAAATCTTTCTTCTTCTACCTTTGTTTCCCCTTTGATGCAAGGGCTGTGTTTTCTTCCTCCCCCTTCTTGACTTTCGAACTGCTGCTGCCATCCTCAATATGGATTTTGAGGAGATCTCTCCTCAGCTCTTCTTGCTGCAAGGCTGCCCACATCGCTTCCCATCCTGGAAGCTTTTCTCTGCCCAGAATGTTTTGGACAAAGACTTGATAGTCTTCTGAAACAGAGTTCGGAGTGAACCTTACCAGCTTTGAGTCTTTGGGTGCTGATCCCACTGCTGACAGCTGGTCTCGATTATTCGGAATTCGAGACTGGAAGGAGTCAAAATGCTCTCCCTTCTTCATCCTTGTATTACGCATCTTCTCCTCCAGATACATCTTCCGCTGCTTGGAAGATTCTTGATATACATTTTCTAGCCCTACCCACATTTCTATGGCAGTGTTATTTGCTGCTATGTGGGGTACGATGTGGTCCTTTACGCCGTCTAGGATCAATCGTTTGGCTCTTGCCATGTTCTTCTTGAAGGCTCTCAGATGTGCTGCATCCAGCGGTTCTGGAACTGCATTGTCAATGAGGGCCTTTAGATCATGCTCATCAAGGAGAAACTGAATCCTTGACTTTCAAATAACATAGTTGGAGGCACCCTCCAATCTATCTTGGTCACGCAATCCATTGCTAGCAATCTCCTCAATTGTCGACTTCTCGCTCTAACACTTTGCTCAGCTAGACTTACTCACTCCTTGAGGAGTAAGTCAATGCTTCTGCTGCTGCACGGGAAAAAATTGAGTTTCTTTGAGTAAGAGAACTCTCTGAGGTCAAGAAATCCCCAACTGTGTTTTTCAGAAATTTTCTGACGCTTATGCACCAACACTCATTGTTGTGCAGATATTGCGTCCTTCAGCTACGCTGCCTCTTCTGCAACTTAAAAATCTTACCCCTCTGTCAACTCTCTCAGAGGGAGCTTTCTCTGCGATGGATTGCCTTCCTGGCCTGGATTGCATAATTACTGGGGTAGTCTGCTGCTGCTTACGCAGTGCCTAGTCTCTTCAACGTTGATTTGCTGGTTCAATCTTGTTTCTCCTGCACTTCAGCTTGAATAAGCTCTGATACCATGTGAAAAATCCTAAATCTGGATTCTTACTGCAATAAATCTAAAGTACTTCTCCTATTATTTTCATAATTATTTCATTACAGTGAAATATCGAAGTAATTACTGAAGTAGTCTACACAAATAATACTGCGGAATAAATCTAAGTGCTGAAACAAACTGAACAAAATACAATGAAAAATATCCACATTTGACACAGTTATTTTTGGACTAAGTCCCCGGAAAAACCCAACTCGGGAAAACTAGTGCAGCAGATTTGAGGGTTTTGTATTATTAAGCAACAAAATCTTGAGTACAACTAGGGTTCCAATATCCGGCTCACCCTTCACAGAAAATCTTGGCAACAGAAGAAATGTGAGATATACCTCATTCTGCAAGTCCCCGGCTGATCTGAACAGCGCTGGTGAAGCCCCTCTCTGCCTCTGCGTGATGTCTACGCTGCTACTGCGTAAGCCTGCATGGGCAAGTTGAAGAACTGCGTCACCTCTCCTCTGCAAATGATCAAGCTGATCTGAAATTGAGTTTTGGCCCTCCTAGCTTAGAAACCCCAACTTCCAACTATCTCTGGACTGAATCAAGAAGGCACTGCGTCACTTCTGCGTGATTCCCTTCAGGAACTGCGTCACCCCTCCAGATGACTGCGCTGCCTCTCTCTGCGTCACTGCTGCCACTCCCTCTGAAATGTACTCCTGGTCCTCCTGACCAGTTACTGCATTTGCCCCTCTCTGGAACTAATCACTGAATCAAAATCACTTAGCAAACCCTGCCCTAGTGATTCAATCTTGATCACAAGTTGTGTCTCTCTCACAAGCTCGAAAATGCTAAATGCTTAATGTGTTTTCCATAGGCCCCTTAGCTTCCTTATAATCTTTCATTGACCCTTCAACGACCAAGATTAAAACATAATCAAGGGCTAATATTAACTGGGGAGATGATCCATGACTTTATCTAGAAGATTCACACTTAGTTTAATTAATACCCTTTAATTAATCAGTTTCCCTAAGATTATACTTAGGAAAACATTAAAAAACGATTAATTAATTTAATTAAACCATCTCTAAGTGGAATTTTCCAAAATCCTTTTTTGGTATTATGGAATACATGTGTCTATTACAAGGCTAGAGCACATCCGATGCTACCATAAATCAACATTACTTCCTAGGCTTGGAGGTTTGGCAGAGGTTAGGCGAGGATTTTCCTTTCTCAAGGAAAATATGTCGTGAAGTTACTGGAGAGATTTGGTATGGTGGACTGTAAGTCTGTGTCGACATTGATGGAACTCACCTTTAAAAAGTTGAGTGGAAACACTGCTGGGTCCGTGCTAGCAAAACCTATCGAGTATCGACAACTTGTGGGGGCCCTGATGTTCTTATTGAACTCTCGTCCAAACATATGTTTTGCAGTGAACACTTTGAGTCAACATATGGTTGATCCTCATCACATTCACCGGATTGGTGCCAAGAATCTGTTGAGTAGGGTTCCAAAGCACCAGCAAGCATATTGATATCAGGTACCACTTTGTTTGGAACATAGTACAATGAGGCATCGTAAGGCTTGATCATATAGGAACTGATGAGTAGGTCGCAGATATTCTCACACAGCCCCTGGGGAAGGTCAAGTTCCTAACCTTCCGTGAGAAGCTTGGAATCGTGGAAAGACCCTATTCTGAGGGTCCTGCTTGAGTTGGACTATGAGCTCTGGGAGCTCCAGGGGGCTTGGGGATAACTTCTCAGAGCTATAAGCACATACAGGGCTAGGCTTGCCGAACCTTGTTGTGCTTCTGCCCCATCGTTATGGTATTGAGTTGGTTTGCCTCTCTCTGATCTGTGCCCCATACGCATCCTACCCATGGAGTTTCGGACTCATGGGAAGTACCTCTCATTTGGCCAATGAGGTGGGAAATGTGGATAGAGACCATAGCAAGACCGATGGATGCATCAGAGATTTCCGTACTCTCTATGTCTAGGATGGCACGTGTCCAACACCTTGATCTAGGATCAAGTATGATGAGGTTCTTACCTCCAAACTGACTTCGGGTCAGTAAACTAATTTCGGGTTAGTGTGTGACTCTTTTGAGTCTATTGAGGTTTTATCCTCTAAACTGACTTTAGGTCAGTAAACTAACGTCGGGTTAGTAGGAGACTCTTTTGAGTCCAAGAGAGGTTTTTACCTCTAAGCTTACTTTGGGTCAACTGTGTGTGATGTCTTTGCGACTCACCTTTTGTCTATCTGAAATAAAGAGCCAACAAAGCAAGTTACTGCGGGATGATGCACGATGTTTGGTTTGGTACATGATGGATGGCACTTGTGGATAGATGGAGTTCTCCCTAGTTGAGAGGGAGTGTTAATTTTCGGCAACGAGGTCCAAACTCCATGTTGCACTGCTCATATGACGATAGCCATATTTTTGTTGGATTCCTTTTTCGGAGAGGTGCAAGATTGATTTAAAGATCATCTTGATCGGATGAGCAGAACATTGATTTTGAATTTATTTTCCACATGTGCAAGGTCAGCCAGATTTATCGCACATGCCTAAGAGATGTGTCACACACCCTCATTGATGGATATAAATTGGAGAGACTTGGAGGTCATTTTCTCATCATCTCATCACACATTCTCTCTTTGTGATCTGATTGGTTCAATAGCCTTTAGAGGCCTTTTTCTTCTCACTCGTGTGGAGCGATGCTGTTGTTTTCTGCGCTGATCTTTTTAGGGCTTGCTGTTGTTTTCTGTGCTGATCTTTTTAGGGCTTGCTGCTGTTTTCTGCGCTGATCTGTTTAGGGCTTTTCTGCTGCAGCGTTGACTGTGGTCAACCCTTGGTCGTTTGATCTCAATCTTATGTAGAAATTCTGATTTTAGGAGGCCGTACAGCTGGGCACTAAAATTGAGGAATTCCAGGCTGTTTGACTGAAGCCCTATTTTGCTGCATTGACTCTTCTAAAGCTGCCTGCATTGACTTTTCTGTGCTGTCCCTGGTTTGACTTGCATTGACTTGTGATGAGCTCTGTCTTTGAGGGTTGTGGGTGTGACACATGAAAGTGCTGGCTGACCAAGAAAGAATTCGCTGGTTGAAGCATCTTGTTGACCGCCGTAATGCAACAATATATCATATCTTTGCTGGACATAAGGAATTGTAAATCTGATCTATATTTGGCTTGTCTTCTATTGATCTATTATTGTGTTCTATCCAGTGTGGAAAAAGTCGGCAAAAAGTCCGGACTTTTTGAAAAAATCCCGAATTTTTCCTGGAGCCGACTTTATCGGCAGACTTTTTGCCGACTTTTTCATCCCCGAAAAAGTCGTGATTTAATCCTCGAAGTCCCGACTTTTTGCCGACTTTTTCGAAAAAATCTTGAGTGAGGTAGTTTCTTTAATAATTTTTTTATTTTTTTTTTGAAAAAATCAGGATTTTTTCCAAAAATGAATATTTTTGTATTTTTTTAGTTTTGCCGACTTTTTGCCGATTTTTTCAAAAAACTCCCGACTTTATCGAGTTTTTCAACTTTTGGACCCTTACCGATTTAATCCCGACTTCGACTTTTTCCACATTGGTTCTATCAACATTTTACTTTCAAGTTTATGTGATTGCTATCTTGTATTGGGCCTATGAAAGATTGAAGTAGATGTGCATCAAGCATAGAACAACATTGTTATCTAAATTTAACAGAAGGGCAACAAGCTAAGGAGCTGGAAATCATGAAGGTCGATCATTCCAATAAGATGGCCAACATGCAAAGTTATTTGATCACCATGGAATCAAATCATAAAGAAGAAATGAGTTTTGACGCAAAAATGCTCACTGTGGAGCTCCGAACTCAGAAACTCAAAACTCACACCACAGAAATCTGAAATCTATAAAAGAAATGAGTTATATTCAAGTAAATCATGATAAAGTAATAAAGGACATGGAAATTGGTTTTCAGAGCAGATGTCAGCTATAGAAGAAAAACACGAGGAGGAGCTAAAGATCATGGAAATTAATCATTCCAATCAGATGGTCGCCATAGAGGAAAAATGTGGTAAGAGTATGGAGGTTATGATGTCCAATATGCAGAATCATTTGATTGCCATTAAAGCATATAATGACAAAGTAATAAAAGATAGGGAATTTAGTATTCAAAATAAGTTATTAGCCATGGAGGAAAACCATGCCAAAGAGATTAACGCTATGAAAGATGAACATCCTAAGCAGATGGATGCCATGAGAATTGAAAAGATCACGTTTCAGAATAAGTTGCAAGTAGTGGAAAAGATACAGGTACAGGAAGTTCAACATAGATTAGATAATGAAAGAAACAAAGAGACTTCGACACATCACCAACCTCCCAGTCCACCAAAGCAGTTCTCATCTCATTGTAAGAAGGTTACTTGCCCCATTCAATACAGGTTGGCTGAAAGTAACAAAATTGAAAAAGAAGCTAAGAATGGTCAGGTTTATGTGTCACCTTTGACCAAGTACATACAGAATAAGATTGGGCATACTTCGGATTCCTTAGATCCTTCATCCAGGGATTCTCAGAATAAGAAATCTACAGTGGTCTCATTATTGACATCACAACCCACCGAGAAGAAAAGTAAAAGGCAGAAGAAAAGAAAAAGGAAGAAGTTTGATGCATCCGATGGCCAAGAGCAGCTCAATATTCAGATGAGTCACAGTGCTAGCCTTTTCAAAATCCAGCATGGCACATCTGAGAAGCAGCCCACAGACTTATCGGAGAGCCAAAAAAAGCCTAGTATGCGCCTTGTTGATGACATCTGATGCCATAGGGCATCGTTTTGTATAATATCTCTAACCCTATTCCCTTTTATTTCATGTCAGTTTGTAGTTTTACTTTTCACATTTATATTACGTCATTTATATTTCAGTTTATTAGAATAAATTCTAGCGATGTTTTTATATATGCATATGATTTCGATGTTGAATGGATATCTATTTGATTTATTTTTGTTTCCTTGGATGCAGGATTCTGAGATTCTCACGTTACTTCTTGGAAGCAATGTGTCCCCATATGGAGCCAGATGTTGCACTCAAATTGTCAAATTTTCAAGGAAGAGGAAGTGCCAGTCTTTTTTCAACAGAACGAATCACATATCAACAGTTTATGTGTCATGGTCACTCATTCTGCAAGTTATATGGTGTAAGTGATTCTAGTATGACCTTGAGTCTATGTAACAGTCTAGGTAAGTCTATGATTTTGGTGACGAATTTCATCCTAGGAGGTTTTTTAACCTCGCTGATTACCTATGTTCCTAAACACGGTTAATCGGAGGAGTTTTTCCCCTCCATCTTAAACCCTAAAGCTAGAGTGAAATTTATTGCCAATGTCTTAGATGAGTACTGGTGTTTTAGTCGAGTCTAATGTAAAAGTGGTTTGGGAATAATTTAAGCTAGTTGGCTTAATTATTTTATTACAAATCACTTGGTCTACTAGATTATAATCTGTCGTAGATGGGTTATGTGTCTTGAGGGTCTAAGCCTAATGTGTATTCTCTCTTTGAGTCAAAAAACGTAAAATCTTATGTAAATGAGGGTTGAAAAAATAATTAAATCCCCTCGTGTGTAAATGAATTAATTTTTCTGGCAAAATAAAATAAAATAAAATTCTAAGCCAAAAATTTAATTAATTAGAGTCTTTATTTTTTTTTGGTAATTTAGGCTAAACTATATTGATTTGAAGTAAAACATCACATATGCTACAGGCTGAGTTGGTAAGCTACGCTTATCCAATCCCGGCCTTTGTTGCTTTCATAGCTGCGCAGGTATGGGGCTGCCTACTTGGAGGAAACCAACCCTGTAGTAACATCAGACAGAAAATTACAAAATGTGCCATGGCACTAGTGAAAGTAAAAGTTCTATGATAAGAGCTGGAATAATAGAAAACTAAAAAAAGCTGAGCGACCGCGCAGTCATGGTGCTTCTACATCATCCTCGGTGTCTGGTTCCTCCTCCTCGATGCGGTAGGCATACTCCTGCGCTATGGCCTGCTCCTCAGCAGTAGGTCGACGCGGAGGCCTAGAAGCAGGTGCGTAGAGGATGGGAGCGATCGAGTACTCAACATTCAGTACATGCGTCCAAGTGCCCTTCGAGTCCATGATCCATACGTTGGTGTCTTCCCCCACTGCCTCCTGAATCGAAAGAGGCTCGATTTTACGGGGCCTAGGGTGCTCCTGGTGCTTAATGGTGGATTCCTGGGTCCGCTTTTGCCTCTCTGTGTTTCTTGAGCAGCGGGTGGAGCGCGCAGGTGGGCTGAAACTGAAACAGAGAGGCTAAGAGGGCATTGTGAGCCAGAAGGAGCAAATTTTGAATAACACTATGCGGAAGGGCCACCCCTTTTGTAGGCCTATGGCACAAGTGCAGATGATGTGCATTATTATGACACGTTCACAGGTGCATGCTGCGACAATTTTCATGTGGAAGCATGTGCTTCGAGTTATGGTAGAGCATCATATCCATCTGGGAGCTCATTCAAATGATTGCAGCTGAGAGGTGCCACCGAGGGTGATTGCTGGCATTGTGTATCTTCTTGATGCCTTGCCTTCGTCACCTCATGCGAATTAATGCAGGGAGGTGGATCCACATCAAGTGTAGGCCTGCGTTGCAGATCTTCATCATCTCAAACGTGGGAGGGACTGTTTTCATACGTGCGTCCAATGTCACCCACATCTGGGGAGAGTCAAATTAATGTTTCTTAGTAAAATTAATTCTCCAAGTGGAAAAATTCGTGGGTCTTGAAGGAATCAACTTTTAAAGGTCTTCCACGAAGGGAATATTGTATATTTCAAGAAAAAATGGACTCTTGGGCCATGGTGGTTAAGTCAAAGTCAAAATTTTGAAGAAATTAGCTCAAAATAAATAATTTTGAGCTAATTAATGTGGAG
This sequence comes from Pinus albicaulis, assembly GCA_034641835.2. NCBI lineage: Eukaryota > Viridiplantae > Streptophyta > Pinopsida > Pinales > Pinaceae > Pinus > Pinus albicaulis. The sequence continues at coordinate 308,524,845 of CM076582.1, read as the reverse complement.
TTAAATGATAATTTCGGAATTTCCTCAAAAATAAAAAAATCAAGTGCCAAGATTAAAAGATCTTGAAGTGTTTATCAACGACCAAGATTATTCTGAGAATGATCAAAGAAACTAGCCGTTATTTTTCCACTTGGAGGATTTATCTACAAATTAGAGTCATTTGAGTCTTCAGACACAATCAAAAATCTGAAACTTGATCTCTGGCTAAAATTGCTGAAGCATTTTGTAAATTATTGTCCCGCTGGGAACTATTTTTTCTACTATAATAAAAGACTTTGGAGTGCAAATCGAGATGTTTTTGTTCGTTGATCTGTGGTATGTATTGACTACGGGCTTCCTATGTGGTGCTTTATGATTATTATTTTGGGGTAATACATCGTATTTGTAGGTACTCAATCCTTGGTCTCCAAGTTCACAGTCTGTGGGCAGGGGTCATCTTGCTTAGATTCCTAGTTTTTATATTATGGATTAAATCTTTGCTAGGGCTATAATGAGCAATAATTTTTCTGAAGCGTTTTAGCCATTCTTTCAAGGAAAAAATATCATAAAAATTATTTTCTCAAAATCTACTTAAAAACCCATGTACAATTTATAAAATAATTTTGTATTTCTAAGTGGAAATTATTTTTCTAACTTGGGTTGGGGCTTTTGTTCTATTTTGTATATATTTAGGGTTTAGGTGTTTTTATTTTTATTTTTGCAGGTTGGATCAAGTGATCAAGTGAGAGAAGAGCTAGATCTAGGCCCTTGAGGGTAAGATCTAGGCTAGACAATTTTGTAGGGACATTTACTGAAGATTTGACGGCAAAATTTAGATGCGGAAGATTTTTTTTTTTCTTTCGAGACACAGGTTTCAGTTTTTGGCCTCCTCTTTCCATTTCAGCTCACGATCTATCTTTTCAGCCCTTTTATCCCACAAATTGGCTCTCCTTGGTCCTGCTTGGCCTTTTCTTAGCCTCCAAACCCTCCTTATCCCCAACGCCATGGCCCTTGACGCCATTTTCTTTATCCTTGTGCCCCTTTTTCTCGTCATCCTAACCCATTCCCCATTTATCCTCGCAAATTTGCCTTCCAAGGAATTTGCCTCCTTTAGCCTTTTTCTCCATTTCTTGGCCATTTTTCCCCAAAATTGACCTGAAATCCTAATTTGAAGTTTAAGGCTAAATACTTCGTAGAAATTTCTGTTCCCAACCCCGGTTTTCAGTTTCTCCTTATTTCTCCTATAAAGTTAAATGCCAATTCCCATAGCCATACATTCAACAAGCTGGAAAAATAATTATTTTCTGAAAACACAAATTCTGGAAATTTCACAGTGCTGAAATGCAGAAATAAAAACTCAGAAAAATAAATCAGCCCCACACAGAATTTTGACACGCTGATTTTTGGTCAAGATGACCCTAGAGAAACCCCCTACAACTCTTGGGGGAAACCAGTTCGAAAGCTCTTCTTTATTTATGCAAAATGCTTTTATAGAGAAAAGAAATATACAGGAAAAATTCCAGCAAACAATGTACAGACTTATCTCGTTTTCCGTGCTTGCCTCCGCCTCAGAAAATGTGCCAAATCAGCAAAATAGTAATAACATAAATTTTACAGCAAGAGTTAACAACATTTAATGCTGTATGCCCTCCTTGAAAACCGTGCCAGAAATTCCATATTGTTGTACGGTAATTACAACAGCTTAATTCAGCCTCGAAAACTGTGCCAACTCAGCCTCGGAATGCGTGCTGCACATTTTTGCTTCTCCTCCTCGAAATCTATGCCTCCTTGTTGCTGTACGGACCTCGAAAAATGTGCCCACTGCTGTTGTACGGAATTCTGCCTCGAAAACTTTGGTGATTTATTGCTGTACAGACTGCTGTCTTGAAATGCATGTAGCCTCTCCTTGTTGTACGGATTTGCTGAACTACTCTCTTTCTCTTTCTCAAAACCAAAAATGTGTCCAGCTCTCTTCTCCTCCTTCTCTCAATCTGCTCATGAAAGAATGAATGATTTTTTCTCTCCTGTTCCTCCTTTAACCTAACCCTAAGTGACTTTTGGGGAATCCCTAAATCCAATGGCTGAGATAACTTTAGATCTAGGTTGAGATTAAATGCTCATTTAAATCTCACTTTCTATTTTTTAATTCATCCCACTTTAATAAAGACCCGCTTAGTCATTTATTTCCAAAATCACTTTTCATTTTCTAATTTCACATTGACTTTTTTAAAGTCACTTTAAAATTAGACTTAGTAACTTTATCACTTAAAGTCACTTTTAAATTAGATTTGACTTTATAACTTATAATGTCACTTTAGGAGAAAAAATTAAATTCTTTTGGACACTTTTCCCTAGGCGAAAGATCAAAGCCTTAGGGAACCACCTGTCCTCCGGTAACCAAATTTCAACACTCCCTCTTACCGAGGAAGGTGTTCCTCACCACACCCATCTTGTCTCTGAATTAGACATGCTTGCCTCGTGGTAAGGCTTTGGTAAGAATATCTGCAACCTGCTCATCAGTGGGAATATACTCAAGCTTCACAGCTCCTTTCTGAACATAGTCTCTGATGAAATGATATTTGATCCCGATATGCTTTGACTTGTCATGAAATACTGGATTCTTCGTGAGTTTAATGCAACTCTGATTATCACAGTAAATCACTGAAGGTCTCAACGGCTGACCAAATAAGCCAAACAACATCTTGCGAAGCCAGATGGCCTCACAACTAGCTAGACTGGCTGCCATATACTCTGCTTTCGCTGAACTCAATGCTACTGACTGCTGCTTCCGGCTGAACCATGACACCATTGCCGAACCCAACCCAAAACAACACCCTGAAGTGCTCTTCCTATCAAAAGCACAACCTGCCCAATCAGAATCAGTGTAACCTGCCAATCTCACTCCATCCCCCTGCCTGTAGTCCAAACCATAATCCACTGTCCCCTGCAAGTACCGCAAAATGTGTTTTGCAGCCACCCAATGAACCTTCCTAGGCTCACACATAAACTGACTCATCGTGTTGACTGCAAAACAAATATCTGGTCTAGTGTTGACCAAATACATTAAGGAACCAATCAGCTGTCTGTACAATGTGGGATCCACCAACTCGGAATCCGAAGCATGAAGCTTCTTCCAGTTGGTGATCATCGGTGTCGACATGGGTCTACAATCCTCCATGTGGAATCTGCCAAGGATGTCCACAATATACTTCCCCTGTCCCAGGAAGAAATGCCCTTCCTCTTGCCACACCTCCAAACCCAAAAAGTAATGCATCAAGCCAATGTCTTTCATCTCAAACTTCGACGCAAGATCTCTCTTGCAGCTCTCTATGAGTCTCAATCCACCTGTAATGACCAAGTCATCCACATACAACACCAGAATGAGAGGCTCCTCACCTATCACAATAAAGTATAGGTTTGGATCTGCATCACTCTTTGTGAAACCTATCTCCTGCAAGTAAGTATCAATCTTGGAGTACCAAGCTCTGGGAGCTTGCTTCAGGCCATAAAGGGCCTTCTTCAGTTTGCACACATGGGACTCCTTCCCATGCACCTCAAAGCCCTGTGGCTGCTCAATGTACACCTCCCCCCGTATGAAGCCATTGAGAAATGCAGTCTTCACATCTATCTGGTGGATCTTCCAACCCATCTTTGCTGTTATCGATATGATGGAGCGAATCGAAGTATATTGAGCCACGGGAGCGAAGGTCTCCTCATAATCAACTCCCTCTACCTGGGAGAACCCTCTAACCACAAACCTTGCCTTGAATTTCTCAATGCTGCCATCTGCAGCATGCTTTACCTTGTAAAGCCATCTGGAAGTAACCACGGATTTTCCCTCAGGCCTCGGCATCACCTCCCAAACATCATTCTTCATGATAGAAGAATACTCCTCCTGCATGGCCTCTCTCCAGACTTGTTGGCTAGTTGCCTCCTCATGGCTAGAAGGCTCAGAGTCAACGATGTTGGCAACCATTGCCATATAGCTACAAAACCTCTCAGGTGGTCTGCTCTCTCTGACCGACCTCTTTGGCCCAGCAACAGATGTGGCCTCTCTCAAGGTATCCTGAAGCCACTTGGGCTTCCTCTTCCCTGAGCACACTTCTCCCACCAGAGAATGAAACTCCTCCTCCTCATTGGGAGCCTGAACTCCTGACTGTCTGTCTGCTGTCTTCCTGCCTGAACCTGAACCTGTAGATGCTGAAGTACCGTGTGAACTGTCCATCAGTGGATTCCCTAGTGAACTCCTCTGCGGATTGCTCTGCATACTGCCCGAAGCACCACCCCTCTGACTGTGCGAGCCACTGCTCACTAATGGACCTGACACCATAATCGATGTACCTCCGGATCCTCTTGATTCCTGCCCACTGGATCCCTGTGCTTGACTCAGCTGCTCTCGAGGGTCAGGTTGATCCAGATACTCTAACTCCCGTGACCTCTTGAAAGCCCTGTCCTCCTCGAATTTCACATCCCGCTTGACAACAACTCTCCTTTGTGCAGGAATATAAATCCGAAAGGCTTTCAAGGTCTCACTGTAGCCCACAAAGATACCCTTCTCTGCGGTGGGCTCTAGCTTGGTCCTCTTCTCCTTGGGTACGTAGGAGTATGCAATACACCCAAAGATACAAAGATGACCAATATCAGGCTTCTTCCCAGAATAAGCCTCCTCCGAAGTCACATGCCCCAAGGCACAATGCGGACTCCTGTTCTGCAAATAAACAACAGTGTTGTAGGCCTCTGCCCACAAAAACAACGGTAACCCCTGATCATGTAGCATGGTTTTGGCAGCCCCTCCGATGGATCTGTTCTTCCTCTCCGCAACCCCGTTCTGTTGGGGGTTGTAAGGAACTGTGAACTCCCTCCTAATGCCTGCCTCCGCACAATACTCAACAAACTCACCAAGGTTGTACTCCCCTCCATTGTCTGACCTCAGAGACTTGATCGTCCGACTTGTCTGAGTCTCCACAAGAGCTTTGAACTCTTGAAACCGCTTGAAGACCTCACTCTTGGTCTTGAAGAAATAAATCCAGGTCCTCCTGGAGTGATCATCAATGAATAAAACATAGTACTCATATCCACTCAAGGAAACATGAGACATCCGACCGCTCACATCGGAATGAATCAAATCAAGTATCCCAGTCGATCTGCTGTCACTGCTGGGAAAAGGGGATTTGGAAAACTTTCCCATAGCACATCCTCTGCATGTATCAAAGTGATCAGTACTGAAATCTGGCACACCTATAGTGATCTCCCGCAATGTCCTCAAGGCTCCATGATACATGTGCCCCATCTTGTGGTGCCAAATCTCACACAGCTCTGAACTGCTAGCTCTGTTGCCGGTACTACTGCTCAATACCAAAAGGGGTTGAAATGAAAACTGGTACACCTTTGCATGGCGTACACCAATCACTCTAGCTGACTCAGCTGGAGCGCCCCTGGGATATATAAGCACCTGTCCTCTCCGGAACAATATCTCATATCCTCTGTCCTCCAATGCTGAGACGGATGTGAGGTTCTTCTTCATCCCTGGCACATATATAACATCTGACACTTTAAAGGGAGGTTTGGATTCCCTATCAAATGTCAATGTCCCCACACTGACTGCTCTAACAACGTTGTCATCTCTGAGTACTACCTCTATATCAGTGCCACTCTCTGAAAGCTCTGAGAAGTACTCATGGACTCCTGTCATATGACGTGAAACCCCACTATCAACATACCAGATACCTGAAGATGCTCCATTAGTGGAGGGAAATGCACACTCCCTCTCAACCTCCGTGGCAGGTGATCCTGCACTAGTGGATTCACAAGCAATGAAACCAAACTCCCGATCAAAGCTATCCGTAAAGTCCTCTATCTCTGCTGATGCTGCCATGTTCTGGTTCTTCCCCTTCTTCTTCTTCTTCGGACACACAACTGCATAGTGTCCCATTCTCTGACAATTCCAACACTTCACCTTGGAATAGTCTTTCTGCGTGTTTCCCTGTTTACCTTTACCTTTGCCTTTGCCCCCACCAACACTTGTGGAAGCTTGCTTCTTCCCTTGCCTTTCTTGCCTCCTGCTAACAGTGTTACATCCTCATTCTGCTCAACAGGTTTGGCTGCCCCAAGTTGGCTCTTTCTGATTTCAGTCTGTATGCAATCATCCCAGAACTTCTCCCAAGTGGGAAGGGTCTTACGTGCACAAACCCTATCAGCAAAGTTCAGCCATGAACTGGGAAGGCCATTCACTGCAATCCACACCAACTCAGTGGGTGGAATGACCTCTCCAACTGCTGCCAACTCATCTCTCACATTAGTGATCTTTGTGAGATATCCAGTAGAACTATTAGTCTTAGCCATCTTAATGGTTTTCAGCTTCTCCCTTAGGACCATTTTTTTGTATTCATTGGTACTTTGGTAGAGATTGGTCAAGGCTGTCAACATCTCATGAGAAAATCTTTTTCCTCTCACATGAGGAACGACATGGTCTTTAATACCATCCAAAATCAATCTCTTGCCCTTGTTATTCTTTTTGTTAAAGTCTACCAACTGAACAGCATCAGTAGGCACATTCACAGGGCGCTGTTGGGTATGCACCATTATACCCTAGATTTCTACCTCCTCAAAGATGCTCTACATTCTTTCCTTCCATACGTTGTAGTTACTATGCCCATCCAACCTATCCTCCACCCTCAAGCCCAAAGACATGCTTGCTGTCCTAATAAACTGAAAAAGAAACTGCTATAGTAAAGGTACTGCTTTCTGTGTGAAAAATCAGCTTGCTGTAATTTTTCTTCTTGCTGTCCCAAACTGCACTTTTCTGTAAAATAGCTCCGATACTATGTAGAAATTTCTGCTCCCAACTCTGGTTTTCAGTTTCTCCATATTTCTCCCATAAAGTTAAATGCCCATTCCCATGTCATACATTCAACAAGCTGGAAAAATAATTATTTTATGAAAACACAAATTCTGGAAATTTCACAATGCTGAAATGCAGAAATAAAAACTCAGAAAAATAAATCAGCCACACACAAAATTTAGACACGTTGATTTTTGGTCAAGACGACCCTGGAAAAACCCCCTACAACTCTTGGGGAAAACCAGTTCGAAAGCTCTTCTTTATTTCTGGAAAATGCTTTTACAGAGAAAGGAAATATATAGGAAAAATTCCAGCAAACAATGTACAGACTTATCTCATTTTCCGTGCTTGCCTCCGCCTCGGAAAATGTGCCAAATCAGCAAAACAGTAATAATAGAAAATTTATAGCAACATATAACAACATTTAATGCTATATGTCCTCCTCGAAAATTGTGCCAGAATTTCCGTAATGCTGTACAGACTGTATGAAAATTACAACAACTTCTTTCAGCCTTGAAACCGTGCCAACTCAGCCTCGGAATGCGTGCTGCACATTGCTACTTCTCCTCGAAATCTGTGCCTCCTTGCTGCTTTACGAACCTCGAAAAACGTGCCCATTGCTGCTGTACGGAATTCTGCCTCTAAAACTGTGCTGATTTATTGCTATACAATCTGCTGCCTTGAAATGCGTGCAACCTCTCCTTGCTGTACGAATTTGCTGAACTGCTCCTCTCCTTCTCTTTCTCAAAACCAGAAATGTTTCCAGCTTTTTTCTTCTCTTTCTCTCAATCTGCTCATGAAAGAATGAATGATCTTTTCTCTTCTTTTCCTCCTTTAACCTAACCCTAAGTGACTTTTGGAGAATCCCTAAATCCAATAGCTGAGATAGCTTTAGATCTAGGGCTGAGATTAAATGCTCATTTAAATCTCACTTTCTATTTTTTAATTCATCTCACTTTAATAAAGACCCACTTAGTCATTTATTTCCAAAGTCACTTTTCACTTTCTAATTTCACATTGACTTTATTAAAGTCACTTTAAAATTAGACTTGGTAACTTTATCACTTAAAGTCACTTTTAAATTAGATTTGACTTTATAACTTATAAAGTCACTTTAGGAGAAAAAATTAAATTCTTTTGGACACTTTTCCGTGGGCCAAAGATCAAAGCCTTAGGGAACCACTTGTCCTCCGGTAACCAAATTTCAACATACTTGGCGGTTTTGCAGGGTTAAGGTCTCTAAATTCATCATTTCCGGCGGCAACATTATCCCAAAATTTCAACAACTTTCAACAGTGGGATATAAAATCAAATTCTATATGGTCAAAAATGTTTAGAATTGCAAAATTTTTGTTTTCACAATTTTTGTCCACTTGGGCATCTCTAATTTGACCTAGATCTGACATTTTAGCTTGTTGGAAATTTTTGTATAACTGTAAAAAATCAGATCTGAACATTTCTGAAGCACTTCCTAAATAAGGTCCAAAAAATTTGAATTTTTAGTTTTTCGGCAAAACTTACCATGTTTAGACATTGTGGGGATCATCTTTAGTATTTTCAGTTTGCTGATCTGTCACCAATTTACTACTATCATAAATTTATCAATTCTGAAAGTAGCTGAATCAAACTTTCCTAAAGCCCTAAAATTGAAATCTTCAAGTTATAGTGTATTTTTTGCCATTTTTGGAAATATTGGGCATCTATTTCTGACAATTTTATCTTGCTGATCTGTCACTGTTTCACTGCTGAAATAAATATATCAGATCTGAAATTTTCCTAGTCAAGCCCTAAAAAATCCTAAAAATTGATTTTTCTCAGGTTTGACAAATTTTGCTATTTTTAAGCATTGGCGCTGACATCACTGTTTGCTGATCTATGGGTTAACTTACTGCTGCAATTTATATTTCAGATCTGAAATTTGGCTCAATAATACATCTTGAAAAGACTAACATACATGTTTTAAGTAAATCAAGCTATTTTGGCAAATTGGCATATTTTTGTGAACTTAGGCAAGCATAAACATTGTTGGTTTAGCATTTTATTACTGCTGTCATAACATTGATCAAGTCTGAATTTTCTGAACATTTATTGCTGATTTACATTGTCATAAATCTGAAATTGGCTAATTTTATTGATTTCATAATTTGACATAACATCTTGTGTTAATTGGTAAATAGAGTTGGTTACTTGAAGTTTACGCGAAGCTTATCTTTTTTAAGATTGCATAATAACATTGTTAAGTACTATTAAGATAAATTTCACATAAGTAGTTAGGTAATCTAACCAATCTTAATTCAAGATAACAATCACTCATAATCTTGTGCATTTGCGTAGTAGATCTAGATTGCACTAATAACTTACCTCCTAGCATAAGCTAGGTTGATAGAGATATAGGGCAACCCTTTTCGATCTAGCTTGATGGGTTCAACTTCTCCTAGTGGTTAACATAGTGACCTTGCAGTCGTCAGAGCCATAGTCTCTGTAGCGCCGGAGGCACTGGGTGGGTGGAACATAGGAGGAGGTATCGTTAATCAGACCGTTGTCTACTTCCCGTTGGCTTCCATTGCACAACTTACTTAGAGGATTGTTTCTCAAAATAGTTAGGGGAAATGTTACATTTAGACTAGGCATTTAATTAAAATTTACCAAGATCACTGCATCACACATAGGTCCTAAGTCTTGTATCTCATATAAGTTAGTCAATCATCTCAAGCAGCGGGTGTCCATTCGGTCATTTGGTTTTAGTTTACTAAAAGCAAGGATTTGTGACTCCATTAAGGCACTGGTTTCATAATAAATAATCTAATCTATTCAGTAACCTTGCTTGAATTCAACCAAGTGGCTAGGCCACTCATCCGTGTCTCCTAAGCAAGTTGGTTTCCAACTTGTTTCCTTCCATCTCATTCCGTAGGGACTACCCCCCATAACAAGCTGTTGGGAGACAACTAGAACGGAGTGGGCGAGGATCAGAGTGACAACCCCCGTCCTGAGTGTTGTCGCGGTGCTTGTACAATTTGGGCGACAACATGTCCAAAAATAATGGTGTCACAATTTTTGTGTGCGCTAACATTTCTCAGTTTCTAGCATTTTTACTTCCGCAACTTTTATTTATTTTGTGAAGATTGCAGTGTGATTAATTCGTTGTTGCCGTAGCGATAAACTGCATAATTAATTTTGCAGTTAAAAGAATTAATTCCAATTGCTCCAATAGAAATTTCGTAAAAAATTTCACATGGTATCGGAGCGTATTTGAAGGATGGGAAGCTCAGAAGCAGAAGAGGAAAATTTCGCTGTTCAGAAGGAGCAGTAAGTCGAAATTTTGTGGGGCTGCACAATGCCGAGCCAGACAGTGCGAATTGCTGGGTAAGGGTTCGATTTTCCAGTTGTAGGAAAGTTCGATTTGTCCGGAATAGTGATTCTAGCAGGTAGAGGGAGCAACAACAGTTCAGTACTTTCGCTGAACAAATTTCTTGTTTGGACGCATAAGGGTTTTGCAGTAGTTTCCTAGAGCAAAATCTGCGTCGGGTGGAAGAGAAAGTGCACACACAGAGGGAATTTCTCTCTGAGGGTTTCTAGTTCAAAAATCTAAATTTCCAGTTGTAGAAAGCAGTAGCAGCAGGCATATTTTCTCACTCCAGGAAGGAGTGCGAGTAGCAGTGCTAGCAGGTGAAAGAGGGAGATTCCAGTTTATTTTCCTAGTGTTTGAGTTTCGTAGATTTTGCAGCTTTGTAGAGATGTCTGTACGAGATTTCTAGAGGAGGCTGTGCGAGTTAGCCAGAACAACGTTGCACGAAGTAGAGACGAAGCGGGGACTTTTTTTGGAAGTGGGGACGCGGAAGCATCATTTTCCAAAAATTTAGGAAGCGAAGCGTTTCAGAAGCGTCTATTATATATATATATATATATATATATATATATATATATATATATATATTTTTTTTTTGGTTGCATTTTTATTCAAAACAAACATCCCAAATGCCAAATTAGTTGTAGAAGACATGAAAACATGCATATTTTTACATAAATCAAGATAGATAAGACATCCATGATTCCATTGTACATCAATAATTAATTATTCGAGCATCAACCATCTAGATTTTAGATTCTAGCAATTACAAACATATATCAAATTTTTAAGCATGATAAAACATTTAAGCATGCCGCATATTATAAAACAACATAAAACATTTAACCGTATTATAAAACATAAAGCATATTATCTATCAAGTGAACAACTGTCAACATTAGTCATGTCCAAAATTCAAATAATAATGTTTACAAAATAGGCCACTTGGCCACCACCAAGACAAAAAAGATCAAATTCACAACAAGCCTACAAGTCTAATCTATGACAAAAGCAGTAAATTGTGAATATATCTATTAATCTCTCCTCCTTCCACCATGAAGAGTACGTGGTGGGCCTGGTGGCAATGAAGAAGATGGTGGTTGTGGAAGTTGTGGCACTGCAATTGATGAAGACAAAGCCCTTACTGTTGGTATTGAACCATGGAACCTAGGAAGCAAGGGACCAGTTGGGGGTGGAATGTCAACTCGATCATCATCATCATGGATAAGAGCATCCTCTAATTGCTCTAATCGCAACACTCCATCTTCCAAATTGGCCTCCTCTGGATACCTGTCCCAAACCTTAAGGTCTTTATTACTCTTTGCATCATCACAGTAATGGGACAACAATCGCAAGTTGTAATGAACATAAACCAAGCTCTCTACTCGGTCTAAACTCAACCTGTTCCTTTTAACATTGTGGATGAAAGAATAAGAGATCCAACACCTCTCTGCAGAAGAAGTGTTTACCACTTGTGATAGCACCCACAATGCAAAAGTCTGTAGAATTGGAGTAGCACCTCCATGCATGTTCCACCACTCAATAGAAGAAAAAGTCTCTCGATCTCTAATTGCATGCATGCTCCCAAATGGACCAGTGCAAAGCGTATAGTTGCTCAACTGTTTCCGTAGCAAGGCAACCTCCTCCTCATCATGGACTAATCTAGTCAATGCAATCATATATTTTTCTAGAATCTTTGGATCTAGGTGTGGTTTTCTCTTGCTCCCCCCCTAGGTGCTGGTGTTGAAAGCCATGATGGATGATAGTATTTAGGTGTCAAAACATATGCTAATGCATGCAATGGAACATTTAGCATATCCCATCGTCTTTCCACCTCTGCACGAATGTAACTGTACAAGGTGATATCTCTAGGCTCAACATTGTCTTTAATCTGCCCCAACATGTTATCCATTTGCTCATACACCTCTCCAATTATTGGCCGATCTGAATCTGCAAACTTGATCATGTAATAAATTGGTTTGGTGAATTGCAAAACATATTTAACCCGTGACTAAAAGTACATGTCAAGAATAGTGTCCTTGGCTACATTAGCCCCATCTCTATCAGTGTTAATTTCCTCACATGATTCATCGGTGACCATATTAGTTAAAGCTTGTCTCACCTTCACTAGCCGCCTAAAGGTGAGGTAATAACTTGCAAATCTTGTTTTGCAAGTCTAAGCAACCGCGACTTGGAGTAAGTGCCATAGAAGTAGCTTACCCTTGTATGCCTTGTGATAAATTTAATGAGTTGCTTCCCTCTCTTGTAAAGCTCATTAATCCACCCACATTCTTTATGCTTCACAATATCATGCATCAAAAGGTTCAATGTGTGCACCAAGCACCCAAACCAAAATATGTGTGGATAAGTATGTTCAATAATTCTTCCTGCTCCCTTAAAATTTGTTGCATTATCTGTGATCACTTGAACCACTTTACTAGGACCAACATCTTTGATTGATTGCAATAGGAGATCTGCAATGTTTTGGGAAGTTGCACTGACAGAGGAGAAGTCATGACATGTAATAAACACTGCACCACTAGCAGAAACACCAAGAACATTTATCAAATGTTGGTTTCTGATATTTGTCCACCCATCTGATACAATGGATACCTCACTATCCACTCACTCATTTGTAAAACGTGTCAAAGCCATTTGAACCTTTCCTTTTTCTCTTTCTAATAACACTGTTCTAGCTTTCTCATAGTTGGGGGACTTGTATCCTTTTGGGGCTTCATTGATGGCCTTTACCATTTCATGCCAATAGGGAGAGCGAAGCACATTGAATGGTACACCGCAAACACAAAGAACTCAAACTATCTTTCCATCCACATCATCCCTCCCAACAACATTAAGGAAATCAAACTATCTTTCCATCCACATCATCCCACCCAGAGTGACGCAGAGGAAGTTGGGGTGCCTTTCGAGTGGCAGAAATTCTCCGAAAGGACTTGGAGAATTTATCTCAGGTGTTTTTTTAAGAAAGTCTGCTCGTCTACTTATTGTAAAAGATTCATTACTGAAGATTAATACAAACCCTCATCTGCTGCACCAATTTTCCCGCATTGGGTTTTTCCAGGGGCAATTGTCCAAAAATAACTGTGTACATGTGATTGTTTCTATTGCGTTATATGTAATCTGTTATATTCTCTGCTTATGATTAAGTGATTACTGCAGTTGTATTTATTTCAGAATTTACCGAAAAGAAATTTGTAAATAACTTCTCGTAAATAAGTAGGCGAAGTAAATCTATCACTGCAGTAGTATTTTAGATTTGAAAATTTCACATCTTGGTCCCTCTGTAGAAATTTCTGAATCTTATATCTTATGCAGAAATTATTACTATTAACCTGGTTATGCTCCTCCTACTTAGACAAGTTATAAACTGAATAAATTCAAGTTAAAATCGAAGCAAAACACATAACAGATCTCTACCATTTCAGATCTAGAATAAGCACATGCACACATTGACAAAGTGACGGTTATTTTTGGACAAATAGTCCCCGGAAAAACCCAATGTGGGAAAACTAGTCTCTGGCTGCTGGAGGGTTCTATTATTAAGAATATTTCTGAATATACAAATCTGGGTTCTAGATCTGGAAAACTTGACAGAGATAATACTAGATCTACAACTCACTAGCTGATCTAGGGCCAAAATAATGACTGATCCACACCCTCAAACGAGATTTACAGAACTCAGCCAAGATTAGGGCCTAGAAACACTAGCACTGCCCCTGAAAGGGTTTGCGTCAGCGTTTGAAGGCCCTGAAAGGGTCTGCGTCAGCCTTTGAAGTCCTCCAAACCCTCAACTTTGCTCCAGAAGGGACTTTGTTACCCCAGACTGGGTGACGTAGTCACTACGCTACCCCTGAAGGGTCTCTGCGTAACCCCAGAGGGTCTCCTGCTGAAAATCACGTTGTCCTTGCTGCTGTTGCTGCTACCTTCCTCTACATTGCCCTTGAGCTGATCTCTGCCTCTTGTGTATTCTAGACCCCGGGATTAGATCATCCCCTTGGCCTAAATTCCCCTCTCTGCAGCTGAAACACTTCTGAGTATTCTTAGCAAACCTTGCCCTAGAATCTCAGCTTAGTTTCAGTGCTCTGTCTCTGTGTGTCTTTACAAATGATCCCAAGCCTTTCCTTTATACTTTTCTCGTTGACAAATCAACGACCATGATCAAATCTTGAATCAATGGCTAAGATTAAAAGAAAGCTTGATCCGTGTGACTTCAGACAATTTCATCACATGTTTAATTAAATTCACTTTAATTATTTAGGTTCCCTAAGTTTTAACTTAGGAAATACACTTAAAATAATTAATTAATTTAATATCTCCTAAACCAGATGAAATTTCCCAAATTCATTTCTGGGTCTTGTAGATCAGGGGAACTCTAGTCCCTCCACAAAATTTGGGAGCTATAGCACAACTGATGCTACCCCAAATACACAAAATCTCAACACTCCCTCTTAGCATCAAGGGTGTGCTCTAGTAATACATCACACTATGCATTACATGACTTTGAGTACTGGTTCTATGCTGCTGAAGCTCGGCCTCCTGCCACTCAACTCTGCACTGCTGCTGCCATTCTGTACTGCTGCCCATGACTCTGCCACTACCATTGCAATCACTGTACTAGAGCTCCCTCTCAATATGCTGCATCTGTGCTACTCATAACACTGCCACTGCTGATCTGCTGCACTGCAACTTTAGTTGTTGAGAGAAACAACTGAATCTCCTGCCCAATCTTTGACAAACAAGTCTGATGGGCTGCATCCTCATCACTGTAACTCCATAGGCTAGAGATCTGTGCTGGCATCTAAAGAACGATGCAAAGCTACAGCTCTGCCTGCGTAACCAGACTCCCTCTGCACTACTGAAGTCACATCAACCCCTTGTGCTAAAATCTATCATGCTGCTGCTGCACTGTGCTGTCCCTTTGAAGCTCTCTGCACTGCTGCAACTTTGCACTGCATAAGCAGCACTGCTCTGCGATGCTGAAGTCACATCAGCCTCTGCGCTGCTACTGCTTCTACGCTGCTGCTGCTTTGCTGTGCACTACTCCTTCCAGTCTTCAAATCTGCCTCTGCTTCTGTTTCATCTGTGATCTATGCACCCACTGCTCCACTTGTCTTGCTATTGTCTTAAGGCTGCCGTAGCTCACATGTGATCCAAGAGATAAGCTGCTCAAGGATCCCGCCTGTCTTCCATGTAGCTCCTCTACATGTCCATGTCACCCCACCTCCGTGGTTCATGAGGACTCATGGCTACATCATCGTCTGACCCATCATCTGCCACAGCTGCCTTAGAAGAAGATGCTTCCTTGTCCTTATTCTTCTTAGGACAATGGCTGGCAAAATGTCCCATTTCAAACCACACTGGAAGCACTTGATCTTTGAAAGATCCTTATTCTTCATTGGCTGCTTCTTCGATGCCAAGGCTGCATCTTCCTCATCTTGCTTCTTCACATTGCTCAATCCTGGGCTGTGCTGCCTCTTGGTGAATCTGTGGAGTTTTTCTTGACGCAGAATTGACCACAAGCTGTCCCAATCTGGGAGGTCCGCTCTGCCCAAGATACTTTGGACAAAGGTTTCCCACTCATTGGTGACTGCATTAAGGGCAGTCCTGACTATCACAACATCATCCACCATTGCACCCGTTGCAGTCAGCTGATATTTGATTGACTGCAGTCTGAAGAGGAAGTGCTCCATGTCTTCTCCCTTAGTCATCATGAATGACCTCATTTGGGTCTCCAACAACATTTTTCTTTGGACAAATTTTCCCTCATATAGGGAAGTCAAGGCCTTCCACATCTCGTTAGCTGTCTTCTTTTCAGCTACGTGTGGTACAATATGCTCCTTGATACCATCCATTATTAGCTGCTTGGCATGCCCAACAACTTCCTTATGCTTTCGTAGGAGATCCGCATCTGTCGGTGTGGCCAGAGTCTACTCTGCATGGTCTCTTAGATTGTATGCCTCAAGGACAATCATGATCCTTGCCTTCCAAACTGAAAAGTTTGAGAGGCCATCTAGCCTATCTTGATCACGTAGTCCATGAGGAGCTATCTGCTCAGAATGTGTTGGAACTTCCTTTTCTCTTTGCTAGAGAAATGGATCTAAGGCCCTTGGTGAAACAGGTGCCTTCTGTTCCCTCTGATACTTGATTTCCTTCCTTGGAAATCTACCAAATCAATTATGATTTAGCTTCTTCTTTGATCCTCTGATCAAACTGCAAGTTTCCTTTGTCAAGAAACTCTCTGAGAAGTTGATCTCCTCCCAATCTTTGTCACTCGTGCTAAGGCTAAAAATCTGAAAACTTCAGAATGTTAACCCCACCAGCTCTTCTGAATTTCTGCAGCTTTTTTGCAGTCTTTTCTGGATCTGACAGATTCAAATATGAATCACACTGGCTGGCTTCAGACCAAACCAGCGCTATTTCGGAGCTGCCTCTGTGCAGTAATTGCGTGGGCTTGCTAGGACACAGAGCTGGATAGCGTCACCTTCCCTCTGCGTGAATCTGCTCTTGAAAACTGCGCTGTCCCTTCAGATCTGCGTTTCTGTTGCTTTTCCAGTTGCTTTCTGCAGCTAGAACCTTCAGTGTCTTTAGCTGGTGACCCTTCTAGATCTGCAGTTGCTCCGATATCATGTAGAAATTTCTGAGTCTTATATCTTATGCAAAAATTATTACTGTCAACCCAGTTATGCTCCTCTTACTTAGACAAGTTATTAACTGAATAAATTCAAGTTAAAATCGAAGCAAAACACATAGCAAATCTCTACCAATTCAGATCTCGAATAAGCACATGCACACATTGACAAAGTGACAGTTATTTCTGGACAAATAGTCCCCGGAAAAACCCAATGTGGGAAAACCAGTCTCTGACTGTTGGAGGGTTCTATTATTAAGAATATTTTTGAATACACAAATCTGGGTTCCATATCTGGAAAACTCGACAAAGATAATACTAGATCTACAACTCACTGGCTAATCTAGGGCCACAATAATGACTGATCCACACCCTCAAACAGGATTTAGAGAAATCAACCAAGATTAGGGCCAGAAACACTAGCGCTGCCCTTGAAAGGATCTGCGTCAGCCTCTGAAGCCCCTGAAAGGGTCTGTGTCAGCCTCTGAAGTCCTCCAAACCCTCAGCGTTGCTCCGGAAGGGACTGCGTTACCCCAGACTGGGTGACGCAGTCACTACGCTGCCCCTGAAGGGTCTCTGCGTAACCCTAAAGGGTCTCCTGCTGAAAATCACACTGTCCTTGGAGGGACTGCGCTGTCTTTGCTGTTGCTGTTGCTGCCTTCCTCTGCACTGTCCTTGAGCTGATCTCTGCCTCTTGTGTATTCTAGACCCTGGGATCAGATCATCCCCTTGGCCTAAATTCACCTCTTTGCAGCTGAAACACTTCTGAGTATTCTTAGCAAACCCTGCCCTAGAATCTCAGCTTAGCTTCAGTGCTCTGCCTCTGTGTGTCTTTTCAAATGACTACAAGCCTTTCTTTTATACTTTTCTCGTTGACAAATCAACAACCATGATCAAATCTTGAATCAATGGCTAATAGTAAAAGAAAGCTTGATCCATGTGACTTAAGACAATTTCATCACATGTTCAATTACATTCACTTTAATTATTTAAGTTCCCTAAGTTTTAACTTAGGAAATACACTTAAAATAATTAATTAATTTAATATCTCCTAAACCAGATGAAATTTCCGAAATCCATTTCTGGGTCTTGTAGATCAGGTGAACTCTAGCCCCTCCACAAAGTTTGGGAGCTATAACACTACTGATGCTACCCCAAATACACAAAATCTCAACACCCTCAATCCTACTGAAGCCATTACTTAACCCTGGAGAGAAAATAAAAATAAATATCTCTTAAGGAAAGACCTAGAAAACCTCATTGTCTCCCTCTGCAAGAGATCTCGGATTCCTTGAGAACCTTTGGCTCTCTTGGAAAACAATACAACTTACATGTGTGGCCTTTGGCTAGCAAAATGGCCTCACGACCTTGCCTTTGGATGTCTCAACCTCAAAAAGACTTGGCCTCACCCTTGCAATCAACTGATAATTATCCAATGTATTTAATTTCGAGCAAAATTATTATATTGCAAACACTGAATAAAAACACGATTGTAATATTCACCAAATATAAATTGCAGAAACTTGTGAAAACTAATCACAAAATGGACACCAATATTTTTGGACAAAAAGTCCTTGGTAAAACCTTGAAGGGAAAACTGGTTCTTCAGATCTGACGGTTTTATTAATCTTAAGCAAATTCTGCAATTGATGAATATTACAATACTGCTTGCCAAACCTCGACAAAGCTCTAGAAAAATATATTTTCACCTCCACAAGTCAATCTAACCCTTGGAAGGCTCACGACCTCCCTCTGCAACCCTTCGCGGTCTCACACTGGCAAATATGACTTGTACGACCCCACACGCGTGACTCCTGGACCCTCTGATGCTCATGACCTAGACGAAATCAACCTCTTGGCCCTTTTGGCAACTCATACAACCCTCCTTGCAATCTTGTATAGCCTCCTCCTGGCAAATATGACTTCCACAAGAAATCTTGACCTCTCTTAGAGAAAACACAGTGCTCCTGGAATCCTCACAGCCTTAATAACTTGGCCTCCTTGTCTGTAGAAGAACTCTAGGAGAATGCCTCCTTTGGATCTTCGTAACTAGAAGAATACTGATGAAAGAAAACCTCGGAAAATATTCATTGCTTCAATTGTTGTTGAAACCCTCGCCGATGTCAAACCCCAATCACAATGATCATTGATGTCCAAGGCTGCTCATCGATTCCCTTTATAATCTTTCGTTGGAAATCAACGTGGCCAAGATCTAGATATAAAATAATCTAATAGATGGCTAAGATCACTTAGAAACTTTTCTATAAGTCTCGTGAGGAAAATCGACCATGTCTCAATTATTACTAATTAACTAATCTATTTCCATAAGTTAAAACATAGGAAAATAATTAAAACTGATTAATTAATTTAATTATGACATTTCCATTCAAAAAAATAACTTAGGGTTGGAGATATTTTCAACTCTTGTTTTCTTAGCCTCAATAACACCACTTGAGGCTATAACACCTATCCGAGCTACATTGACCAACAGAAGTAACCTAAGGACCCTAAGCTAATTTCCCCCTAAGGACCCTACAACATAGATCCACTAGATAAAGGTATGAAAAACTAGGGTTTGGTTTCAAGGGAGCTAGGGGTCAACCAAAAGGCCAGGGTTGGCCCAAAGAGTCTCAAATGTGAAAATTCCTCAATCAGAATCCCTACTGCAACAATTGATTAAATTTCTCCTACTTGTTAATTTCTGACTCAAGTTATTACAATGTTACACAGTAAATATCGAAATAAAATCTACTGCAGCCTTCACAACATAAAATACTGCGGAAATAAAATACTGAGCAGGAAAGATAGAAACACAAGTACACCGTTATTTTTGGACAAATGTCCCAGAAAAAACCCAACTTGGGAAAATTGGTGCAACAACTGAGGGTTTTATTATTATGCAGTAGTTTTTTGAGTACAAATCTATGACTACCCAAACTGACAAATCATACAAAAGAAAAATTGACAAATAAGTCTCGTGAGAAAATCTCACTCTACCAATGGGATTCGGCACTAACCTCAGCTCTGGATGAGCTGCTCTATGTTGTCTTTACGCAGTGACTGCATCACCCTACATAGTCTCTACATCACAACTTGGAGCAGTGTTTCCTCTTGCCGTTGGATCTTCTGTTGACTGGAAACGAGGCCCTCATGGCCTCCAAAAACTCTCTCTTCGGCTTCTGACTCTGAACCTCGACTGTTCCCTAGCAAAATTTCAGATTCCCTCTGAAGTTTTGCGCTGCCTCAGCGTAGCACTGCGCAACCTCTACGTGGCACTGCGCAGCCTCTGTGTGGCTCTTATTGCCTCCTCTACCTTGCACTCACTGAAGCTGGAAATCTTCCTCCGGCCAACTATCCTTGCCCCTCACTGCGAAGAAATTACTCGATCTCTCTTCGACAACTGCTGCGTTGCTCTCTTGAGAATTCGATCTCTAGATCTCTCTCCCTCGGTGTGTTCTCTAAGTGCCCATCGAGCTCCTTCTTATAATCTCTCGTTGACCTATCAACGACCAAGATTAGATCTTAATCAATGGCTCAGATCATCTAGGAATCGATCCACACCTTTATCTAGAAGATTCACACCCAATTTAATTAATACTCTTTAATTATCTCATTTCCTAAGTTTAGACTTAGGAATCCATTAAAAATAATTAATTATTTTAATTAAATAATCTCCAGGTGGAATTTCCCCAAACGATTTCTGGGTATTGGAGAATGCATGTGTCTTAGCCTCTTTGCAAAATCTCGAGGCTAGAGCACATCCGATGCTACAAAAATCAACATCAAATAGGTTTCTCAAACACCCCAAATCAAGAAATACTCAAGGCCATTGTAAACAAGTGAAATTGCAGCAAAACAATGGGTTGTAACATCAACAAATTTAGCCATGAAAATTGTAAATAAACAATGAGAAATGAAGGCTAAATTAGGGAGTAAACCAAGGACAAATTTACAACAAATTTTGATGGTTCATAAGGCACAAAGCAACAAATAAAACCTTGATGTGAGCCAAATGTTGTAGTTGTGTGGTAGCATCACCATGCATGTTCCACCACTCTTGACAAGCAATGTTCCACCATTGCTTATATTGGGATCCTCATCATTAGTATCATCCTTCATTATTTTCCTCTTGTCGAGCCTTTGTCTCTACCTCAATCCTCTAGGGACATTAATCGACAACATCCAATTTTGATGAAACTGCCTAATCCAAGCCTTAAAATATGGTAGAAAAAGCTTAACATGCCTAATCGATGATTATGATTTGAGCGAATGGTACATTTTTGCTAAGGCCATGACAAATGAGTTCAACAATCAACACCACCAACATTGGGGTACATATATAGCTTGGTGCTCTTGATTAAATGGCAATCACACACCCTCATAGATGATGGAATCCAATGAAACGCTGCAATCCCATCAATCCTGAGATTTTGAAAAATTGTTAAGTTTGCTGAATTTTGAATGAGATATGAAATTCTATTTTCTCCATATGAAGTCCGATGAGGGTGAAACCACTCTCAAACATCCTAAAACAATTAATGGTAATTTTAAAAATTTAAGCAAAAAGATCCTTTATCTTATCCTTTTACTTTAAGAATTAGCATTATCATTAGGAAGCATCTAAAGAGTATACAACAAGTGCCTTGGGAGTGCACTCTTTGGTTGTGGGTGTTGGACATTGGATAAATCAACGCTCCACGTGTGTTTCGAACTTTTGTGACATGGACTAACCGCCTCTCGTGGATCCTTATCTCGGGCAATGCGGTCGTTGACTAATACCTGTGGGTTTTGGTCTAACGGCAATCATAATTACCAACAAGTGGTATCAGAGCGTAGGTCACAAGTTCGATACACACCCGACTCGCATTGGGGGGGAGATTGTTGGACATTGGATAAACCAACGCTCCCCGTGTGTTTCGTGACATGGACTAACCGCCTCTCGTGGATCCTTGTCTCTGGTGATGCGATCGTTGACTAATACCTGTGGGGTTTGGTCTAAGGACAATTGTGATTACCAACAGTGGAAGCATCCTTAGGAGAATCATGCTCCCAAATTGGTATGGAGTGTGCCTAAAAGGTCCTGAGAGTGTTCTCGGATTTTGGGAGTGAGCTCTCTTTTGGAGTTCAGTTTTAGGGCTTTGAAGGAGTGGGGGTGGAGGAGATGGTTCCTACAACTTTGCTTTTGATGTAAAATTTATCTCTGCATGTCAAGTATGGACCCTGATTTGCTACCTTTTGCCCCTACATGTTAGTTTGCATGCCTAGTTCCAAAAACTGCCTTATAGAGAAAATGCCCTACCAGATTTGTCCAATGTTTTCCTTGAGGATGGTAGGCCATGTCATGAGGATTCCAACGAGCTATCACTTGCCCCATTTGGACTTAGGATGTTACCTCTAGACCCACTTGAATCTTGCCACATGTGAGCTGGAAATGAGGTCAATTTTTTGTTTGAATGGGTAACAGTTTGCCTGATTGATGGATTCTGGCATATAGATTTTGTCGGGAGCGTGGTTTAATTAAACTTTGATATCAAGTTTATCCATGCATCTCAAGGAATGACTTACTTTTGGCCATTTTTACGCCATGTGGCTAGGAGAGAGAGTGCTTGATGCCTTCACCTTTAAATTGGAATATTTGCTTGATGCCTTCACCTTTTGTCAAAATTTGTATGTGGCATGTCAAGTAGGCTTCATGATGATCATTTTGAGCTACTATTGAATTTTGGTCCCAGGAGTCTTGTGCATTGGGATATGTGTTATGCTCCTATAAAATATGGAATGCTGTGAAATATGAGACTGCCATGTTGGGAAACTGAGATATACTGTACCATGGCCAAAAGATGCATATAGACTCTATTACACATGACTATGTGGAAAAGGCATAGGTGCACAAGACATGGGATGGACTGGCCCTACAACTGCAATCACCCCTACAAAAACAATGGCTTCTTTAAACCATGTGTCCAAGTAGATCCATCCTAAGTTCTCCAATCCTATCTAAGACGAAAGGATCTAAGACTGGAGTCCAAGAGGATTGGGCATGGTTGACCAAAATAGGCCTAGGATACCATAATACATTATCTCACATGGCGTACAAGGCTTTTGTATTGCATCTTTTCGGACTTACAATGGTGTTGTCAAAAATGAAAATGGTTGTAGTACCCTTGCTGAAATGAGGCATAACAGGAACTATGCTAGCATTCTAACCAAGGTCAAGCATCCACCCAAATTGAGCTACCCCTGTGTCCAATAAGCATTGCAGGGGCCTAAGAGACCCAGCTCTCTCCTAGCCAGGTGAAAACACTTTCAGAGTAACCCCAAAAGCTAACATTCACGAGACATGGCTCCTGCCTTCCAATGACTGCATGACCTTGTGATTTCTATTGATTACCTTGCAAGGTACAACTAGTGCCTCTTCACTTGTAATTGATGGCTTAT
Source organism: Pinus albicaulis (assembly GCA_034641835.2). Classification (NCBI taxonomy): domain Eukaryota; kingdom Viridiplantae; phylum Streptophyta; class Pinopsida; order Pinales; family Pinaceae; genus Pinus; species Pinus albicaulis. Next base: position 308,501,595 of record CM076582.1, on the reverse strand, counting down.
TTCTTTTTTGTTTTGTTTTATATCTAGAGGAATCAACAACAGGGCTGGGTTTGTACTCGTGCGACATTGGGTTGATTCCAACCACTACCACTATAACCTCTAGGTGAACCTATACATGCCTCCATGGATGACCCACATGGTAATCGGGGGGGGGGGGGATTTGATCCTCAAACTTCACAAAGACTTCATTACATGGCGATTTCCAATTGAACTGTCCCCCGGGGGGCAATTGGTGGCTTATGTTGCTAGCAACCCATGTACAGATTTTGGTTTGCTACTCTTTTCCTTGATGTCTGGATGGAGGTTAGCTTCCTCACGTGGTGACTGCCATCAGGCAAATTGGTTCAGGTTTTTGATCATCAGAGATACGTTAATAATTACTTCTACAGCCAACAATTTCCTACTGTCTGTGTTTGTTGTATTCATCAAGAGATGTTGAGTTATTGGAAGTCTATTTTAACTATGTTGATTGCAATCTAGAAGATAATATTGAGTGTGCTTTAATATAGTACTCCTATTTTTAATAGAAATAATCAATTTGTTATTATTGTTTTAATATTTTGACAGTACACGAATTTGATCCTTATTTAGTGCAGTTGTAAGTCTTGTAGACATGTACTAAATGTATGTCCTGTTTAATCAGAACGATTGAAAAACATTAGAATTCAAATAATTTAAATATGGCACTAACGTAGTAAAGTTATTAACATAATGGCAATAAAATGCAGGCAAAATGGATACCTCTGCATATATTTGCAACGGCAGGCCAATCTTATCTTTTAGATTTTCTGCTGACACACAATGTCGATATAAATTCTGTTGACAAGGTAACTTCTACTATTTTACATTGATACCTTATTGAATGATTAACTGTATGTTTTATGATAATCTTATTCAGTGATGAATTGTTTACAGAGTTGTTTTCGTAAGCTATCTTTTTTATGGATGCCCAGTTTATCCTACTAAAATTGACAGGGAACTCGGTATCGTTCCCAGTATGAATCTGACGTTTTATTGAGATGTAATTTTGCACATTCTCTTAGATTAAAAAATTATTGAGATTTTGACCTTGAATTAAAAAACCTAATGGAGCATTTTCTGCAGGATGGTTTGACTGTCCTTCATAAAGCTGTGTTGTGCAAGAAAGAAGGCATAGTCAACTATCTTCTAAAAGCAGGAGGAAATCCTTTGATAAGAGATAAGGTGCATACTGAATAAGATAATCTGTATTTATTCAGTATACCCAAATTTTTTGCATATTTTGATTTCAATATATTAGGATACATGCTGAAAAATAATTCTTTATTAATATATATTGTGATATGACTGCAACTACTTGAGTAGATTTCTCTAGATCATGGGAATCTGACTGTTTAGTGTTTAATTTTGAAACTGGAGAACCGATCATTTCGTGTTTAATCAGAAGTCTCAGTATGTACTGTATGGAATATTTCATAAATAAGACTCTACGATATCAGCTGTTGGATATCCCACATTACATTATTATTATTTTGGTTTTTTTGAAAAAATACTTATTATACCATACAAATTCCATACAAGTACAAGAGGCTATAAGTTATCTTATTACAGTTCATGGCAGCAATAAGGTCAGAACAAGCAGAGGCAGATACATTTTTTGCATCTTTGATCAACAAAAAACCCATTGGTTCTGGATTGAGCAGCTAACTTGTCAAATGCCAATCTGTTAAAAGACAGTAGTAGTATCTATCAGCCCATTGAGAACATACTATCGAATCTTCGAAATTGCTTGTAATATCGAGGTGTGGATGCAGTGCCAAACAACGTAGAAATGGCCATGAAGAAGGAATTTGAAATCTCCAAACAGCACAGCTCACCAATATGATGCTGCGAAACTGAGGCAAATTGGGTCCGGACTAAATTCCAGCAATATTTTGCAAACATACATTCACAAAAGATGTGGTTGACTGTTTCTTCTTTCCCACAGTGGAGGCATGTTGCTGCAAAATCTAGCAGGCCTTGGAGAGGGGCACCTTCCAAAGCTAACGCTAGACCAAGTGATAATAATGTGGTGATGGCTCATTGTCACCACTTCCAAAACCCCTTGCTCTTTATTGATTTTCACCGATGGGAGTTGTCTTGGCATGTGACAAGGTCACCTAATAGGGTATTCACTATTCTAAGGTTATGGTACAAGGTGATGCAATGAGGCCTTCTACAAAAAAGTCACAATTTAGGCTCAAGGGTCCAATAGGAATCTATTCGCTTTCTTGATAGAGGTCTACTAGATGAGGCACAACACTTAGGGCTTGATTAGTAGGTTGAGTGTTGGGGATGGCCAAAGGTCAAGTCAAGGAGAAAGGGTTTCCAACAATTATTTTCAACAAGAGAAAGGTTCATTAAACCCTCAAACAAGCCCCTAAGTTGTAGCAAGACTAGACTAGAGTTTTACCTTAAGCAAACATCTAGGGAAAATAAATTTGTGGATAATATTGGAGTGAATGCCCATCAAAAGAAGAGATTTTGTGGCAAATACCCTCCTCTTGATGTTTAGGATCTTCAATGCCAAAATACTCCATGCCTAGGGATTCACACCAGCCCTAGTTAGCAAGCTTGGCCTTAAAGGGGCCGAATTTAGAGAAGAAAAATTTACGGATAAAAGTAAGATTGATCACCAACAAAATAAGACCAGTGCCTAGATCCTTGGGAGAATGGAGTCTATGATTTGATTGAATGACCAAAAAGTTGGTAGGGAGGCTGAATTCTTGATGCCCTAGCACCAAGACCTTAACAATTACCTATGCAATGGATCAAAGAACTTTATGGGAGAGATAATTCAAGTTCACCACTAGGAAATTCATTCACATGTTTTTCACGAGTAATACATGCAATAGTGACATCTAGATCCTATTCATTAAATCTTCAACAAATTAGGGCACAATATCAAACCCTAGATTCAACATATTCCATACATTAGACATAGAGAAAATAAATATTCAACAATAAGTTCCCTTACAAGATAACATGCAAAAGATTCCATCCATTGATCGAAGACAATAACTCCAAAGGCAAACGATTTGCTCCAAATATCAAAATGCATTTATAAAAACCAATTAATCCACCAAAAAGACGACCGAATTCACCAGAGAGGCTGAAAATCTCAAGTTGTGATGATGTTTTGATACAAATGATCTCTCTATTTATATGAGATATTTAGCCTAATGCCCCCTAAAATAATAAAAAATGTGCTAATAACAAGCTAGGTTAGAAGTACCGTCATATAGGTAGTTTTATGGTACTTCATCTCTCCCTCTCAATCATCAATCCAAGCATGCTTGGAAAATGTTCAAAACTTCTCATCAAGATATTCACACATTAGTTACTTGTTCAACCATTTGAACATCTAGTAGCTTCACAACCCCAATCAGTATCAAACTTTCAATGTATATGTTTTTGTATGTTAGCACGAAATCCCAGGGTCTTCAACTATTTTGATGCTGCTTAATTTATCACATAATCCAAACACATCTCCACAAAAGATTCCTTCTTTAACTTCTCCAGCAACACCCAACTTAGCCTCAACACTTTTTTCAAAAACATTCAAGTCAACTTTATCAATCATGAATAAATATCAGTAGTGCTTTCAGCTATTCTCCGTTCTCAAACATCCTCATGGCCTTCTCATCATGTCATCAAATATGGAGGAGATTCACTTCTCTTCAAGCTCCCTCTCAACTAGGGGGATATACACTTTCCTATATGCAAGTTCCTTATCAACTAGGGGACAAGTCCATCAACTATCTTATTCTTCCAATCACACAAGCTCTTTCTTTAGCATCATTATTTCATCGGAGAATTTTGACAACTCCCCCTTTCCATCATGCTCATCAAGTCATTATGAGGTGGGTAAACATCTTCAACATCTTGAAGACTATGTACCTACAAATCTTCAACAACAAGTACAACCATATGTACATGAGCATGAAATCAATTTTATCAATGCTAGCATGTCATCAGTGATCACAATGGGAGCATCTAAGAAATCAAACTTTAGATATCCAAAACCTAAACAAGGGTTGCATCTTTCATACCCTAGACTTCTTACAACAACTTTGCTAGGGTTTGTCACAAACCCTAGATTCAATCAAAACTAAACCTTAGATATTACCAACTAAATCAAGTTAACATTCCAATTATAACAAAAGCATTTTACATCTAGGGTTTCATTATCATACCTTAGAAACTTATAACAATCTATACTAGTTTGTAAACCATAGATACAAACATAAAACTTTGCTGTTAGATTACAACTCGACCAAGGTAGGGTTTCAATCAAATGGAAGCATATACACCTTAGGATTTCATTCGTAGGATATTTCATGATTACAAGGGTTTTATCATAAACGCTAAATCATCAAACCCTAAAAATCTAGGGTTTTATCAAATATCCTAGACATCAATAACAAACCCTAAATCTAGGGTTTTATCATAATAATACCAAACCCTAAACATCAAGAGAGTAGGATTTCATAATATGTTCTAGACTTTATCAACAAACCCTAAGTAGACTAGGGTTTCATCATTACATCAACATACCCTAAGCATCAAAAGGCTAGGGTTTTTACAATGAACCTTAAAGGTTAGGGTTTTACCAAAGTAAACAAACGATAGATGGTAAAGGAAGGATTGATTTAATCCAATGATTAATCATGCTAAATAAGAATCTTGTATAAAGCAAATGCAAAATGATCATACCTTCTTATATGAAGAAGACTTGCTACAGGTCTTTATACATACCTCGAGTTGTTCCTATCACAAACCTTGTAGGGTATCTTCTGCAATAAGGCTTCTTTTACAATACATGTCTTTCCTTTGAAGCCTCCCTTTGAATCTAGCCATAATCCTCATACCTGCAAGTTTAGTCCTCCCAAGAAATATACAAGAGATAGGACAATAAATATAGTACTTATCTTTTGCAGGAAGGTGGAAGCTTCTTCTTGACAGACTCCTTTGCATAAGATCAATATTGCTATATGTATCTGCAACAAGTATCAAAAGTATACAAATACAAGGGTATGACAACAAGCTCCAAACCTGAAGTTATCTTTCAAGATGTTAATTCTAGGGTTTCGAATTCTATACTTTACTAAGGTTTCCAACTTCTCTCTAGACTATCTACAAACCCTAGAGACTAATAAGCTCAAGTTATAGGATTAGGGTTTCTTAACTAGGGTTTACAAGAATTTTAGCATTCATCAACAAAATGTTACAAACCCTAGAATAAGATTTCAAAACCCTAATCAAGTTGAGTCAAACCTTATAAGAAAAATGATTATATGTACCTTAAGGGCTACTTACCTTGATCCTTTATGGTAAGTTTTCTGTAATGGTTTCTACAAGATATCATGAGTTCTCCAAAGATGCCGGGTCAAAAAGGTTGCTTGAGTTAAATGAGGACTTCAAGGCTGGTTCCAAATTGCTAGATGCTTTCTTTTGACTATAGTAGAGGCTTTCAAGAATAAGCCGTTGTAGGTCTTCAAATAGACTTCTTCTAACACCGATATAAACGACTTGCTTGATCCTTTTTACAATTTGCAAGATTGATGGATTTCAAAACACTGAGTTTATGCTTTTCCTTGTTTGTAGAAGAGATCTCCAAGCTCTTTAAAGACCTCTTTTTTACTGCTATTTTGTAGTAGATCAAGTCCTAATAGGCTTCTTACTTAAGCGAGCTTCAAAGACAGGGATATGATTATGTTTCTTTTCAAGAGTCAGATTTCTCTATTACTTTTAAGATTCAGATCACCTGAGTGTATATATATGTGTGTGTGTGTGTGTGCAGACCCTTGTCAAACCACAAAGATGATGACTTGATACTGCTACAGGATTCTCAAATCCTTTTGCTGAATATAACTTCTAATAGGGTCTTCCAATGAGTTTAAGAGTGCCTCTATGTTGCTCGGTCTTAGTTCCTCTCTTCAAGCGACTCTTTGCTAGAGATTAGGACTATACAAGAGATGCCTTTGGAATGTGATTCTTTAATATGCTCAGAACCTGTGGTAACTTCAGATGCACATAATTCAAATTTCTAAGATTGTTTCAGACCTTAATGCATAGGAACTTGTAAAATGGTGATTTCAAAACCCTTAAACAATGCTCAGAGCTTTGCTCTACTCCATAAGGAGCACGACCTTGACTAAGCTAGTTATCCAAACTTTTGGATCTCACAAATATGCTATTCGGCTCCTCTAGGTACTTCGACCTACAAGCTCAAGTCTGTGGCTTGTTTACCGAGGTGTAGACTTGTAAATATGCTCTTTTAAAGCTCATATTATTTTCTAGGTGGCTTAGTTCAAACAATTCTTTTGAGACACTATTTCTTTACACGAATGTGATCTTCAGCTACCTTATTTCTTTGACCATAACTCTGAAACCATGTTGAGAAATCGAGGGCAACCTAGGTATGGCTTATTTAATTTGATTTCTCTTAACTTTAATAGTTGCTCGTGACTTTCTTTTTAGATTCTTCTTCTCCTTGTTATTATTATGTTCTTTATCATCAAACAACTACTAAAAATATGAAGATCATCAAAGACAAATGGACACCAGATGTAGGCACTTAGCCAGGGAAAAACTCTTCAATAGGGGAAAACCAAAACATTTCTTCTTCTTATGGAATCTTCTTTAAAGAAGACTTCCAAGACACAATACCAACTCACTAAGACCAGATCAACTACCCAACCAAGAGATCTACTCCAACAAGTTTTGTTGCTAGCTTCTGCAAAATTCAGACCTGTAGAAATCTTAGTCTTAACAAAACTTCACATATCGGAGAGAACATTTCAGAAAAATACGAGATCTTCTTTCTTCCTTTTGTGTTGGTTGCCTATAAGACTCTCGCACCTCCTTTCTTGCCTCAGATCAGATCAGATACATATACTGCAAGTGTGTGTCTAATAGAGGTCAAACTCCTCTTTATATATAGGCTTCTTGTGGGATGGAAGTGTTAGTTTTTGTAGCATCGGATGTGTTCTAGCCACGAAACTCACATAGATCGACTTCATGATGATCCTAGCCCTTGATTAAGATTTAATCTTGGTCGTTGGAGTCTCAACATAGGATTATAAGAAGAAGTCGATGGGCACTAGGAAAAAAACACACCAGAAGTTCAATTTCTATGGCAGATTGATTTCCGTGGCAGATTGATTTCCAGAGAGCAGCAGTAGTTACTGGAAAGCCAGAGATTGAAGTAGAGAGAATGAGGGGCAGAGACAATGCGCCGGAGGAAGTTTCCTAGATCCGACGAGAGAGGCAGAAAGAGATATAGTGAGACTGACGCAGGAGTTGTGTAGAAGGCTCTAGAGGGAATTTTGATTTAGCTAGAGTAAGGGTCATTTCATGTTCTAGTGGCCAGAAGAATTTCCAGAGAGCCAAGCCAGAGGATTCCAGATCAACGATAGTAAGTCAGAAACAGATCAGAGGCAGTTCCTAGACCAGCGTATTTCAGGCCTATGTAGAGGTTGACACATGGCCCACGCAGAGGCAGTTGGGAAGCCAGTTCGATTGGCTTAATTGAGCCAGGATTCCTGTGGGAGTGAGATAATTTTTTCACAATATTTTTGCTAGTATTTTTTCTCTGTTTGGAATCTTGGATTGCGAATTGGGCATCCATAGATTGTACTCAGATTTCACTGCTGCATAATAATAAAACCCTCAACTGCTGCACTGGTTTTCCCAAGTTGGGTTTTACTTGGGACATTTGTCCAAAAATAATGGTGTCATTTTTGTGTGTGTGTGTGTTCTAGTATTTTCTCAGTTTCCAGTGCTATTATTTTTCCGCAGTTTTATTTGTGAAGGTTGTAGTGTGATTAATTTGGTATTTTCCATAGCAAATAAATTCTTAAATTAATTAACAATTAGAAGAATTAATTCCGGTTGCTGCAATACGATTTTAGTTTTGAATTTTTCACATGGTATCAAAGCGTAAGTGATCAGCCGGGAAGTTCATAAGTGAAGAAAGAATTTCGCTGCTTAGGATCAGCAGCAGGCCGAAATTGTTAGAGGTAGCGCAATGCTTAGATAGGTAGACCGAATTGCTGGGAAGAATTCAATTTTAGTTACAGGAGGCAGAAAAGGTTCGAATATTCCAAAATAGTGATTCTAGCAGTCAAAGGGAGCAACAACAACTCAGATTTTCATTGAGAAGATTCTTGGTTGGACGTAGAGGATTTTGCAGCAGTAGAACCAACATTGGGTGGAAGAGAAAAACACACACAACAGAGGGCAATTTCTCTCAGGGAACTTCAAGTCACAGAAGTTTGATTTTTTCTAGGTAGATTGGCAGTAGCATCTAGTAGATCCATGCATTCCAGAAGGGGGTCTGAGTAGCAGAGCAACAACTGAGTACAGGGAAAGAGGGAGTTTTCGACAATATTCGAGATGGCCACAACAGTGCTTAGAGATTAGGATAGGTTGGATGGAACTTCCAACTCTCATTTGGAAGGCGAGGATGTCCTTCCTTCTAGATGAATATGACTTGAAATCCTACATAGATAATGTGGTGGTAGCTGTCCAGGATGCGGATCGGCAGAAAGAATATAGGAAGGAAATGGCATAGGCGAAGTGGTTGATCCTAGATGGAGTCCGGGAGGCAGAAAAAGTTTGAATATTCCAGAATAGTGATTATAGCAGTCAGAGGGAGCAACAACAACTCAGATTCTCATTGAGAAGATTCTTGGTTGGATGTAGAGGGTTTTGCAGCAGTAGAACCAGCATTGGGTGGAAGAGAAAAACACACACAACAGAGGGAAAATTTCTCTCAGGGAACTTTGAGTCTCAGAAGTTTGATTTTTTCCAAGTAGATTGGCAGTAGCATCTAGCAGATCCACGCATTCCAGAAGGGGGTGTGAGTAGCAGAGAAACAACTGAGTAGAGGGAAAGAGGGAGTTTTCTTCAATTTTCGAGATGGCCACAACAGTGCTTAGAGATTAGGATTGGTTGGATGGAACTTCCAACTGTCATCTGCAAGGCGATGATGTCCTTCCTTCTAGATGAATATGGCCTGAAAGCCTACATAGATAATGTGGTGGTCGCTGTCCAGGATGCGGATCGACAGAAAGAATATAGGAAGGAAATGGCATAGGCAAAGTGGTTGATCCTGGATGGAGTCCGGGACCATATAGTCTCACATATAGTGGCCTAGGGAACGACCAAAGAAATGTGGGATGCTCTCTCCACGCTATATCAGGATACTTTCGAGCAGCGAAAGATGTTCCTGGAAGAAAAGTTGAGATGCATCAGGATGCAGAAGTGGGAAGGCATAGATCACTTCCTCACCAGGATTCAGGAGGTCTCACACCAACTTGCAGTCGTTGGGGCAACATCTCAACCATCAGAGCTAGTGTGATTGGCTCTAAACAATGTGTCAGAGGATTAGCAAGTATTCGTCCCAAGTATATTGGGCAGAGACACTTTTCCGCAATGGGACAGGATGTGGTCCGATTTGCAACAAGAGGAGTTGAGGCGAGCTTTGCTAAAGAGCTCCATCAGTCGCAGCAGTAGTCGCGGATCGAAGTGTGTGAAGGAGGAGGAGAATGTGGCCCTCGCATCAAGGGGACTCATCCAGGGACAGGGGAGCAGAGAAGGAAGAAGAAAGACCTGTCAAAGGTCTAGTGTTTCAGGTGTGGTGAGCTCGGTCACTATTGCACGCAATGTCCTCTCAGGAAGAAGGACAAGCAGGAGAAGCAGGACCAGTAGGCAGCGTCAGATGAGATCGACAAGCTATCCTCCAGATTGGAGGAAGAATTCGCGATGTTGGCAGCCATACCTCCAAGAGTGAGGTGGGGTGACTTGGAGTTGTAGCCCCAAAGAGCTACAGATTTGGGCAGGGTCCACTGAGGAGTACACCTCTTTTGAAAATTTAATAAGGCAATGATTAATTCAATTCTTTTACTTGATAACTGCTTGTGTTATTCTTTAGCTTCTTTATCTTTGTTTCTTATTATTACGATTAGAAATACATCAAACAGTTACCAAAACAATAAGAACAGTGACACAATATGTAGGCTGCAAGCCAGGGCCACAACCCCTCCTCTTGAGGGGAAAACCTGCAAATCTCTTCTTATAGATGCTTCAATTGATGAATACCAAGGCACTTGACAAAGACACTAGACACAAGTATTCCTCCAAGACACTTGTCACTATTTCTTGCTCTTCTCAGCTTTCTTAATCTGTCCTCCTTTCTTGCTCTGTTATGCACTGCCACCTGGAGAAACTCGGTCTCTACTTTTCTTCCCTTGACCAAGTGCCTCCTCCCTTTGGCCTCCTATGGTTGGCCCTACAGAGAAATCACATCAAGAATACCTATTTCACTCGGAGACAAAAAATATGGCTGATTCACACCCTCAAATGGGATTTACAGAACTCAAGCCCTTTCTGGCCCACCAGAAACCCCAATGTTGCTCCTCATCCCTCTGCGTCAGCTTCTGCGCTGCTCTGGAAGGGCCTGCATCACCCCTGAAGGGCTTACGCTACCCCTGCGTTGCCCTAACTGGGCCTGTGTCAGCCCTGCGTGGCTCCTGCTGCCTCTGCGCTCCCTCTGTGTGGCCTTTGCTGGACTGCGTGGCTCTGGCTTGCCTTTGCGCTGCTCGGTATGCTGACTCTCTGCTGCTGTTGTACTCTTGGCTTGGGATTAGATCATCCCCTTGCCAATACTGCCCCTCGCTGCACTACAAACTCTTCCTGAAATTCTTAGCAAACCACGCCCTAGAATTTCAACTTAGCTTCAGTGCTCCGCTAATGTGTTTGTTCTCCAATTGACCCCAAGCCCTTCTCTTATACTTTTCTCGTTGGGAAACCAACGACCGTGATCTAATCTCTAATCGACGGCTAAGATTATAAGCTTCTTGATCCGCGTCACTTAAGTCATTCTCATCACATGTTTAATGTAATTCACTTTAATCTTATAATTTTCCTAAGTTAGACTTAGGGTCCTTAATTAAAAAGAGTAATTATTTGAATATCTCTTAAACCTGATGGAATTCTTCCAAACGCTTTCTGGGTCTTGGAGATCTCATGTACTCCAGCTCCTCCACAAAATTTGGGAGCTAGAGCACATCCGATGCTACCCCAAAATCTCAACATTTTATATGTGTAACATGACTTTATTTACATTACTCTAATTATCTTTATGACAAGATGACAAATTCCTAAAGACATCAAGAAGAATTCTTTGACCTATAATAAAAGCTTCTTGCTCATGAAACCCATGAAGCAAGCAACATAATACATTTTATTTTCCTTTGTCTTCTTCATTACATAAAACCATAATTACAAGTCATTATGAAGACCGAACCTAGTTACACTTTTCAACACTCCCTCTTAACTAGGGAGGTATTCATAATGGTACTTGTTCGTTCTCAATTTGAAGAGAGCTCATAAGAAGATTCGGATTTGTAACCCATCTGTATAGCATCATATCACCAGCATTGTCATAGTGCAAGGCCTTGAATAACGACTCCATCTCTCCACGAGATCTTTTAGCTACAATGCTGGCGAGACCAATGATGAGTAGACACCCTCATCAGTGTCTCTCTTAGATCATATCCCACCCGGTTTCACTCAGGATATGTTCATCAGGACTTTTCTTACAGTTGGATTCCCAGTCCTCAAAGAATATCGGTCCTTCCACGACTACCCTTATCTTGGATGCCCGAATACATCCTCAAAGAGTATCGAATGCTAGATGATTGCCCAATCCTCCATTTTGTCTTCCCAGAATGATGTGTCTATCTCTCCCTCTCAACTAGGGAGGACATATGTACTCATTCCTATACAAGGAATGTACCTAAGCTCCCTCTCGGCGTAGGAATTACCAAGTTTCTTTCAAGTAACTTATATCCATGCTCCCTCTTAACCAAGGACCTGCAACAACTCTTCAGGAAAATAATGGGACATCCAGCTGCTCAGAAGAACTCCTTCCTTCGATGTCATGAATTTCTTTGTTGAGGAGTCTTCATCTTCGGGATCTCTTCATAGGGCACATATCATCCATCACTTTCATTTAGGAGTCATGTCTTCATTCCAATTGAAAGTGATCCATCAGTCTTCTCATCCGGTCTAGCTTCATGTTACGCTACGTTTCTTCATACCATATTTCTTCCAAGGATCTTTGAACCTACCATATGATTATCAATTGTGGAAGACATATACTTCCCTTTGGAAACCCTGCATAAGCTTATCTAGATATTATACAATTATAAATATGAATACTTAAATCAAAGATTACCTTAGTGATGATATTTCATCGTGACATCTTCTTGTAGGCATCATCATCCTTCATATAGATTGACACATCTCCTAAAGGTATGTATTGTCAAGGGTGTCCATCTTTTCCAGACTTTTATCAGAGTCTACATATCTTCCCAGGAGTTTTCCTAGTTAATTCCTCTTGGTTTCCTTGGATGTTGATTGCCTTTTATCATGGTGGCACTTCCTACGATCTCTTCCTTTCTTTCTCCACACAATTTTATTCCCAGGAGCTTCCAATCTGTTGAAATTTGCAACAATAAACAATGAAATTGGCAACCAGAAAGGACAAAAAGAATGCACCCACAAAAGCCGTGGAATCTTGATGCACCAAGAATGTGGAATTTCTGATGCACATTGGTGAGGAAATTCTGATGCTCACTGGTGAGGAATTTCTGATGCACACTGGTGAGGAATGTGGAGCATCTAATTTATTTTTCCCTTAAATAAATTATTAAATTGGATAATAAATTGTAATTTTATCTCATAACAACTTGTATCAGTTAACTAAGTCATGATGACTAAGTTAGCTCAAAAAATTCAAGTTGAGTGTCTAAGATGAGGCATGTAGAGGGGTTCTAATATTTTGGGGGTCCAGTTGTAGTTGATGTATCGGTGGGGTGTAACTGTGAATTAGTTAACTCAATTAATTGAGTTAAAATTAGTTTAACTAGTTTTAACTGAGAGATGCGCTAGTGAGAGGTCCAGTGAATTAAATTAGATTTAATTCACAATGAGTGATCAATCAGATAACCGATAATTCACTATTAATAGCTGCATGCATGTTAGTTCTGAGGAAGACCCAATTGAGACAGAGGTTAAAGGGAACATAACTATCAGTTGTATTTATAGAAAATTTCCCATGTGCAATTATAGAGTCATTGGGATGCCATGATGCATTGCATAATCAAGGAAGGGAATTATTCCTATTTAATAGGGGCCTAATTCTCTAGGAATTGCGTGAGAAAGGCAGGCTGAAGGCAGGCTGAGAATTGGCTAATTACTAGACCGCTTTTGCCTAGATCAGTGTGAGACAGTTGGCAGAGTGGTGGAGAATATCATGAGAGATTAAGCATTGTATTGTTGTATGATTCCTTGACTTAATACACAATATAGATAGAGGGGTCTTGAGCAGTTGCTTTCCCCAGATACATCTTGTGTTGTGCGATTGATTTACTTATTTCTTTTACTTCCATGTGATTGAGCGATCGTGTTTTGTATTCCGAAAATATTGTATAAGGATTCAGTATCTTGTTTTAGTACATCACAAGATCAGATTGAATCCCTTGGGTAGATATTTCTACATGGTATCAGAGTGATATTTTCTACACAATCAGAGTTCCTTAATAGTTGCCAATCATCTCATACTTTATACGAGAATATATTATGTTGATATCATCTAGTGTGAACCATGCTTTTTGGCATCTTCTTAGAGGAGGAGATCCCTTTTCTATGATCATGCTTCTCAACATAGGAGTAGTGATCAATGTTACCTGCAGCCATATGACATGTCATTATAATATTAAATATAAGCATACATACCTCATTTACCTTTAGGTCATCTAGGATTCTTTCAGCAGCCTCCTTGATTGAAGTGTCTTCAATCCCTTGATCTGCTTCATCTTCTTATGTCATCATACTCCACAAGTTGGAGTTCTTGATGAAACACTTGCTTTCTCTCTAGATCAGCGAAACCTTCGATGAGGATTCCATCAGAGAATCTTGAGGATCTTGAATGTCCTTATCTTGGCAAATGTTTGCTTTTGATGTATGATGAGCCTTCCCCTGGATGACTTCTTCCTTCCAATGAGGTTCCCAAGAGCTGTTGAGATTTTGGGGTGTTGGGGTAGCATCGGATCTGCTTTAGATCCCAAATTTTGTGGAGGAGCTGGAGTACATGAGATCTCCAAGACCTAGACAACGTTTAGAATAATTCCATCAGGTTTAAGAGAAATTCAAATAATTAATCTTTTTAATTAAGGACCCTAAGTCTAACTTAGGAAAATTAAAAGATTAAAGTGAATATTATTAAACATGTGATGAGAATGACTTAGGTGACACGGATCAAGCAACTTCTAATCTTAGTCGTCGATTAGAGATTAGATAACGACTGTTGATGTTTCAACGAGAAAAGTATAAGAGAAGGGCTTGGGGTCAGTTGGAGGACACACACACTAGAAGAGCACTGTTTCAGCTGCAACGAGGGGTAGTATTGGCAAGCGGGATGGTTTGATCCTAGGCCAAGAGTACAACGAGGGCAGAGAAGGAGCATTCCAGAGCAGCGCAGAGGCAACAACTATGCAGTCCAACCAAGAGCCTAGTAGGGGCAGCGCAGAGGCAGCAAGAGCCAAGCAGACGCAGGCCCAGTTAGGGTAGCGTAACCCCTTCTAGGGTGACGCAGGCCCTTCCTGAGCAGTGCAGAGGTTGATGCAGGCTAGTCAGGCTGACGTAGAGGGATTCAGAGCAGCGCTGGGGTTCCCAAAGGCCGAAAAGGGGATGAGTTCTGTAAATCCCATTTGAGGGTGTGAATCAGTCATATTTTTCTGTCTTCGAGATAGAGGTATTACTGCCATTTATATTTCTATGTCGGGTTAACCAGTGATTGGTGTCTAGGATTGTTGTACTTAGAATCTGCATAATAATAAAAACCCTCCAGAAGCTAGCAGCACCAGTTTACCCGCATTTGGTTTTTTCGACGACATTTATCCAGAAAATCCTTGTGTGTCACTTTGTCTATGAGCATGTTATTCAGTATTTGATCTGTATTTGTAGGCTGTTAACTATATTTACTTCGATGTTAATTCTAATATTTAGATTAATAACTTATGTAAATAGGAGAAGTAAATCAAGATTTAATAGTAGGGTTTCTTAAGTTTAAGAAAATTTCACATGGTTTCAGAGCGATTGCAGATCAAGCCGGATCTCCAGCAAGACAATGAAGAAATATGTATTATAGAAAGTAGTAGAGAAACCAGAGAGGATAATGCAACACCAGAAGGACACAAAGGTAGAAAGAGCCACACAGGGGCTGACGCAGCCCCAATTGGGTGACACAGATGTTAGCCATCAATAAAATTTTGTCATAATTGATGATAGCTAAAACAGGTCTTTAGTCTTCAAGAAACAAATTTCATGCAAAATCTATGACTTCTTGAGGCCTCTCTATGTTCTTTATCCTTAAGAAATCCCTTCCATTGATAATCTTCCTTCAAAACCTTCAAAGAAAGCCTTGCCGTTATAAAAGAGATTGTTTTCGGACCCATTTTCCATCATTTTTTCCTTTGGAAAATCCCTCTAAAAACCTCTTCATTTCACCCATTTTTCCCATTTTTACCCCTTATTTTCCTAAAAAATCCCCTTTAAAAATGATAAAATCCTTTTATTAAGGTTTTAATCCCCTTTTCCCCCTATCGAAAACTCCAAAAACCCTTAAAAACCTTCATTTTCTGTCAAAATCCTTCATTTTAAAAAATTAGGCCTTAAGCCCCTTTCGCTTAGACCCTAGCCCCTTTTTCCGCCATGCGACCATGCTCCGTGACCGAGCGCTAAGCCTATCGGCGATCGGACATTGCACTTTCCAAGTTGTTCTCGCTTCCATTTTCCTTTTTCTTCCGATGGCCGATCCTTCGATGAGATCTAGACTGTCTATCCCCCAAGATCCGACAACCATCGCCCTCCGCGCTCCGCTGCATCGCTCCATCGCTCCTCGACGATCCCAGTTCCCTTGCCCCCTGAACCTTTTCACCGTTGATATGCGAAACCCCGATCATATCTCGACCGTTCATTCTCCCCCAGATCAGACGTTCTGAGCTCTCCTCCATCCATCGCACTTGCTTTTCCCATCGGCCATCGGCCATTGGCACATCGCAACTTCCTAATTCTCACCTCCCAAAACTCTTCTCCGCCGATTGCTGATCCCCTGATTCAATCGCAGCCGTCCATTTCTCTTGATCCAACGACTCCCATTGATCCCCTCCTTTCAACTCTGCCTAATAGCCTTTCGCTACCCGATAAAACTGCTGACGTCATCGCCAAGTCCCACCTTTCTTCCTCCCGCACATTTTTTTTCTCCCTTCGCGTTTGATCTCAGCCGTCGATCTCCCAGACGGTCCAGAACTGTTTTCGCGCTCAATCCAACAAAATGATTTCACGCCCAAATTCAATGCGAAATGGGCGGTTTTTGGATGATACGTGTCATCTTCTCGACCGTATCGCGTCCATTGCGCCTATTACTGCTTACCACCTTTATCACGCGCGAATACCATTGGTAGTATTCCCAAAACCGCTTATCATTAATTCTGTGCCCATACTTCTTTTCAAACCCTGGTTTCTTCGCCCTTCTGCCATAGAATCCACTCCGCTGCATCCACCTTCTTCCGCACTGCTCCTCCACACCTCGCCGAGCCCTCTGAAGCAGTTTAACCAGATAAATGCAGGTTTTATATAATGATTGGTTGTTTGTTGCAGGTTTCACGGCGGTAATCATAAAAGCCATCCCACAGTCAAAGAAAGTGACAAAGGCCGAGGGTGATGATCCTCAAAGGCCCGATCAAAGGCAAAAAAGGACATAAAGGGTTATTTTCCACGTTTTAACCCATTGTTTCATAAGCATTGGTTCCTCAACAAAACCCTCCAGCGCACAAAGAAAGCACCTGTCAGCGAACAATAAAAGTTAATGAAGATCAGTAAAGAGAATCATAAATTAAAGATAAAGGGATTGAGCGCAAAGTGTAAAGATCAAAAGATTAATCCGCGGTTTAAAAGATAAAGACACAGTATAAGACCAGAGATGATTCAAAAAGGCCTGATGAAGCTTTAAAAACACAATTAAAGTTAATATTAGTGTTTAAAGTGACAAATCAGAACAGATCAGCAAAAGACCGCTTCAAAATGCCAGATCATTGAAGCAATTAATCCCCCAAAAACCAAAAAGTGCCACCTATAGGCTTATTTACTCAAAAGCATACAAAATTAATGCACAGTCAAAGATATTTGTCAAAGACAGCTCAGAAGTAATTGCCAGCCTACCCAAAAGCCTCAAAAGTCAAAAAACGCAGTTTGAGTTAATGAAAGTTAATGTAAAAATCAATTAGCAGAGTTAAGATATTAGAAATCTTCTCCATAAGGCTTCCTAAAGGCCAAGAAGCATTTACTTTGTATTAATTGAACAAATAACCCTTTCTTTCACTCCACCTTCTCATTCTTCTATAAATACTTCACAAGGAGACATTGTTGTTGTTGGTTGGTTACCTGTTGAATGTAAATAGTTGTTGAAGCTGCTTAAGCTTTGTTAGTAATTGAAGAAAGATAGGCTGAGAAGAGAAGTTTGAAGCTGTAAAGACCTACTGGACTTGAAGATTGTAACTGGTTTGAACATCAAATATACAAGCTAATTTATGGGATCCTGGTCTATGTCAATGGTGATGTTTTTCTTACTGTAATTGTTGTTTTCCTTATGTTTTCATACTGTCCACTTTCTCTGATAAAGAACAACAAATTTAGATTAGGATTTACTGTAAAAGGTACCCTAAGTCTCACTGATAAGCTTTATCTTTATGTTTTCTTCTAATTGTTGCTTTGAGGATAATTCAATAGAGTATAACCAGTGAAGTGTTGGTGAGCCTATGTTTCCTGAGTACAACTTGAGATATTGTCTTTGAAAGTTCTTGAAAAGTTTGCTAAGTAAAGTTGAACGAGAAAAGTCTATGGTTAGCCCTGTCCTTTAGTTTACCTCCAACAGTTGCTTTGAAAGTTTCCCCGAGAGTATGCCAAAAGCTAGATAGGTTCAAAGTCCTTACTTGATCTTAGGCTACTCTTTATGTTTATCTTAAATGTTTTCCCTGAGAGTATGCCAAAAGCAGGATAGGTTCAAAGTCCTTACCTGATCTTAGGCTACCCTTTGTTTTCTTATATGTTTGCTTCTTTCACCACACTTCTTAATGTTCCATACCACAAAATCAATCTAAAGAGATCCTTTGATATAGATGACTTGCCCCATGGACCACTCTTGAAACTTGTTGTGCAATTAAATCCTTTTGTGACTCCATAGCCCAATGGATTGATACTGTCTCTTACCTATCCTCTCAGCTGAGCCATTCTTTCAACTTACTCACACCTTTACCCTTCAAAAGACTTCCTTTATTTTGATGATATCCTACCCAATCAAAACCAAAACAAATCCCTTGAGCTTCATAACTAGTCTAATATCATATCATGAGCCTATAAGCATATCATTCTAAACACATATAGAGAGATCCCTCTCTGAATCCAGGAAGGCTAGGTTCTATGATTCCAAAGTGGTTCTGATGTAGGCCCTGCAGCGTTTGTTCTTGCCAATATCGCAAACTATGGGGATCCTAACAACAGAGACAACGCGGTGCCTTCCAGAGGGACGCAGGAGCAGCTTGCACTGCGCAGTCGCTGCGCTAAACCCGTTTGCTCACACAGAGGCCAGCCAGGGTGATGCAGTCCAGTAATTGATTGCTATGCAGAGTGCCGTGAACCAGAAGCTGAGCTGCAGATCCTCAATAGTTGCTGGTGGGGTGAAGATTCTGTCGGTACAGAATTAATCCTGAGCTAAGTTGGCAAAGAGTGGGAGGACAACAATTGCTCAGTAGATTTCTCGCCAAAAGAAATTTGAGGATCGATCGTATGGTGATCGAAGAGAGTTGATTCATTGTGTTTGGGAGATTTCCAAGGAGGAAATCAGTTGTCAGAGTGAGTAGAGGGTGCCTTTTCGCTAAGGACCATAGATCCGACCTTTAGTTGAGAAGCGGGGAGAGGAAGAGCTGTTCCGACAAAGTAGATTTGAGAAAATGGCGCCACACAGATTGTGTGATCAATTTAGGTTGGATGGCCTGTCCAACTTTGCTATCTGGAAGGCTAGAATCCTGGTAATCCTGGAGGCATACGACTTGAGGGAGCATGTAGAGAGTGTTTTGGCTACACCAACCAATGCGAAATTCTTGCCAGAGCATAATGAAGCAACGACACATGCCAAGCGCTTCATCATGGATGGGGTTAAAGATCATGTGGTATCACACATAGCCGAGAAGAAGACGACTTATGATATGTAGAAAGCTTTAACCACATTGTATCAAGGGAAGTCCGTCCAGAGGAAGATGCTTCTGGAGAACCAACTAAAAGTTATTTATGATGACCAAGTGAGAGGAAATCGATCCTTTCCTATTCAGATTGCAGTCGATCCGGGATCAGCTGACTTGCATGGGGGTCAACGTGGAGGATGATGTCATGGTGAGGACTGCTCTAAATGCAGTCACAGAGGGCTGGGAAACATTTGTCCAAAGCCTTTTGGGTAGAGTGGACCTTCCTAACTTGGACAATATGTGGGCTATCCTTCGACAAGAGGATATCAGCTGAATGACCAAGAGGCAGACCAACACTGGAGCGAGAAAGGTGAAGGAGGAGGAAGAGGAAGATGCAACCCTGGCATCAAAGAAGTAGCAAGGGAAAAAGATGCGTGATCTGTCAAAGATCAAATGTTTCCAATGTGACAAACTTGGACACTTCGCCAGCAATTGTCCTCAAAGGAAGAAGGACAAGGAAGCTTCTAGTTCTAAGGCTGCTTTAGCAGATGATGGCTCCGACGATGACGTAGCCATGAGCACTCATAAACCACGGAGGTGGGGCGATATTGATCTGTAGAGCAGCTATAGATTGGTGGCGGGATCCTTAAGTAGCCCAACTCTTGGATCACATCCGTGCTACAGGAGCCTTAAGACATTAGCAAGGAATGACTGGAGCACTGGGTACAAATATCACAGTTGAAGCAAAGTCAGATGCTGAAACTCTCGAGAGGAAGCAACGCAGTGCAAATGCAACAACAGCGTAGAGGCAACAACGTAGAGGAGGCATGCTTACACAGTGCAGAGCTGCAACATCGCAGTGGCTTCAGGAGGACATTGCTGAACAATAACCTATGGAGCTTCAGTGATGAGATGCAACCCGACTGACTTGTCTATCATTGGGCAGGGGTCCTTCAATTGCTTACTCTCAGCAACTGAGTTGCAGTGCAACAATTGGCAGCACAATACAACAATTTGAGAGGGAGTTGCAGTACAGATGTAGTAGTGACGGTGGCAGAGTCATGGGCAGCAGTATAGAAGAGCAGCAACAATGCAGTGATGAAGGGCAGCAGGCCAAGCATCAACGCAAAGACCAATACCAAAGATCAGAGTAGTACTTCGGGGTGAAGTGTATTGCTAGAGCACATTCCTTGCTAAGAGGGAGTGCTGAGATTTTGGGGTAGCATCGGATGTGTTCTAGCTCCCAAATTTTGTGGAGGAGCTGTAGTACATGAGACTCCAAGACCTAGAAAGTGTTTAGAAGAATTCCATCAGGTTTAAGAGAAATTCAAATAATTAATCTTTTTAATTAAGGACCCAAACTAACTTAGGAAAATTAAAAGATTAAAGTGAATTAAATTAAACATGTGATGAGAATGACTTAAGTGACGCGGAACAAGCATCATCTAATCTTAGCCGTCGATTAGAGATTAGATCACGGTTGTTGATGTTTCAACGAGAAAAGTATAAGAGAAGTGCTTGGGGTCAGTTGGAGGACACAAACACTGGCAGAGCACTGAAGCTAAGCTGAGATTCTAGGGCGTGGTTTGCTAAGAATTACAAAAGTGTTTCAGCTGCAGCGAGGGGCAGTATTGGCAAGCAGGATGGTTTGATCCGAGGTTAAGAGTACAATGAGGACATAAAAGGAGCATTCCAGAGCAGCACAGAGGCAACAACTATGCAGTGTAGCCAAGAGCCCATCAGGGGCAGCGTAGAGGCAATATGAGCCAAGCAAGGTTGACGCAGGCCTAGTTAGGGCAGCGCATGGGCAGTGTAACCCCTTCTAGGGTGACGCAGGCCCTTCCTGAGCAGCGCAGAGGTTGACGCAGGCCAGTCAGGCTGACACAGAAGGCTTCAGAGTAGCGCTGGGGTTCCCAGAGGCCGGAAAGGGGTGAGTTCTATAAATCCCATTTGAGGGTGTGAATCAGTGATATTTTTCTGTCTCTGGGATAAAGGTATTGCTGCCATTTAAATTTCTCTGTAGGGTTAACCAATTATTGTTGCCCAGGATTGTTGTACTTAGAATCTGCATAATAATAAAAACCCTCTAGAAGCTAGCAGCATCGGTTTTCCCGCATTGGGTTTTTCCGGGGACATTTGTCCAGAAAATCCTTGTGTCACTTTGTCTATGAGCATGTTATTCAGTATTTGATCTCTATGTGTAGGCTGTTAACTGTATTTACTTCTATGTTATATCTGAATATTCAAATTAATCACTCATGTAAGTAGGAGAAGTAAATCAAGATTTAACAGTAGGGTTTCTTAAGTTTAAGAAATTTTCACAAGAGCTTTATCCTCCATATTTGATTGCCATGAATTTAGTTCCTCTTGTCCACATGATTCCCCATGGTGATGTCACGAGCTCTTGTTTCTAATGTTTTTATGATGTCACACCGTATCTTGTTATTTATTGTAGCCATATCCTATATAGGATTTAGGAGCCATGAAAATACCTTTTGTGAGAGAGACTATCTTAACCATAGTAAAGATTTCTTACTCCCTCTTTCCTTGAACTTCTTTCTTCAAGTTCCTTCATCCTTTTTGGTGATATTGTTGAGATTTTGGGGTAGCATCGAATGTTCTCTAGCTCCCAAATTTTGTGGAGGAGCTGGAGTACATGAGATCTCCAAGACCCATAAAGCATTTGGAAGAATTCCATCAAGTTTAAGAGGTATTCAAATAATTAATCTTTTTAATTAAGGACCCTAATTCTAACTCAGGAAAATTAAAAGATTAAAGTGAATTAAATTAAACATGTGATGAGAATGATTTAAATGATGCGGATCAAACAACTTCTAATCTTAGTTTCCGATTAGAGATTAGATCGCGACCATTGGTTTCCCAACGAGAAAAGTATAAGAGAAGGGCTTGGGGTCAGTTGGAGAACACACACACTGGTAGAGCACTGAAGCTAAGCTGAAATTCTAGGTCGTGGTTTGGTAAGAATTTCGGGAAGAGTGTGCAGTGCAACAAGGGGCAGTATTGGCGAGAGATTCTGATCCAAAGCCAAGAATATAATAACGGTAGAGAGGTAGCATATCCAACAACGCAGAGGCAGCCAAGTGCTACGCAGTCTAGCTAGAGCCTAACATGGGCAACACAGAGGCAGCAAGAGCCACGCAGGGCTGACGCAGGCCCAGTCAGGGCAATGCAGGGGCAGCATAAGCCCTTTAGTGGTGACGCAGGCCCTTCCAGAGCAGCGCAGAGGCTGATGCAAAGAGCTGAGGAGCAGTGCAGAGGCTCATGCAGAGGGATGAGGAGCAGCGTTGGGGTTTCCGGTGGGCCAGAAAGGGCTCTAGTTTTGTAAATCCCGTTTGAGGGTGTGAATCAACCATATTTTCTGTCTCTGAGTGAAAGAGGTATAACTGCTGTGATTTTCTTTGTAGGGCTAACCATGTCTGGTGCCCATAAATTGTTGTATTTAGAATCTGCTTAATAATAAAACCCTCTAGAGCTAGCTGCATCGATTTTCCCGCTTTGGGATTTTCTGGGGACATTTGTCCGAAAAAACTATGTATCACTTTGCCATATGAGCGTGCTATTCAGTAAATGATCTGTATGTGTAGGTTGCTATTTGTGTTTACTTCATTGTTTTCTGAATATTCAGATTAATAACTTGTATGATTAATCAAGTAGGAGAAGTAAATCAATGGTTAACAGTAGGGTTTCTTAGGTTAAGAAATTTTCACAGGTATGAGCTTTCTTCTTGTAATGTCGAGTCCTTTAACTTACCCTCAACTTGTCTTCTTCTATCTAGCATAGAAGTCACAAGTTGTTGGATGAGGTAACTTTCTTGTCCCATTGGACATTTGTTACCTTGCACATCAGAATATTGATGATTATCCTTTTATCATTTCTCCCAGATCTCCTAATTGAGATTCTATATGACCTTTACTGCATCTTTAGAGAATATATCTTCTAGCTTATCATATATTTTCTTTGATGTCTCCACTTCTACTACATAGGGATGAGAGGACCTTTGATTGATTTCATAAGAATCCTTTGAGTCCTTTGATCCTTTTACATGTATTTAGATAGTGCTGGACCTTTTGAGACTTTTCCATAGATATGATCAATGACTTCACTTCCTTCAAGGATTATGTCTATGCAAGAAAGTTCAATGACCCATTCAACTCATAGGTCTCCTTGCAGGCACGAAGTCATTTTACCGAATTTGATTGTAGAATAAAAGATACTTACTTGACATGTGAAGATGAAATCTTTACCTTTGTTACTTTGATGGTGGTTGAAGAATATTTATTGATGCTTTCTTGGATGATCTTCTTCAAGGATAAGAATGAGATCCTTGCTGTAATGATAGGAGCTTGCCTTATAGCTTTTGAAGATGATAATGCCCTCTTATCTTCAAGATACTTTGACTTCTTTGGTAGTGAATGAATGTAGATCAGAAATGCGTCTCTATACTTTGAGCTGCCTTACCTTGTAGGTCTCTTCTAGACTTATCATGATACCATTTTATGGTTAGATCTCTTTTCTGTCATATTGACAAGACATCGAGATCTGTGGTCTTCATCATATCACTTAACCGTAGCTTGTATGAACCCTTATCCGAACTTGATCATTGTGTGATCATCGAGAATAGTAGGGATACCACCAAGATATACAGAGGTATCTGAGGACTATAATTCGAGATTCTCTTAGATGTAAGCCCTCACTATCCCTTCTTCTTTGATGACTCATCACTGTTCTTTATCCGAAGTATATTTGATTTGTTGACAATGATTATTTTTTGAAAGAATTTGAACTCTCTTACTATGCCAAAGATTCGATTTTATCTTCGTTATACAAAACAAAGATCTCACCGAACTGTTATCTACACTTCTTCATCGAAATTTCAGAGGAGATTCGAACCTGTGAACTTCTGTGATCACTGAGCTCCTTCTTGAGTACCTCTCAGATGAATTGCTGATTGTGATTTAATCCTTAAGTGCCTCTTAGATGCCCTTCTTTGACTGTCACCAAACTCTGAAACCATCTTGAGAATTTAATAAGGCAATGGTTAATTCAATTCTCTTACTTGATAAGTGCTTGTGTTATTTTGTAGCTTCTTTATTTTTGTTTCTTATTATTACGATGAGCAATGCATCAAACAATTACCAAAACAATAAGAACAATGACACAATATGTAGGCTGCAAGCCAGGGCCAAAACCCCTCCTCTTGATGGGAAAATGCACAAATCTCTTCTTATAGATGCTTCAATTGACGAATACTAGGACCCTTGACAAAGACACTAGACATAAGTATTCCTCCAAGACACTTGTCACTATCTCTTGCTCTTCTCGAGTTTCTTAATCTGTCCTCCTTTCTTGCACTATTCTGCAGTACTACGTAGAGAAACTTGGTCTCTACTTTGCTACCCTTGAAAAAGTGCCTCCTCCCTTCAACCTCCTATAGTCCTCTTCTTTGACCTCCTTTCAACACCCTTCTACCCTTTCGATAGCCCAAGACTAATCTGCATATGCACGGAAGTAGCCCTTGGTCTTCACTGAGATGACAGAGGTATAGGTGCAGACTTATCACCGAAACATAGAGGGAGACCCTTACGCAAACTTGTCCTCACCATCACATACCTTGTAGCGTTCCTTCTATGCTGTATTACCCTTACTCTTCACACATTGCAATCCACACTTCCTATTGCAGACATATCCGAAGTTGATTATGTTACAATGAGTTCGAGTCACCCTTATATAGTGATTGTTCTTCTCCATTTGGGCCGACATGATCTATAGGAGTGAGGCCGACTTCTTCGAAGGAGTAATCCATCAATATTTAAGACGACGTGGAGAGCCCTAGTGACAATACCTTGGAGTGCAACTTTTACATAGATGATGTGTCTTTTATATGTGTAACATGACTTTATTTACATAACTCTAATTACCTTAATGACAAGAAGAAAAATTCCTAATGACATCAAGAAGAAGTCTTTGACCTATAATAAAAACTTCTTGCTCATGAAACCCATGAAGCAAACAACATAATACATTTTATTTTCCTTTGTCTTCTTCATTACATAAAATCATAATTACAAGTCATTATGAAGACCGAACCTAGTTACACTTTTCAACAACCTCATGGATCATTACCTGGCTATGGGGGCCCACAGTATTCAGTAGCAGGATGGATCAGTGTTAGGAAATGCAGTCAGATTTCAGAGTGACAGTTACAAACTAGTTGCAGTCAGACGCTGGAGAGCGCAGTGCAGAGTTGACAACAGTGCAGAGTCAACAACATCGCAGATTCTTTAAAGACAGTGCAAAGGCTAGTAGCAGTCAGAGAATTAGGTGTTAGATACATCATACTGAACACAGTTGGTTCAGTATTTTGGATGCTTCTTAGTTGCAGTTGTTGTAGTAGCAACAACAACAAATGAGAGGGAGTTGCAGTGCAGATGCAAAGTTGGCAGCAATATGGTAGTGTAAGCAGTAGCACATATGCAACATTAGAGTTGTGCAGTGGTTAGTGGGCAGCAATAGCCAGACATTAACAACAAGATAGAGGATGATACAAAGACAAAGTGTTGTGGCAGGGTGTGCAACACTAGAACACAATCCTCGCTAAGAGGGAGTGTTAGTTTTTGTAGCATCGGATATGTTTTGGCCACGAAATTTGGTGGAGATGCTGGGATACATGAGATCTCCAAAACCCATAAATCGTTTCTGGAATTTCTACCTAGAGATGACTTAATTAGATTATTAATCCATTTTTTAATGTTTCCTAAGTCTAAACTTAGGAAAATTGGTTAATCAATCAAAATTAATTAAGTCAAGGTGAGAGTAGTCTAGAAACTCACACAGATTGACTTCATGATGATCCTAGCCCTTGATTAAGATTTAATCTTGGCTGTTGGAGTCCCAACATAGGATTATAAGAAGAAGTCAATGGGCACTTGGAGAAAACACACCAGAAGTTCGATTTCCTTGGCAGATCGATTTCCAGAGAGCAACAATAGTTGCCAGATAGCCAGAGATCGAAGCAGAGACAATGGGGTAGAGACAATGAGATGAAGGAAGTTTTTCAGATCCGACAAGTGCATTGCAGAGAGGCGGAAAGAGCCACAATGAGGCTGACGCAGGAGCTGCGTAGAAGCCTCTAGAGGGCATTTCGATTTAGCTGGAGGAAGGATCATTTCAGGTGCTAGTGGTCGAAAGAATTTCTGGAGAGCCAAACCAGAGGATTCTAGACCAACGGTAGTCAGTCAGAAGCAAATCAAAGGTAGTTCGCAGACCAACGTATTTCAAGCCTGCGTAGAGGTTGACGCAGGGCCCGTGCAGAGGCAGTTAGGAAGCCAATTCGATTGGCTTGATTGAGCTAGGATTTCCTGTGGTGGTGAGAAAAAATTCTCACAATATTTTTGCCAGTGGTTTTTCTCTGTTTGGATTGCCAATTAGGCATCCATAGATTGTACTCAGATTTCACCGTTGCATAATAATAAAACCCTCAGCTGCTGCATCGGTTTTCCTGAGTTGGGTTTTTCCGGGGACATTTGTCCAAAAATAACGGTGTCATTTTTGTGTGTGCGTGCTAGTATTTTCTCAGTTTCCAGAGCTACTATTTTTCCGCAGTTTTATTTGTGAAGATTGTAGTGATTGATTTGGTATTTGCTGTAGCAAATAAATTGTTAAATTAATTAACAACTAGAAGAATTAATTCTATTTGCTCCAATAGGATTTAAGTTTTGAAATTTTCACAGGAAGGGTCTCCTCTAGGCCCACTTGAAGGGCTGGCCGACCTAATCTTTGGTGGACTCTAGACACTTCTTTACATTAAATAAAATTTCCTTTTCTTGTTACATTATCCCCAATGGGTCTTTTACATCATGACTTTGACTTTGACTCAATACAAAAATCCTAGAGCACACAATGGGTGCTTTGACCTATTGACCAATGACCCAAGCAT
Source organism: Pinus albicaulis (assembly GCA_034641835.2). Lineage (NCBI taxonomy): Eukaryota > Viridiplantae > Streptophyta > Pinopsida > Pinales > Pinaceae > Pinus > Pinus albicaulis. Next base: position 308,474,307 of record CM076582.1, on the reverse strand, counting down.
GAAACCCATGCTTTAATAAGTCAATTTACTTTTACAATAAAATTTCTTTTTCTTTCTTTTGACAAGTACAATAATTATATCATGTTATGAAGACTGACACTAGTTACATTCTTCAACACCAATTCCTCTATATGGAGTGGATTCTACACAACATAACCAATCAAAGTCATGGTGTCTTCCATTCACGCAATGGATCATTAGCTATGATCTCATAAAGTAGAAATTCACAACATGAACAAACACATATATTTACTACTGTTATAAACATATGGCCCTACTTCTATCAACAGAAGAAAGTTTAAGGTGAGAAAATCCAATTTCTGCCACAACAAAATCCTCAACATCTTGTAGCTTTCTATAACATTGTTATAGGTTCCTCTGTTGTGTCGGGCAGCTTCCTTTGCTGTCTTAGGCATCTTCCTTTTGTAATGTACCAAAGCTAGAATATGCTAATAAAACCAACAAAATTTCATGAATTCCCTTTGATGAATTTTGTCAAACACTTAATCGAGAAACATTTTGTCAAACACTTTGGAGACAAAATAATAAACTCATGCAACAGAAATATATGAGAGGCAATCCGCAAATTTTATTAGCTTGCTGAGAGGGATTACAATGCAAATAACAAATCATGAACCTGTGATTCAGCTCCGGAAACTAGAAAAACCAAATCAGCCCTTAAGAATAGTGATCTCGGTCCACTGGAAAGAGACTCGGCCCACAAGAACTTGATCTGGCAATTAAAAACATTCGACCCCTACATTATTGTGGCTGGTGTCTATACATTATTTATGTGAAGGCTCTTCATATCCCATTTGTCCAAGATCAAAGTTTTCTGGGGGATTGTCTGTTAAAAGTGAGGGTACATTTTAGATAAGTTAGACATTTTGTGGTTAATCTCATAGGTTATTTATAAATATATGCATCTTAAAGCTTCTACCCCAGCATTGGAGTGCTAACAAACGGACTGACTTCTAAGCATACACTTTGATTATCACCTTGATGTGGTCAGTTTTACACAGGTAGCCATAGTATGACTTAGACCCTGGAAATTAAATCTGTATTCTTTCCAAAAAGAAAGCAGACCTGCGCTTGTTTTTTAGTTTTATATATTGTTGTGATAGTGATACTTCCCGCTGTTAGGTCTGGGTCAATGAATCTCTTAGAGCTGGGAAAATCTTTCAATTCTATACTTCTTTTCAAGTTTTCATACCAATTTTTCGTATTTGTCAGATTAAATCCTGTTTCTGCACATTGATCTACTTTTCGCCCTTCCTCTATATTAAATTTCTTGCCCACCGCCTGGGTGCTACTAATGTCGTCCTTTGCCTCATTGTGTCCTTGGTTTGAGCTGCTTTTTATTAGAATGGCCCCTTAATTTGATGTCATCTTCTATGATACCCTTTTTAGTAAATTAAAAAGGTATCTTCAAATTTAACCTCTTTTTTGGTCGATGACAGGATGGTGCTACGTTAATACATTATGCAGTTGAAGTTGCAGCAATTCAAACAATCAAGCTTTTAATCCTTTACAAAGTTGATATCAACCTGCCCGACAATGTACGTCACTAGCATTGAATCCTCAGATCTTAAAGGCCTACAAATCTAATGGTAAAATTTCAATTTTCAGTTTATATATTTCAATCTTATATTTCCCTTTGCAGTATGGATGGACTCCTCTACATCTTGCAGTGCAAAGTAAGAGAACAGATGTTGTGAGGCTCCTGCTAATTAAGGGTGCTGATAAGAGTATCCGAAATAAGGCAAGTGCCATGTTGCTCCAATTAAAGCACTTTTTTTCCGTTGATATTTCTTGTTTTTGATTTTCATCTATAAATGTCTAGTAGTTATCATTGTTGTTTACATCAAAACTAGCTCTTTATTGTGCAGGAGTGTTCTTCATAAATAAATCAGTGAAATTGTTTTAGCTTTCCTTATATTTAGTGGGCTGTTAATTTCTCTAACACCAGCCACTGGAAATTTATTAACCTAGTAGATTCATTGCTGTAAATTACTTATTACTGCAGCTTTACTGAATAAAGAGCACTGCTGAGATTTTAACACTTGAATAAAAGACACAACAGAAGCAAAATAATACACCAATCTCAAACAAATGCAAACATAAATTTCTGGCCTTAATCTGCTGTCTCATTAAAGTAATCTTCAGCATACAAGGGCTCCCATCCAGGGAAAATGGCCCTTTGAGGAAAAATACAAATACAGCAAAAACTTGGAGTTATTCCAGCTGATCAAACCTTTTGCATATCTATCCTTCACTCATGCTGGCTGATCTGGATCCATCTCCCTTGCTGTCCTTGGGATTTGTCCTTGGACCCTGCACACTTGGATGAATTTCCTTCTTCACCCAATCACTAAGATCTCACTATCTCACTATCTTGTGCTCAGTAGATGTGTCTTCTCCCTTAGCCTAGCACTGAGATGATGATAAAAAGATTGTGTTATTAAATATTTTTTCTTCAAACTATAGCAATGCTATACTTACCTTGAGTAAAATGTTCTTGTTGTCGCCTAAGATGTACACCTAAGTGTGGGAAAAGTTTACAAACTCACAAGATATAATCTTTATAGCACAACGTTCAAAGTAGGGGCTGTCACCTATTCCCTACTCAATCCGTTTAAGTTCTCTCCTAGACAAGCTAAGGGGGGTAGTCCCTAAAAATGATGATGGAAGGAAAACTTGTTGAAATAACAAGCTGTAGGAGACTAATGGCAAGGTAATTATTATTAATGTAACTTGATTAATTAGAGCAAGTGTAAATATTTATGAGCAATGTGAAGGATAAATTCGATTAAGATCAATATGGCATTAAACAAGATGAAATGTGATAGACCGGCACCTTATAAACAATGCTCAAATACAAATCAAGATACTTGCAAAAGTAGATTGATATTTGAAGTCACAATAACAACAATGCTGCAAAACAAGCAAACCAAGAGATGCTATAATATTGAAATATGAGCAGAGAAATATAACTTGCAATGGAATTGTACTTCTACTTCAAAAAAGATGCTCAAGAAATTTATTACAATATCAAAGAACAATGAGTAAGCAATTTAAATGATAAGTACAAGAGCAGTAATGTGATGTTGCAAGTAAAATAAAATGCTCACTGGTCAACAAGTGCAAGATGAAACAATCCTAGATGATGGAATGCAAGACAAATCTATGTGAAATGCAAGAGTTCTTGGTTGATTTTAGTTAAATGCCTAAGCTATGGTGAATGCTTTCTCCTCAATTGTCAAGACAAGTCTTGGAACAAGGTTGTTGAAAGAAGTGTTGGGGAGGGATGCTAAGGCCTCATTAACGATACCTACCTAGGACTTCTAGCAACTCAAGTGCGTCCATTCCTACAAGGGCTCAGCCATAAGAGAACTGCAAGGTCACCTATTTTAACCATTGACCAAGGGCCAAGCCTATTAAATTGAATATGGAGAAAGTTGTCCTAAGATTTTTATTCAACCAAGCTTAAGCTTCGAGGTAGATTTTAAGGATGCAAGCCTAAGACTAATATGTAATGAGAATGTTAGTGTTGAATTTCCACGATCTTGGGTCTAGGATAGAATCTTAAAATCTCTGACGCTACCAAACCAAGAATCTCAACAAAACTACTTTGCACAGCGAAATATAAACAACAGTAAATCACACATGCACATAATATAGACAAATTTTTACATGTTATATTAAACAACATATAATACAACAGTCTAGGGCTCCCGTACTAGGGATAATGGCCCTCAATTATCCACCAGTACAAGATACAAATTGGGGCTTGGTGTCAATACATCGACGACCAATCTGCCCTCAACAAGATACTCTAACCATCTGGATGATGCAGTCGACTCTCTCAACTCCTCTCTGTTGTACCCTGTACCTGCACAGTCCTTCGATTCTCGATCTGCAGCTCCTACCTCTATCAATGCTCCAAGCCCATCTGACCACTGAACCTCAACTATCCATCTGCTCACTAGTTGATCGTTCGTCCACCAACGCATCAACACATCGAGACTCCTGTCGAGTTGTTCACAGCTCCATTTGTGAACAACTCTCAATCTACCCACTGCTACTCCTCATCTACTCAGGGACTTCAGCCCACTATGGTTTTCCCGAGCTGCTCCGATGAAGACCAAGATAGGGCACGAAGCGTTGCCACCTATCACTACAAGATGTCCATCTCCTACAATGAACACGGGCTAGGAGAGCTACCCATCATTTGTTGAAGAAGTCCTTCTCCACACACAAGTCTTGGGCTCCACAAACTGCTCCTCTGGTTCGTCAACCCTTGAGCTCAACAACTGCCACTCTAGCAACCATCTAGGTCCATGAAGATGGTGCACGCCGGGCTCCAACCTTGGGCACTATCACACTGTCCTCTAGCAAACTGTACATGTCCAATCTCGTCCACACTTGGTCCACTCTCACGTTACCCTTCAACAGTCCACAAGTGCCCAATCCTCGTTGTAGCATCTGCTCCTAGTTAGGGCATCCAACACGTAGGAAACTCCTCCACATGGCTGCTAACAGACTTCACCAATAGTCCTCTCCTAGGACACTTATCCACTATGAGATCTGCTCCTAGTTGGAGTTTCTTCACGCCAAATACAATTCCAACACTTGGCTCCCACAGGATGCTCAACAAACTGATCCAAATCGTCAAATCTTTGACCCAACACATGACACAATTGCTGCTCCAAGTCTGCTGCACTACTTCCCTGGTTAGGGCACGTGCATGTTGCAACTACCCTCAAATACCCACACAAACAACCTTCCTTTTGCTATGGCCTAGGAAAGGTAAGGTGCTCCTTACATGAGTTGTTGTTCTGGGCATATGGCAGCCCCCAACACCTCCATGCAGTTATGTTTTGGAGTGGCTAGGCCTGCGGCCTACCACAGACCTCCACTGCCTCCTACAACCCACCCAAAACAGTCATACCTTACCTCTTTCTACCCTCAAACAGACCCGCAAACAACTCCTCAAAGCCTTGACCTTCCAGCAAGGAACCTCAGCCTTCTCTCTAGCATTTAGATTCCTGAACTAGCCCTAAAGACAGTCCCTCTTCCCTTGCTGTTCCGTCCTCCTAGTTGCAGCCAAGTTTGTGACTTCTTCTCTCCTCCATCGAGCTCTTTTTCCTTGTGTGTTACACAAAATGGATGAGGAAATGCCTACTCCTCACCTCTTATTTATACACATAAGAGGGCTCCTCCAAAACGTCATCTAAGGGCTTGTCCGACTTGTCAAGAGGCTTATTTGACTCAATTCGACCTTGACACTTGTGGTGCAAACAAATTCACGAACTTCAAAAATTCATATCTCACTAAGGACAACTTGGAATTCGACGATTATCAAAGAGTTGGATTCTCCTTTCCGCCCTCTATCATCCCATGCCATCACATGTCCAAAGTGCTCCATGGAAATGCCCCAAACACGATTGGTGCAAAACCCCAAGCTTTGGTTCCAAGCCCACAAGTGTCTCCTCAAGGCTTGGAGTACCTTCCAAGCTACAAAATTCAACACTCCCTCTTAGCGAGGGAGGTACTTCCAAGACTAGGAAGTAACCATCATCATCTGGTGACACTAACCCATCTGGAGACTATCTCTGCAACATACCCTGTAGAATGAACCCTGCAATCTCGGTAGTGCCTCTGCCTCATCACATCTGAACCTGAAGATCCCAAAACTCCATAGGGCTGCTCCCTCTGAGGCTAGACTTCCTCTGGGCCTACACGATCTCCTCAGACTCAGTCCTGCAAGCACTCATCCTCCTGGATCAAATACTACTCATCCAAATCCCTCCAATCTCAGATATGCAACATCACGATCCGATGAAAACTCTAGCCTGCCAATCTGAAGTCCATCACATGAAGCCATCTTGATCAACTTGATCTCATCCAAGCCAAAGAAACTGTCGAGCTGTCCCAACCATCCATGACAAATCAACAAAAGTCCATGATCAACAATCTACCCTATAACAAACTGTTGTTCACTAGGCCCACCAATCCACCAACACTCCTAGCCAATCTCGCTGCTAAGCCAGTCAAGACCATATGTCCATGTCTTCAGCTGAACCCTCTGCTCCATGATCTAGACACCCACAACACCCTCTGAGTTGCTTCACTGCCCCTCAAAGTAGCTCAGGCACACTCTGATATCATGTTGAATTTCCGTGATCTTGGGTCTAGGATAGAATCTTAAAAACTTTGACGCTACCAAACCAAGAATCTCAACAGAACTACTTTCCACAGCGAGATATAAACAACAGTAAATCACACATGCACAAAATATAGACAAATTTTTACATTTTTCAACCCAACTTCATTATATTAAATAACATATAATACAATAGTCTAGGGCTCCTGTACTAGGGATAATGGCCTGCTGGATATTTGATAAACCAACACTCCCCATGTGTTTCGCGACATGGACTAACCGCCTCTCGTGGATCCTTATCTTTGGCGATGCGATCATTGACTAACACCTGCTGGTTTTGGTCTAACAACAATCGTGATTCCCAACAAGTGGTATCAGAGCGTAGGTCACGAGTTCGATACACACCCGGCTCGCGTTGGGGGGGGGATTGTTGGACATTTGATAAACCAACACTCCCTGTGTGTTTCGCGACATGGACTAACCGCCTCTCGTGGATCCTTATCTCTGGCGATGCGATCGTTGACTAACACATGCGGGTTTTGGTATAACGACAATCGTGATTCCCAACATGGCCATCAATCATCCACTAGTACAAGATACAAACTAGGGCTTGGTGTCAGTACGTCGACGACCAATCTTCCCTCAACAAGATACTCTGACCATCTGGCTGATGCAGTAGACTCTCTCAACTCCTCTCGGTCGTACCCTGTACCTGCTAGGTCCTTCGGCTCTCGATCTGTATCTCCTGCCTCTATTAATGCTCCAAGTCCATCTGCCCATTGAACCTCGACTATCAATCTACTCACTAGTTGATCGTTCGTCCACCAACGCATCAACACATCGAGAGTACTATCAAGTTGTTTACAACTCCACTTGTGAACAACTCTCTGTTGATTTTTGTACCATCAGAAAGTGATCTAAGTTTCAAAATTTGCGAGGAGGCTTGGACACTAGTATTCTAAAGAACCCAGAAATTGTTCGTGGAAATTCCACTCAGTTTATGTTTTATTAAAATAATTAATTATTTTAATGAGGACCCTAAGTCTAAACTTAGGGAAATTAAATAATTAAAGGGTATTAATAAATCAAAGTGTGGATCTTCTAAAGGACGAAGATCAAGTCAAGTTTTAATCTTAGCCATTGATTAAACTTCTAATCTGGGCCGTTGATTCGTCAATGAAGAGATTATAAAAGAAGACTCGAGGGCCATTTGGAAAGCAAGCTGGGCAAACATTCAATAACCCGAGGGAAGTCGATTATGAAGGAATAGAATTCGATTTCAGAGGGAGATTTGTAGGGCGGAGGAAGCAGAGGGCATCAACAGTGTCAGGGCTCGAGGGGAGGACGTAGAAGGGCAAAGAGGCAACACTCAGGAGCAGTGCAGAGGCCTCACGCAGTAGTGACGCAGTCTCACACTGGCTCTGTGCAGAGAGGCACGCAAGAGTGATGCAGGGAGGGCCAGTGAGTCCCTTAGGTGTCGGAAATTCTCCGGAGGTCTGGAGGAGAATTATCTTAGGTGTATCTCAAGAAGTTTCTCAGTTGTTTCTGCCAGTCTTTCCTTGTAAAGAATTTACTGTTGAAGATTAATATATATACCCTCATCTGCTGCACCGGTTTTCCCACATTGGGTTTTTTGCGGGGACAATTGTCCGAAAATAATTGTCATTGTGATTGATTCTTGTGCTTGCATTTTACTGTTCTGTTCTCTATATGTACTTGAGTGATTACTGCAGAAGTATTTATTTCAAAAATTATTGGAAGAATTCTGTAAATAACTTATCGTAAAATAAGTAGGAGAAATAAATCTATCACTGGAGTAGAATTTCAGGATTGAAATTTTCATATGGTATTAGAGTTGAGATTGAGTAACAAGAGTAGAGACCCTGCGATGGAACGAAGATCAGAAGTTGTTGCATCAACAACTCGGAAGGGTTCATGCAGCTCTCCAGAAAAAAGGGAAAGGATGAAAGAACAGATGGATCACGACATCTCTGTATTGGCTTCCAGATTGGAAGAAGAGTTTGCTTGCGTATCAAGCTCTGCTTCTCCAAAGGTCTGGTATATTGACAGTGGGGCTTCTGCACATATGACAGGAGTACGAGAATGTTTCTCAAGCTACCGAGAAGATCTCTTGAGGTTTTTTATTATTGTCCAGATTTCTGAATACAGACTAGGGTGCCAATGTGGCTCACCCAACAGAGAGTTTCCTTGGTAGAAGTACCTCTATCCGAAGACAAATATTATGGCTGATCCATCGTCAAAATGAAGAACCCCACAGGTGCCTACGCAGTCCCCAACAAGCTTTGCACTGAGACTGCATCACCCCTCTGCTATCTGCTGAATTTGAGCCCAATCTGCCGCACATAAACCCCAACGCTGCAGCCTCTGCCTCTGCGTCACCTCCTCTTGGACTGCGTCACCCCTTTGGGCTTGCATCAGCTTTGCGTGAGCCCAGCTGGGTCTGCGTCACCCTCTCAAGGGATACGCTGTCTCTCCTGGGTAGATCTTCCTCTCTGCAAATGTATTCTCGACCTTGGATTCGAAATCCCGTTGCCGAATTGCCCCTCACTGCACTGCAAGTTGTGAAATTTTCAGTCTGAAAATACTACTACAGTGATTGATTTATTTCGCCTACTTATTTATGATAAGTTATTTACATATGCTTCAGTAAATTTTGAAATATATATAGTTGTAGCATTCACTTTAATCAACATCAGAAGAACAAATAGAACACATATAACACAATAGAAACAACCACATGAACACAATTATTTTTGGACAATTGTCCCCGGAAAAACCCAATGTGGGAAAACCAGTGCAACAAATAAGGGTTTATATTAATCTTTAGTAGTGAAAGTTCTTTTACATAAAATATGATGAGCAGATCTTTAGCATAGACTTGAGATGAATTTTCCAAACACTCTGAAAAATTCCCGACACACGGTAGGCACTGTGCTGGATTGTGTCACTCTGCGTGGCCCCTTTGCGCAATCATTGTGCTGGTCTGTGTCACTCTGCGTGGTACCTCTGCGCAGTCATTGTGCTGGACTGCGTCACTCTACGTGGACAGCCAGTGTTGCTGCTCAACGCTGCCTCCTCTTCGTCTTCCTTCTGCGTTCTTCTGTCTCTGCTGACTCTCCTCTCCTCCTTTTGTCTTTGCAACCCAGCCTCTACAACCTCACCCTCTGAAATCTAATTTTCTTACTTCAAAATCGAATTCCTACAGGTATTGAGATTGCTCGAATTGATTTCCAAATGACCCTCAAGCCTTCTCTTATAGTCTTCTCGCTGATGAATCAACGACCCAGATTATATCCTTAATCAATGGCTCAGATTAAAAGATGACTTGATCTTCATTTTCTAGAAGATTCACACTTTGCTTTATTAATACCCTTTAATTATTTAATTTCCCTAAGTTTAGACTTAGGGACCACTTTAAAATGATTAATTATTTTAATAAAGCATGATCCGAGTGGAATTTCCACAAACGGTTTCTGGGTTCTCTGCAATATTGTTGTCCAAGCCTCTCCCCAAAATTTGAGACCTGGAACATTTTCCAATGCTACAAAAATCAACACTCCCTCTTAGCGAGGAAAGTGTTCAAGCAAGGTACCAACTGTATCTCCTCTGATTTTGAAGCATCTGCTGCGCTGCTGATGTCTTGGCTGCTGCCCCTCATCTCTGCGCTGCTGCCTGTGACACCATTTTGCCACTGCTTCATCCGTACTCCAACTCCCTCTGAATCTAAAGTCCACCCATTCCTTTACTGGAATGGGTTCTTGACCATCGTCATCTTTTCCTTGAAGTAAGTAAACTTAATCTTACCCAGAGCTTTTGTGAGGATATCGAGCGCCTGTTCTCATGTAGGAATGTACTTCAACTGTACAACCCCTCGTTGGACATAGTCTCTAATAAAATGGCACCTTATGTCTATGTGCTTCGATCAGTCATGAAACATAGGATTCTCAGAGAGCATGATGCAACTCTGATTATAACACATAATTTTGGAAGGACAAGGAGGCATCTGATTCCAAGGCAGCAATAGCGAAATGGGACAGTGGTATTGAGGATGATGTGGCCATGAGTGCTCATGTGCCTCGAGAGAAGAGGTGGGGCGATATTGATCTGTAGAGTAGCTACAGATGGGTGGCGGGATCCTTGAGGTGCCCAAACTCTTGGATCACATACGAGCTACGGGAGCCTTAAGATAGTAGCAGGATGACTGGAGCAGTGGGTGCAGAAGATCATGGAGAAGCAGAGATAGAGCTGGGACGCTGAAGTTTGGAACAACACAGAGGAGAGGCAACAACAACGCAGAGGTTGATGGGATTTTAGCAGTGCTTATGCAGTGCAGTGCAACATATAGTGCAAAGCTTCAAAGAGACAACGCAACGTAGTAGCAGAGGGTGCTTCAGTGATGAGATGCAGCCTGAATGACTTGTCTGTCAGTGATTGGGTGATGGTCCTTAAGTTGCTTACATCTCAACAACTGAGTTGCAGTGTAGCAGTTGGTAGTGGTAGTGCTATAGGCAGCATGATGCAACAATTTGAGAGGGAGTTGCAGTACAGATGTAGCAGTGTGAGTGGCAGTGACATGGGCAGCAGTATAGAGAGTAGCATCGCAGTGGATGGAAGGCAGCAGGCCAAGCATTAATAGTGCAAAGACCGATGTCGAGATCAGGGCAATGCTTCAGTGTGGAACTATTGCTAGAGCACACTCCTCGCTAAGAGGGAGTGTTGAGATTTTGGGGTAGCATCCGGTGTGCTCTAGCTTCGAAACTTTGTGGAGGGGATGGAACACACGAGATCTCCAAGACCCAGAAAGCGTTTGGAAAAATTCCATCTGGTGTAATAGTTATTCAAATAATTATTTTTTTTAATGGGGACCCTAAGTCTAACTTAGGGAAATTAAAAAATTAAATTGAATTAATTTACACATGTGATGAAATGTTCTAATTGACGTGGATAAAACATTCTTTTAATCTGAGCCGTCGATTAGAGATTAGATCACGACCGTTGGTTTTACAACGAGAAAAGTATAAAGGAAGGGCTTGGGATCAGTTGGAGAACACATACATAGCAGAAGCACTGAAGTTAAGTCGAATTTCTGGGGCAGGGTTTGTTGAGGAATTCGAAGTGAGTTTGCAGTGTAGTGTGGGGCAGAGATCGACAATGGATGATTTGATCCAAGGCTGAGAATACAACAACAGAGAGGCAATAGTGTACCAGGCAGCGCAGATGCCAGCCAGAGGGACGTAGTCCAGCCAGGACCACACAAAGGACTGCACAGAGGCAGCGTAAGCCCAATCAGGGTGATGTAGGTCCAACTAGGGTGACGCAGGGGCAACAGAGACCCATCCAAGGTGACGCAGACCCAACTAGGGCAGCACAACACCAGTTAGGGTGACGCAGTGGGTACTCTGGCCAGTAGAGGCTGGAGAGGCAGCGCTGGTGTTCCAGTGGGCCAGAAAGGGATCGTTATCTGTAATTCCCGATTGAGGGTGTGATTCAGCCATATTTTCTTTCTCCGAGTGAGAAGGTACAACTGCCATGTAATTTCTCTGTAGGGAAAATTGTTTTTGGTGCCCATAATGTTGCATTCATATTCTGCATAATAATAAAACCCTCTAGAGCTGTTGCACTGGTTTTCCCGCATTAGGTTTTTTTCGGGGACATTTGTCCGAAAAATCTGTGTCATTTTGTCATATGTGCATGATGTTCAGTAAATGATCTGTAGTTGTGTAGGCTGCTATTTGTGTTTACTTCGCTATTTTTCTGAATATTCAGTTAAATAACTTGTATAATAAATCAAGTATGAGAAGTAAATCAATAGTTAGTAGTAGGGTTTCTGTATTAAGGATTCAAAATTTTTCACATATAAGAATAATTTCTTGTGGGTTATACTCTCCAAGATGGAGAGGTTTTGGCCCTGGCTGGAAGAGCCTAAATTTGTGTCTCTTGTGTTTTGATAATTAACTTGATGAAAGACATAATAAGCTAAGAAGAGAAGACATAAGTAACGAAAGTAAGCTCACAAGTAATTATCAAAGTAGAGAATTTGAATTAATCTCTTCCCTACCTAATTCTCAACACCTTCTAGATGAACATGACCTCAAGCACTTTATTGACAGTGCACAGGCTGAACCGGTAGATGTTGCACCATTGAGAGTCTTCAAGAAGAACATGGAAAAAGCCAATAGATTGATCCTCAACGAAGTGAAGGATCATATTGTGTCACACATATCTGGCAAAGGGACAACTAGGGAGATGTGGGAAGCGTTGGCTACGCTTATGAGGAGTCTTCCGAGCAACGAAAGATGTTCTTGGAGGAGAAGATGCAGACTACCACGATGCAGAAGGAAGAGCGCATTGATCCGTTCCTGTCTAGACTTCTGGAGAACCAACGTCAACTGGCAGCTGTGGGATCATCTCCTCAGACCACAGAGATGGTCAGACTAGCCCTCAATTTAGTGTTCGAAGACTATCAGGTCTTTGTCCAGAGCACCCTGGGCAAAGAGAAGTTACCAGACTGGGAATCAATGTGGGCAAGTCTTTAGCAAGAAGATATGAGGAGAGATTTGCTCAAGTGCAAACTTGATGGCTGCAACAACAATGGGTCGAAGCCCAAGGAGGAGGAGGAGAATACAACCCTTGCATCAAAGGGGCAGTAAGAGTAGCGCAAAAGGAAGAAGGATCTTTCCAAAATCAATTGCTTCGGGTGTGGCGAGATGGGACATTACGCCACACAGTGTCCTCTCAAGAAGAAGGACAAAGATGAGAAGCATGACCCACAAGCTGCAGCAACAAAGATAAAGGAGGAATTCGTGATGATTGCCCATATATCGCCAGGGGAGCGTTGGGGTGATCTGGAGCTGTACTTTAGCAAAACTGCAGATTGGGCAGGATCCTTGAGGAGTCCACCTCTCAGATCATCACCTTGCTACGAGAGCCCAAATCAGGGGTAGCAGGATGCACAAGTTTCAATTGGAGCAAAGGAGTGTAGAAGTGACAACGCAGTGGCTAGAGAGCGCTAGAGACTGAGCAACGCATAGTAGAGTTGGCAACAGTGTAGGAAGGTACAGTGTAGAGTTAACAACAACGTAGAGGCTTCAGAGGGACAACGCAAAGACTAGCAGCTGTCAGATCTCCAGCGTGAGATGTATCCTACTGAACACTTAGTTCTGTTTTGGATGTTTTTCTGTTGCAATAAGCCACAGAGTTGCAGTGTAGTGGAAGTTGACAGCAATATGCAGGGTCAGGAGTAACATGGATGCAGCAACGCAGTGTTGATGTGAAAATTCTACTGTAGTATCATGGTTCACTTCTCTTACTTGATTAAATTATACAAGTTATCTTTAGAAATAAGATTCAGAAAATACCGAAGTAAACACAACCAACAACCTACACATGCAGTTCATTTACTGAATATTACACTCATTCAAACAAAGTGACACATTGATTTTTGGACATAAGTCCTCGGAAAAACCCAAAGTGGGAAAACCGGTGCAGCAGATATGAGGGTTTATTTTATTAAGTAGATTCTGAGTACAACAAATTTGGGCACCAAATCTGGTTCACCCGACAGAGAATAAAAGTAGATCTGCAACTAACCTGCTATTCTAAGACCAAAATTTTGATTGATCTACACCCTCAAATAGGATTTACAAGACTCGGCCCTGATATGGCCCTAGAAACCCCAGCGCTGCCCCTGAAGCCCCAATGTTAGCCCTACTAGGCTCAACGTGTCCTCTGCGCTATTCAGAGAGGTACTGCGTAACCCCAGAGTGGGTGATGCAGTCCTTACGCTGCCTCTGGAGGCCTCTGCGTAACTCTGAAGCCCTCTGAAGCTGTAGCGTTGCCCCTTCCTGGGCCGATGTTGTGGCTGAAGCCTTTGCGCTGCACAGCTGCTGCTGTTGCCCTTGCTCCTCTGTGCTGTCCTTGAAAGCCGCTCCTCTGCCTCTCGCTATCTCTTGGCTCCGAGATCAGATCTCAATGTGCTTCAACCTGTCATGAAATATTGGATTCTGCGAAAGCTTAAAACAACTTTGATTATCATGATGTATTAAGGTCATCTCCAACTCTTGATCAAATAGCCTTGCAAGTAGCTTCTGAAGCCACATTGCTTCTTGACTTGCGGCACTGACCGCGACATACTCTGCATCTGCTGTACTGAGTGCAACAAAAGCCTGCTTCCTGCTAAACCAAGACATCATAGTTGATCCCAAGCTGAAGCAACACCTCGAGGTGCTCTTTCTGTCGTCTGCACTCCCGACCCAAACTGAATCAGTGTATCCCTGCAACCTCACTTCAACATGTAATGTCCCAGATATAAATTTTAATGAAAATTGCTTCTGAAAATTATGTCGTCAATTTAACTAACAATTTGCACAAATTCAACCATCAATTTAACGACAAAACTGGAAAATACAATTTGCAACTCAGCTCTGATACCACTGTAATGTCCCAAATGCAAATTTTGCCAGATATTGCTTAAGAAAATTATGTTGTTAATTTAAATAAACAATTTGCAAATTTTGAATCACAAATCAACAACAAAACTGAAAATATAATCTACAATTGAAAAATAAATAAGATAAACATGCAGAGAGTCTCAACCTTATTTTATAAATATAAGTAAGTTGATACAAGAGACTGAAAATGGATGAGATTGTTAGACACAAGCATGGTATGCACACAAGATGAAATATAAGCATGAGATTTTGTAATATTATTCAAAATGATACATATTTATTGTACATTGGAGTGACTCTTGGATTCCATTTTCCAGGGTCTCTTGGACTCCCTAAGACCGTCCGCCTTCCACACTAACCCTAGAAGGATTAGGTGTACAATAGAGATGATGGCCCCACCAAGATCTACAACAATGCCGCAACTGGCCCTCCAAAATAAAATGAAAATCAATAAGCTGCAGCCTGTGAATTCTGGATGAATTCACCAAGGAGAGAGATGGGTTCTCGCCCACCCTCGCTGAATTACCCAAGGGTTTCCGTCCTGGGGCTACAACTGAAGCTGGGAACTCTTGTTTCTCCAAACCTCTCTACAAAGAAAATACCCAACTCAAGGATGTCTCCAAATGATCTCTTCCTCCTCTTCTAGAGATCTAATGGATAGATCTCCAAGCCTCTAGAAACATCTTATTTTATTATTTTATTATTATTCTAGAAGCTCCCATCTTGACTTTATCTTAAGTGACATTTTAATTTAATTTTATTTCACTTAGGTCACTTTTGGCCTTTTTCCTCCAATTAATTATTTTTCCTCTTTTTAATTAAATGACTAATTAAAGTGACAAGTCATTTTTAAGCTAGGAAAATGGTAAATCGCCCACCATACTCCACTGGAAGTCACTTCTCAACATCCCATCCTGTAGATCTTCTCGTTCCAGTTCCAACGAGATATTACACTAAGGTGTTCCATAAAATATTGCTCTTGGAATGCCACCTTGAGTGTAATTAATTAAGTTATGCCCAATAATAACCTTGTTTTATGAAAGTTGTCAGAATGCAATGGAACGAAAGGCAAACTGTGCGGATGATGGAATATGCCAAGCAAATGCCATCGAATCCCATAAAAACTCCTCAAAACTCCCTCAGAACCCTTGATGACTTACATAAACTTGCTCCCATGATTTGACCATCCCGTGCCCTGGAAATCCACCCTGGTTGTACTATAGAGGAAAATAAAAGATGGGGACATGACAAATCCTCCCGCCCCAAGTTTGCTTTCCCTCAAGCAATCCACACCTGTCCACTATATAGGCATTTGCAACTTGATTCCAGGATCCCATATGAACCACTGGTCGACATCATGCCTCCAGGCAATCCAAACATGATTGGATCCCTCAATACCTGGATCCCTTGCCCATCTCTGACTCAACCTGCTACCAATAGATCCCCCTGGATCCCAATGCCACCATTGCTAATCATCGCCCAAGTCCCATGGCTCTGACTGTGCTCTGTCTCTGACCATAGATGCTACTCCACAAGTAGAATACCAATTCATCACCTCTCTCTAGTCCAACCCTTGGCATAGACCAGGGTTAACCCCACTATGTTGATGCAGTGATGGAATGTTGATGGACGACCAACTTATGCCATGTTGCCAATTAGGGCATGTAGTGACCCCTATCTCTAAGGGCCCTTGCTGTACCACGCTCCTGACTAAGAATGACACTCCATCAATAGGATACCAACTCATGATCTCCTGCAAATCCATCCTATGGGAAGGATCGGATGCGTTGGAACCTGTATATGGAGTAAGTCCCCTATGTTGCACCATGCCCAACTCACGCTGCTCTGTCCAATCCATCAACAAGTTCTGCCCAAGAAATCCTGCTCCTTTCCATATAATGGGAAAAGTGGGCAAGTTGTGCTGAAAGCCCTGTCTATGTACTCCTAGAGAGGGTTTTTCCCTAAAAGTACTGCAACTTTGCTAGCTGCATGTGCATCTACCTGCAACTGATCTATGGGTGGGCCTAAAGATGGATGCACCACCATCTTAAAAAGGTCCTCCCTCATCTGACTAGAAACTCCACGCTCCTCCAGTCTACCAACCTTCTGCAAATCTATGCTATCAGGCTCTAGCATCTCCTGATGACAAGTGTTTGCAAATATTTCCACCCTACTGGATGTCTATACATATGTCTACTCATCATCAATGGTTGGCCCCAAGGATGGTTGCTTATCCTTGTCCATCATGGGCTCAATGTGAGCCACCAACTGGCTCTCTATAAAAGGCTCATCATGCATACTGTGCATATCATCCTCTTCAACAAACTCATGCTCCACCATATGCTGCTCATGATAAATGGTCACTGGTGACTCATCACCCTGAATGTCTCCCATAGGGTCCATTGACTGCTCACCATACGCATCACAATATATATCTGGCCTGCTGTCAATAACTCCACAAGATGGCTCATGCTCCTCAGAGGCATCCTTGTATGAACCCATGGACTCATCTAAAGGAGAATCCTGATCTTGAAAGTTAGAAGGAATATCCTCCTGCTCTACCTTTGCCATCTCCTTCGCATCACTCAAGCATGAGTGGTCAGGTCCCCAAAGTTCCTTGCAGATGAAGCAAAGACACTTCCTCCTCAATTCATTCTTGTTGCATGGTCGGTCACCACCAATCCTCCGCAACTCCTCCTAGGTCAATCGTCTCTTGAACAAACCAATGTTCTGCTTAACCAACCTTTCGGCTAGTTCATAAGCAGCGGGTGAGACCAATTCTCTTCTCCAAATGGCCAAAAATCTAGATTGAAACTTCCTGCAAATGGTATCATGGCCTCCCATACATGAGGACAAAATGGACTATATGTGTGTTATGACTGTGTTAGGATGATGTTTCCTAATGTTGAAGAAGCATTGGAACATTTGCAGGATCATGTTGTCACACTCCAACTCCGACATGAGGTCATAGGATCTAACCAAGGCCATGACTTCTAGAATCTCAAGCTTGTTCCCAAAGGTAGGACCCTCACATTTATCCAAATCCTGAAAGGTATCTACTATCAGTCTGAAGACTCTCCTCATTATGTCATCACTGTAAGGAGGTATAGGTGTAGTCAGCATCATAATACTACTGAGACAAGAGGCAACTGGAAGTTTGACTCCCACACAAGGGTGCTCCAAATACTTGTGTTGTACTAAGGCAAACATGGCTGGTTTTAGAGCCCAAATCGAGCTCTTCCTGTCTGACTGATGCACCTTGGAAAGAAGTGAAGCAAGTTCTTCTAGATTTCGAAGGGCTTTTACTGAAAACCCCATGAATCTCAAATTTGTCCCAAGTGCATAAATTTTGTATCCCATCTCAGGCTCTTCCTGTGGCTGTTCTCGCTGTAGCATAGAAAATATTCCCTTGGAAATGGATTTGTTGATTGTTGCTGCTGGTTTTTTAAGAGATTTTTTGAAGGTTTGATCCATGTTATAGTTCAATCAAGCTGGCATACCTTATCCACTCAACAAGACAATACTAAAATTTTGATTACATAATCAACTGACTCAATGCATAGACCTCTCACATCAAGACATACTCATTCTTCACAAGTCACATTCAACAATTACATAGAGGTCCAAATATAATATGAACACCTCATGTAGACTCACTATAATCTCTCACTAACTTAGCAAATATTAAAAACTTTCTTTGAGAGATTTTAAGAAACAGTTAGCAAACAATACTTTTGTCAAACACTTTGCAGATAAAGTGGAAACACATATAACATAAACAAATATGATACCACACTGCATGCATGCAAAACTCAGGTGAAAGGAAGTAGACCCAAGTGCTGGAAATGACCGAAATAGGTAGCATGCACTGCCCATAAAACACTGATGTTGTTGCTAACGAAGAATTGGAGTTTCTACCCTCAAAACTGCTCAAAAATTCTAAAAATTTAATTAGAGGCTTCTCGCACCAAACCCATAAAAACCCAGAAATTGTTTGGCTTAACTCCAAGCCAAGATCAAGCCCACAAAGTGGTGTGGATTATACAGTCTACCAATAAACACATTGTTGAAGGAATGTTAATTTACAACCCGAATACAACCCGGAAAATTCTGAAATTTTAACCACAGACTCCTTTCACAAAGCCTACAAAACCTAGAAAAACAACCCAACTTTGCACACTGCTCAAAATAAGATAAATTTGTAACAAAATGCTCCTACACTTCAGCACTGCAAATTCATTGCAAAATCACCGATTCAAATGAGAGCAATCTACAGGTTCAAATGAGAGAAATCTCCTGCAAAACCTTCGGAAAATAAATTGGGCTACAATAGATAAACTGAGCCCAACAAATAAACTCAACCCCAATAGATAAATCTGGCTCTGACAAATAAACTAGGCTCGGACAAATAAATTGGGCTGCAACAAATAAACTCAACCCAACAAATAATTTCGGCCCATCAAGAGAAATTCTTCACAATAGAATAATTTTGGCCTCGGAAGATAAATGTGGCCGAACAAAATAATCTCGGTCCAAAAGATAAATTTGACGCAACAAAATAATTTTGGCCCAACAAAATGAATTTGGCCCAACAAAATAATTTCGGCCTAGCAAAATAATTTTAGCCCTGCAATAAATCCGGTCCAACAATTTTTTTTTTGACACACCTGCAACAATTATCCTCTTGCAAATAGATTAAAAACTTCAATCCACAAACTTGGCTCCCTTATTCTTCAGGGACAATACGACAATACAACAACTTTGATTTTAACCCACAACTGGCCAAAATCATGCTCTAATACCCCACTATAATGTCTGAAATATAATTTTTGCTGAAATTTGCTTCTGAAAATTATGTCGTCATGTTAAATAACAATTTGCACAAATTCAACCATCAATTTAATGACAAATTTGGAAAATACAATCTGCAACTTAGCTCTGATACCACTATAATGTCTCAAATGCAATTTTTGCCAGATATTGCTTTAGAAAATTATGCTGTTAATTTAAATAAACAATTTGCACAATTTTGAATCACAAATCAACAACAAAACTGGAAATATAGTCTGCAACTGAAAAATAAACAAGATAAACATGCAGAGAATCTCAACCTTATTTTATTAATATAAGTAAGCTGATACAAGAGACTGAAAATGGTTGGGATGATGGCCACAACAAGATCTAGAACAATGCTGCAATTGGCCTCCAAAATAAATTGAAAATCAATAAGCTACAACCTGTGATTTACAGATGAATTTACCAAGGAGAGAGATGGGTTCTCACCCACTCTCGCTGAATTACCTGAGGGTTTCCGTTCTGGGGCTACAACTGAAGCTGGGAATTCTCGGTTCTCCAAACCTCTCTACAAAGAAAATACTCAACTCAAGGATGTTTCCAAATGTTCTCTTCCTCCTCTTTTATAGATCTAATGGATATATCTCCAAGCCTCTAGAAGCATTTTATTTTATTATTATTCTAGAAGATCCTCTTTTGACTTTATCTTAAGTGACCTTTTAATTTTATTTTATTTCACTTAAGTCACTTTTGTCTTTTTTCCTCCAATTAATTATTTTTCCCCTTTTTAATTAAATGACTAATTAAAGTCATTTTTAAGATGGGAAAATGGTAAATCGCTCGCCATACTCTCTTTGACCACCAAAAATCACTTTTCAACATTCCATCCTGTAGATCTTCTTGTTCTGGTTCCAACAAGCTATTACACTAATGTGTTCCGTCAAATATTCCTCTCGGAATGCCACCTTGAGTGTAATTAATTAAGTTATGCCCAATAATAAGCTTGTTTAATGAAAGTTGTCGGAATGCAATGAAACGAAAGGAAAATTGTGCAGATGATGGAATATGCCAAGCGAATGCCATTAGATCCCATAAAAACTCCTTAAAACTCCCTTGGAACCCTTGATGACATAAACTTGCTCCCATGAACTGGCCATCCCGTGCCCTGGAAATCCACCCTAGCTGTATTATATGTTGAAATTTGGTTACCGGAGGACAGGTGGTTCCCTAAGGCTTTGATCTTTGGCCTAGGGAAAAGTGTCCAAAAGAATTTAATTTTTCTCCTAAAGTGACCTTATAATTTTTATAAAGTAAAATCTAATTTAAAAGTGACTTTAAGTGATAAAGTTACTAAAATCTAATTTAAAAGTGACTTTAAGTGATAAAGTTACTAAAGTCTAATTTTAAAGTGACTTTAATAAAGTCAATGTAAAATTAGAAAGGAAAAATGACTTTGGAAATAAATGACTAAGTGGGTCTTTATTAAAGTGGAGTGAATTAAAAAATAGAAAGTGAGATTTAAATGAGCATTTAATCTCAGCCCTAGATCTCAATCTATTTCAGCCATTGGATTTAGGGATTCCCCAAAAGTCACTTAGGGTTAGGTTAAAGGAGGGAAAGGAGGAAAAGGTCATTCATTCTTTCATGAGCAGATTGAGAGAAGGAGAAGGAGAGCGCTGGAGATTTTTTTGAGCAGTTAAGAAGGAGGGCAGCAGTGAAGAGATTTCAGCAAAGGTACAGCAGCGTTTATTGGCACACATACCGAGGCAAAAAATCCGTACAGCAAAGGAGAGGTAGTGTTTCCAAGTGAGGAGGCACAAAAATCGAGGAAGAGGGTACAGCAGCAAGCACGCACTCCAAGGCACAAAAATCAGGCACGTTTTTCAAGGAAGAGGGTGGCTGTCATTTTCGGCACAAAAACCGAGGAAGAGGACAACAGCTACAACTTTGTTTTTTGGCACGGATTTTCAGAGAGGTTGCTGTACAAAATCTGTACAGTCCGTACAACAAAGTACAACTGTTTTGGCACGCTTCCCGAGGTGGCCGTACAGCATTTAATGCTGTCCTAAGGTGCTGTAAATTTTTTGTTTTCTGTTGCTGATTTGGCACAATTTCCGAGGCGATGTGCAAGCACGAAAATCGAGATAAGTCTGTAAATTGGTTGTTGGAATTTTTTCTGAGTTTTTCCTGTTTCA
Source organism: Pinus albicaulis (assembly GCA_034641835.2). Taxonomy (NCBI): domain Eukaryota; kingdom Viridiplantae; phylum Streptophyta; class Pinopsida; order Pinales; family Pinaceae; genus Pinus; species Pinus albicaulis. The sequence continues at coordinate 308,452,681 of CM076582.1, read as the reverse complement.
CTGTAAAAAGCAATATTCAGAAAAATAAAAGAGAAGCTCTCACACTGGTTTTTCCCAAGAGTTGTAGGGGGTTTTTCCAGGGTCATGTTGACCAAAAATATCAGTGTTAAATGTGTTGAATTGCTGTTTTCTGCTTGCTGATTTTTATTTCTGCATTTTCCAGCATTCTGTAAATTTTCCAGAATTTGTGTTTTCAACAAAAATTTATTTTCCAGTTTGTTGAATGTAAGGATATGGGAAAGGGCATTTAACTATTTGGAGAAATAAGGTGAAACTGAAAACCGGGGTGGGAAACAAAAAATTTCTACATTATAGAGGAAAATATGGGAAAATGACACAACACCTGAGACATATCCCAAACCATATCCAATTGTACCATGCAAGCACCTTAACACATGCTTTGCTGTAACCCAATGTATCTGCGTCGACTCAACCATATATTGGCTCAGCGTGTTCACTGCAACGCAAATACTTGGCTTGGTGTTAACTAGGTACATCAAGGATCCAATCAACTGCCTATACATCGTGGGATCCACCAAATCTGAATTTGAAGTGGAAACACTCGGCTTCTTCAAATTTGTCACCATAGGTGTAGCCATGGACTTGTAGTACATCATACCGAATCTCATCAAAATCTAAATAGTGTACTTCCCTTGTCCGAGAAAGATCTCATTTGATCTCTACCACACCTCCAATCCCAAGAAATAATGCATCAAGCCAAGATCCTTCATCTCTAACTCTGAGGTCAACTCTTTCTTGCACCTAATGATGAGCCTTTCTGCCCTAGTAAGAATCAGATCATCAACATACAACACCAAGATCAAAGGATCACCATCAACAACCATAAAGTAAAGGTTAGGATCTGCATCACTCTTGGTGAAGCCCAAACTCATCAAAGCATCCATTAATCCTGGAATACCATGACCTGGGTGCCTGTTGAGTTCATACAAAGTCTTCTTCAATCTGCAAATATGCATCGGATGTGCTCTAAGTCTCTAAATTTGCAGGGAGGCTTAGACATATGTATTCCAAATAACCTAGAAATCATTTGGGGAAATACCACCTAGATTGTATTTTATTAAAATAATTAATTATTTTTAAAGGGACCCTAAGTCTAAACTTAGAAAAATAAAATAATTAAAGTGAATTAATAGAACATGGGTATGAATGTTCTAGAAAAGGCGGATCAAGTCAAAAGTTAATCTTAGCCGTTAATTAGAGATCTAATCTGGGCCATTGAAGTTTCAACGAGAAGACTATAAGAATGGCTTGAAGGGTCATTTGGAAAATACAATTGATGGAGTAAGGATCAAAAGATCGATTTCTTTAGTGAGCAGTGCTCAGAGAGAAATTTCGATCGAAAGATCTTTTGCAGAGAGGGGTAGTAATTTCGGTTGGAAGCATTCCTGAGCCGGAGAGTTCATAGCAGAAGAGATAGAGAGAGCCACAGAGGCAACGCAGAGCCAGTGATGCAGAGCTTACGCAGTCACTGTGAGAGCCTGAAGGGAAGTCGTATTTCTGTTGAGGAAGCAATGTTTGGCCAGTGCTAGATCCCAGAGAGATTTTCCGAAGGCCAGAAGGCCTCAGTTTCCAGCCAGGAGAGAGACCAACGTAGAGACAGAGGGCAACCGTAGGTGTGATGCAGAGACTACGCAGAGGTAGTGCAAGGAAACCAGTTTTAGGTGTTGATCAGTGTTGGGTTCCCGTGGAGGAGTGAGGTTTGGCTCACAAGATCTTTCTTCTCATTTTTTTTGCATGATTTGATAGATCAATCAATCATAGACTTGTACTCAGAAGAATTTACTGCATAATAATATAAACCCCCAGCTGCCGCACCGGTTTTCCCGCATTGGGTTTTTTCCAGGGACATTGGTCCAAAAATAATTGTGTTAGATGTGTGTGTGATCTATTTGTTGAGATTTTGGGGTGTTGGGGTAGCATCGGATGTGCTCTATCTCTCAAACTTTGTGGAGGGACTAGAGTACATAAGATCTCCAAGACCCAAAAAGCGTTTGAAGAAATTCCATTCAGGTTAAGAGATATTTAATTAATTAATCTTTTTAATTAAGGACCCAAAGTCTAACTTAGGAAAAATAAAAGATTAAAGTTAATTAAATTAAACATGTGATGAGAATGACTTAAGTGATGCGGATCAAGCAACTTCTAATCTTAGCTGTCGATTAGAGATTAGACCATGACCGTTGATGTTTCAACGAGAAAAGTATAAGAAGGGGGCTTGGGTTCAGTGGGAGAATACACATACTTGCAGAGCACTGAAGCCAAGCTGAGATTCTAGGGCGTGGTTTGCTAAGAATTTCAGAAGTGTTTTAGCGGCAGCGAGGGGCAGTATTGTCAAGGGGAATGGTCTAGTCCCAGGCCAAGAGTACAACGAGGGCAAAGAAGGAGCATACCAGGGCAACGCAGAGGCAGCAATTGCGCAGAGCAGCCGAGGGCCCAACACGGGTAGTGCAGAGGCAGCAGGAGGTCAGGAGGGCTGACACAGGCCCAACTAGGGCAGTGTAACCCAGTCTAGGGTGACGCAGACCCTTCCTGAGCAGCGCAGAGGCTGATGCAGAGGGCTTCAGAGCAGCGTTGGGGTTTCCAGAGGCCGAAAAAGGGACGAGTTCTATAAATCCCGTTTGAGGGTGTGAATCAGTTAGATTTTTTTGTCTTCGGAATAGAGATATTGCTGCCGGTTTTATTTCTCTGTCGAGCGAACTAGTTTGGTGCCCATATTGGTTGTACTTAGAATCTGCTTAATAATAAAAACCCTATAGAAGCTAGCAGCACTGATTTTCCCGCATTGGGTTTTTCTGGGGACATTTGTCCAGAAAATCTTTGTGTCACTTTGTCATTGAGCATATTATTTAGTTTAGATCTGTATGTGTAGGTTGCTAATGTATTTACTTCGATGTTAATGTTGAAGTTTTCAGATTAATAACTTATGTAAGTAGGAGAAGTAAATCGAGAATTTAACAATAGGGTTTCTGTAATTTAGGTTCAAAAATTTTCACACTATTCTTGTTCAGTTTTGTTTCTGCACTTTTATTTTCTTCCACAGTTTATTTGTGAAGGTTACAGTGTGATGTTTTCAGTGTTTGCCGTAGGAAACTGCAAATAGATTGTTAAGTTAAAATTAACAATTAGGTGAATATCTTCCAATTTCTGTAATAAGATTCCAGATTTTCGGAATTTTCACATGGTATTAGAGCTTGTTTAAGCTGAGTGCAGGAGGAGCAAAGAACAGATCCAACGGATCCAGCGTTGAAACAAAAGCTAGGGATGAAAGAACTGCATAAGCAACAAATCGATCTCCAGGAAGATTGTGGAGTCCAAGCCAGGGGGGCTAGTTGTTGCAAGGAAATCTCTCTCTGAGTGAGCCGACAGAGAGGTAGGATTTTCTAGATCATAGTCTGTCCACGACAGAGGGAGTAGGGCAGCAGATCAACCGTTGGAGGGACGCAGTTTACTGCGTAGTTTGCTGCACAACAGTGATTGCTGGTGTAGAAGTCAAGAAGAGTAGCCGAGACACTTTCTGGGGATTTCTGACCTCAGAGAGTTTCTTGCCCAAGAAACTTAGATTTCCCGTGTAGAAGCAACGAAGTTTGTGGCTTGCTCCAACAGGGAGTGCGTAAAGGCAGCTACGCAAAGGGTTAGAGGCAGCAAATCGACAGTAGTTAGGTGAGATGGCCACCAGTGGATTGCGTGACCAGGACCGGTTGGAGGGTGCCTCCAACTACGAATCTGGAAGGCAAGGATTTCCTTCCTACTAGATGAACATGAACTCAAGCACTTTATCGACAGTGCTTAGGCTGAACCGGTGGATGTAACACCTTTAAGGGCCTTCAAGAAGAATATGGCTAAAGCCAAGCGGTTGATCCTCGACGGAGTGAACAATCATATTGTTTCACACATCTCTGGCAAAGGGACAACCAAGGAGATGTGGGATGCGTTGGCGACGTTATATCAGGGGTCTTTCGAGCAGAGGAAGATGTTTCTGAAGGAGAAAATGCGGACCACCAAGATGCAGAAAGGAGAGCGCATTGATCCATTCCTGTCTAGACTTCAGGAAAACCGAGATCAGCTGACAGCTTTGGGATCAAGTCCTCAGGCCACATAGATGGTCAGACTTGCCTTAAATTCCATGTCTGAAGACTATCAAGTCTTTGTCTAGAGCATCCTAAGCAGAGATAATTTGCAGGGTTGGGAAGCGATGTGGGCAACTCTTCAGCAAGAAGAGATGAGGAGAGACTTACTCAAGTGTCAACTTGAGAGCAGAAGCAACAGTGGTTCGAAGGTCAAGAAGGAGGAGGAGGAGAATGCAGCTCTTGCATCAAAGGGGCAGCAAGAGCAGCATAGGAGGAAGAAGGATATTTCCAAGATCAAATTCTTCCAGTGTGGCGAGATGGGACATTACGCCACACAGTGTCCTCTCAGGAAGAAGGACAAGGATGAGAAGTATGATCCTTAGGCCGGAGCATCGAAGATAGAGGAGGAGGAATTCACGATGATTGCCCATATACCTCCGAGAGGGAGGTGGGGTGAATTTGAGTTGTAGACTGAGAGATCTACAAGTTGAGCAAGATCCTTGAGGAGTCCACCTCTCGGATCATCACCTTGCTACGAGAGCCCAAATCAGAACAGGATGGACGGGTTCCAGTTGGTGCAGAGGGGTGCAGAAGTGACAATGAAGTAGTGTTAGCAATGCAGAGCAGAGTTGGCAGCAGTGCAACACATTGCAGAAGCCAGTAGCAGTGCATCAACTTCAAAGGGACAACGCAAAGGGTAGCAACAGTCAGATCTTCATCACCGAGATGCATCATACTTGTACAATTTTGGATGTTTTTCAGTTGTAGTAAGCAACTCTGATGCAGTGCAATAATAGTTGGCAGTGGCAGAGTCAACAACAACACAGATGCAGAATTGAGAGGGAATTACAGTACAAAAGAAATGTTGACAATGACAGTACAGTTGCAGCATTTGCGCAGAGTTGATGGGCAGCAATGTCAGACATAAGCAATGCAGAGGGAGATGTTACAAAGTCAGAGAAATACTCAAAGGTGGTATTGGTAGAGCACATTCCTCGCTAAGAGGGAGTGTTGAGTTTTGGTAGCATAAGATGTGCTCTAAGTCTCTAAATTTGCAGAGAGGCTTAGACACATGTATTCCAGATAACCTAGAAATCGTTTGGGGAAATTCCACCCGGATTGTATTAAAATAATTAGTTGTTTTTAAAGGGACCTTAAGTCTAAACATAAGAAAATAAAATAATTAAAGTGAATTAATAGAATATGGGTGTGAATGTTCTAGAAAAGGCGGATCAAGTCAAAAGTTAATCTTGGCCGTTGCTTAGAGATCTAATTTGGGCCATTGAAGTTTCAACGAGAAGACTATGAGAATGGCTTGAAGTGTCATTTGGAAAATATATTTGACGGAGTAAGGATCAAGAGATCGATTTTTTCAGTGCTTAGAGAGAAACTTCAATCGAGAGATCTTTTGTAGAGAGGGGCAGTAATTCTGGTTGGAAGCATTCCTGAGCTAGAGAGTTCATAGCAGAAGAGACGGAGAGAGCCATAGAGGCAATGCAGAGTCAATGACGCAGAGCTTACAAAGTCACTGCGCAGAGCCTTAAGGGAAGTCGTATTTCTGTTTAGGAAGTAGCGTTTGGCCAGTGCCAGATCTCAAAGAGATTTTCCGGAGGCTAGAAGGTCTTAGTTTCCAGCCTGCAGAGAGACCACTGCAGAGACAAAGAGCAGCCATAGCTGTGACGCAGACACTGTGCAGAGGCAGCCATTTTGGGTTCTGATCAGTGCCGTGTTCTCATGGAGGAGTGAGGTTTGTCTCACAAGATCTTCTTGTCAGTTTCTCTGCATGATTTGGTAGATAAGTCAATCATAGACTTCTACTCAGAAGAATTTACTGCATAATAATATAAAACTCAGCTGTTGCACCGGTTTTCCTGCATTGGGTTTTTTCGGGGACATTGGTCCAAAAATAACTGTGTCAGATGTGTGTGTGATCTATTCTTGTTCAATGTTGTTTCTGCACTTGTATTTTCTTCTGCAGTTTATTTGTGAAGGTTGCAGTGTGATGTATTCAGTGTTTGCTGTAGGAAACTGCAAATATATTGTTAAGTTAAAATTAACAATTAGGTGAATATCTTACATTTGCTGCAATAGGATTCCGGATTTTCGAAATTTTCACACTCCTTCCCATGTAGCTAAAGCCGTGAGGTTGCTCTATGTACATTTCCTCCTCAATCACACCATTGAGGAACACGGTCTTTACATCCATTTGATGTATCTTCCAACCCATAACAAAAGCTAAAGAAACAATAGTCTTGATAGAAGTGTACCTGGCTACTGGAGAAAACATCTCATCATAGTCCTCTCCGTATTTTTGAGAGAACCCTCTCGCCACAAACCTCGCTTTGTACTTCTCAATGCTGCCATCTGCTGTATGCTTGATCTTATAGATCCACTTGGAAGTCACTACGGACTTCCCCTTTGCTCTTGGAACTATCTCCCACACATAATTCTTCATGATGGAATGATACTCTTCCATCATAACATCCTTCCAATCTTGCTGGCCTGCTACCTTCTCATAACTAGAAGGCTTAGTGTCAATGATGCGACTCATCAATGCCATATAGTTGGAGTACCTTTGTGGTCGTATGCTCTCTCTGAAAGTGCCACAGGGAGAGCTGCATGCCCTTCTGCATCTTGTAAGGTGTCATGAAACCATGCTGGCCTCTTCCTGGTCGTGACAACATCTCTAGGTAGATCCACTGGCTCCAGTGGCTCTACTGACTCCTTCTAATAGTATGAAGAATGATCAACTGGAATGGAGGGACATGTACCTGCATCCTTTGGAGCCTCCTACTCCTCACTATCGACCTCTATGTGGGACTCATTGGACCTCGTGAAGGCCACATCTTCATCAAAAGTAACATCTTGACTAACCTCAATCTGACGTTGTCTTGGAATGTAGATCATGTAAGCCTTCAAAGTCTCTTTGTATCCCACAAAAGTACCCTTCTTTCCAGAAGGTTCTAACTTCTTCCTCTTCTCCTTAGGCACATGAATGTATACTAGACAACCAAAGATCCTCAAATGACTAATGTCTACCTTCACTCCTGTGAATGCCTCCTCAAGAGTCTTGTCCTCCAATATCCGGTGAGGGCTCCTATTCTGAACATAAATAGTTGTGTTGGATGCCTCTGCCCATAAGAACATGGGTAGATCCCAATCATGAATCATTTCCTTCTTCGCTTCCACAATGGACTTGTTCTTCCTTTCCACAACCCCATTTTGTTGAGGGTTGTAAGGAAATATCCACTCCCTCTTGATTCATGTCTCCTTGCAGAAATCACAAGTCCCTAGAAGTATACTCTCCTCCATTATCTGACCTTAAAAATTTGATCTTCTTCCTTGTCACTTCTTTTGCATTAATCCATACGACCCAATCTACTTTGATTCTGACTTGTACCTTTCACAGGCAACTTGTTTATTCTGATTCTGATCTTTAATTTTCCTCTGATAGGTGTATCCTTTAGGTGATATGCTCTTGAGATGGTTTTTTACCTTATGCTTGAGTGATGGGGTCCTTTTCTTCATTGAAATTATTGATGGTGAAAGATGAAGAAATCATGTATGCACATCGACTTTCTTTAGAAGCATCTTGACCTGCATTATTTGCTTGTTGACTCGTTCTTTCCTCGAAAATCCTCCTAGCAAAGGCACATGTACTTTCTTCAAGGAAGATTTCACAAGGTCTGCAGAAAGGGATAGGCTCGTCAACCATATTAGCAGATTCAAGTGGTGTGGGAGGCCTTTGATCATTAAAAGGATTCTTTCTCGGACATGGATTATTGTTACCTCTGTTATTATTATTATTCTTGGGAAACACACTTTGCATTCGAATTCTTTCCATCTAGATCAATTGATTCTGCATATCAGTTATCTGTCTGGCATGCTCGATTTTCATTTCTCTGATTACTTGACTTAATTCCTTAACTGATTATGGTTCTTTTTCTTTAATTTCCTTTCCCTTAGATTTAATTGGGCCTTTATCAAAACCTGGGACCTTTGACTTTCCTGAAGCTTTTCTATCGTTTTCCAACTCTTCAGCTGTACTTTGGGAACAGATAAGGTAACGAGCTTTGCATGTCTAATTTCGTATTGAGTCTCACCATTAAACGCTTCGAGATATTGTTCCAAAACTGTCTTGTTAGGAGGCCTATAGTCTTGAGTCATATCCCTTAGAAGACCATTAAATATTTGGTAGAATTCTTTGACTGTTTCATTTTCTCTTTTCTTTATAGTATTCAATTCTTTGACTAAGTAATTTCCTTCCCTCTTATCCCCATATTTATCTTTAAATGCATCAGTGAGGGCTGTTAAGGAGTCGAAAGCATTATCTTCTTTGTCATGAAACCAGTGAGGTGCATTATTTTCTAATGAAAAAACAAATAACTTCATCTTGACATCTTCATGGTTGTTGGCAATGGAATGAGCATATCTTTGGATGAAGGTGTTGATCTTTTTTATATGAGCTTTATCATTGATTGTATTGTTTCCCTGGAAGATTGGCAACTTTCTCATAGTAGACTCATTTGGCAGATTATGCGGATATCCTTGGATGTTGGTGAAGTTGAAAGGCCTGTAAAAATCAACCATGGATTCTTGATTGATGGGATTGAGAAAGAGCAAGTGGAGATCAAAAAGGGCTTCCTGTCCGAGAAAATTTAATAGCTCTCTGGAATGTAATTTGTTTAACCGGGCTCTTAGAACATTTTCAGGATCAGGAGCAGGGTTAGCCAAGCTACCAGGATTCCTTCTAAAGTAAGCTCTTGTGAATGGTTGAACAAGTGGAGTTGCCACCCAAACAGGACACCAACCTAAATATCCAGGTTCTAAAGGTGCGGATTGTTGAAGAATGTAACTAGGTTTGGTCTTCATAAATGTATTTCAGTCATTATGTAATGTACTTATCAAAAGAATGAAAAAGATTTTTTTTATTATTATTACAATGACTTATTAAAGCATGGGTTTCATGCTTGGGTCATCTTTTATTAGTCAAATTCCCCATTGTGGACTCCTAGGATTTATATTGAGTCATTAGAGTCATTGTATTTTTTATGAGACCCTTGTTGGGCTTTTGAATCATGTAAAAATAATTATTTTTGAGTCAAAAATGAATTTTGTCACCTTCAGACCAAGTTGGCCCTTACTTGATGAAGTCGGCTTGAAAGGGAGCAATTTGACCCATAAGAAACCTATATGTACAAGTGTAGTTCGATCTATTTGCTCATCAACTCAACAAGTTCGATTCACATAAGTAGTGCAGTAAAAAGTGTGAAGTGCAAGAAGAAGAAGGAAAGGTGCAGGATCGAAGTTTTTGGGCTCTCTCTCTCGCTTTTCTGCGAAGTTACTGGGTAGTGAAGGATTTAAGTTGGTGGAGTTGCTGGGTCGAATTTCTGCTGCTGCAGTAGGTCGAAGCTGCACGAGGGTCGAAGTTGCTGGGGTTGAAGTACTGCTGCTGCATAGGTCGAAGTGCTGCATAGGTCGAAGTAGCTGCTGTTGCATAGATCGAAGTTTTGTTGCTGCAAGGTCAAAGATCTAGATCGACATTGCTGGAAGGAAGGGTTGACTTGGTGGTTGAAGGAGGTTTATGTTTAGGGTGAAAAGTCTAGGATTATCTCAGGAAAACTATTGAAGTAAGAGATTTTCAATGGGTTTTCCCCTAGATAGGGGTTTTGCCCTGACAGAGCGACTACATCTTGTGTCACTTGTTTGTGATCTTCATACACACATAATTTGGTAATTGCTTGATGAAAGATAATTTAACAAAGAAGTAAAAGAAGTCGACAAAATTCACAAGTAATTATCAAGAAAGAGGAATCAATGAACTAAGTCTACTTGCATTGATTTCTCAACATGGGATCAGAGCTAAGGTCAAGGAAGATTGAAGATCACTTTGTTGGTTAGAAGGAAATGCTTACTCCCTCTATAAGAAGTTATATGAGAACGAGATTCAATATTGCAGGAAGTTGGATCAAGAAGATCTTCTACTACTTATTCAATAAGGTCAAAAGTCAAGGGTTCTTGGCTGCTCTTACTGGTTCTCTTAGCGATGACAATGCATGGATAAAGTAAACAACTTCACACTCTATCAAAGGAACCATCTTCTCATGCGGTGGAATTGGGAGACAACAAAAGCTATGCTATTAGAGGCCTGGGATCAACATCTTTTGAGCTCGAGAATGGAGCTAAGCTACATCTCAACAATATACTCTATGTTCCAGGTTTGAAAAAGAATTTTCTTTCAATTTCTTGCTTAGAAGATAAAGGGAATAGAGTTGCTTTTGTTGACGAAAAGGTTTTGATCATGGGTAAAGATTCAAGTATCGATAAAGCTAGGGTTATTGGAGTTCGTGAAGGAAGCTTATATAGAGTCATAACACAATCTCCTTAAGCTCTAGTTCATATGGAAAGTAATCCCATTGAGCCATGGCATAGAAGATATGGTCATCTAAACTACAAGGTCATTCCCACTCTTAATCAACTGGTTCATGGCATCCCTAATATCAAAGAAGATCATGAAGGAGTTTGCAAGGGATGCTCTTTGGGTAAGCATACATGAAAACCATTTACAAACAGTGAAACAAGGTGTAAAGAAATGTTAGACCTCATTCATTCTGATGTGTGTGGGCCTATGTCTGAAAAATCACTTGGAGGTCATCTTTACTATAAAACATTCATTGATGATCATTCTAGAAAGTCATGGCTCTACCTTCTCAAGAAAAAGGATGAAGTATTTGGGAAATTCAAGGAATTTAGATCTGTAGTGGAAACCTTAACCGAAAGAAGAATACAGACTTTGAGATTCGACAATGGTGGGGAATACACTTCTAAAGTATTGACTGCATATTGTAAAGAAGTAAGAATTAAGAGGGAGCTCATTGTTCCCTACTATCCTAAAAAAAATGGAGTGGCCGAAAGAAAGAATATGTCAACTGAAGAAGGTATACGAACAATGCCCTTTGATCAAGACTCAAAATTTCTATGGGGAGAAGCAGCAATGACAACAATATATATCAATGTTCCACCAAGACTCCAGTGCGGGGAGACATGGGTGCGGGGAGACACATAGGGGGTACGTGTGGGAGTACCCTCAAATTTTAGGAAAATTTCAGGGGTGCGGGGAGACACATAGGGGGTACGTGTGGGAGTACCCTCAAATTTTAGGAAAATTTCAGGGGCGTGGGGAGACACATAGGGGGTACGTGTGGGAGTACCTTCAAAATTTAGGAAAATTTCAGGGGTGCGGGGAGACGTTGAGGTATATACTTTTTAATATATATATATATATATATAATTCATGTTCACTTTCAAAAAAGAAAACATAAATAGACTAATAGTAATACATTGATCCACACATAAAATTAAATTCATAATTGAATTAAATAATGTAAAGACCTTAACTTTCAAAATTTAACGTTCATTAACAAAATTGATACTACACAATCCAAAGTGATATATATATATATTTTTGAAGCATAATATATATCAATTGACTATTTAATACTTACTTGGAACTGTGTTTGAAGATGTTCCTGATCTGCCATGACTTCAGCTCCCATTACAAAACCGCCGTTTTCCTCCCAGCCTATCTGAGGTCAACCTCTCCGATCCCCAAATCCAGAAGACAAGTCTTCTGGCCCCCATGCCCAAAACTCTAATAACAATCGAGATCACTCCATGACTGTGTTAGAACTCACTGCTCATGTATCGCGTAATTAGAACTCCTCCGACAGCATCCGGACAGTTTTCCCACCTCACTGACCGATGCCCATCAAGTTCCCCCCCCTTCTCCTTTTATACACAAACTCCTTTCAAGATATTTATTAAAATATTCTCTTTTAATAAATATCTTGGATTTCTAAAATATCTTAGTTTTATTAAAATATTATTATTTACTAAATATCTTGGATTTCTAAAATATCTTAGATTTATTAAAATATTATTATTTAATAAATATCTTGGATTTATTAAAATATCATCATTTATTTGCATAAGTCAATGCTTTTAATTTTCTTTGAACCAAGTATTAGTTTATATTATGATAGTGGTAGGTATAACTAATACATTAATTATATTCTGGTGAGTTAGATATTTACTCAATACTTCAATAATTCACTCATTACTCTACACTGAGATTTTTTTATAATTGATTAGTGCATGTACTAGTGCAGTACACGTGATACATGCATATGTAGCAATCAAATTGCGGTCTCATATGCATGCTAATATTTCTATTTTTCCTATAACTCGAGTTGGGTCATTACATACACCCCTCCTTCAGAAAACTTCGTTCCGAAGTTAAGTTTTATGTCGTATATCATTAATTATATAAGTGATTAGTATAATCATATAAGGGTGGTGTACCATAATTGAATTTTCGTTTAATGTGTGAGAACACTTTAACATTTATGTTTTGATCGTTTATAGGTTTACAAATTTAGTAGCCACGTCTTGCCCCAACAGAGTTCTCAAGCTATTCTAGAATTATCTCATCATTCCTAATCTCTTCCGCTCCCATCCTATCCGTCATCTACAGGAATATGCCATGGCATCAGTTTTACTGATCCAACCATCCATAGACCTTAAGGGTGTTAGCGTCGATTACGTCGACCTGATTGACCAGTAGACATCCGACAGTCATCATCACACGTCTAGGGGAGCGTGACTCACACAACCCTCCCATGACTCTAGGTTTTGGAGGATAAACGGTGGGCAACACCTCCACCCCTCCTAGTAGGACCAGGGTTAACACCCTATCATGGAATCTCAGTGCATCTCAATTGTTCTTGGAGTTTTGTCATCACACAGTCGGTTTGGTAACGATATCATATGCAATGTAAAACACTTGTCCACAAGTTATAACATATGTATCAATATGTTCAAAGCAATTTTTTATCCATATAACAATTTCTACACTTTCTGAGTATGTTGCTATCTACGATATTGATCTTTGAGTTCATATAACATTCTTGGTTATGTTTATCCAATAGGTCTGTAAATTCATTTTCACCTTGAATAATCAAGTGCAATCACTCTTTTATTTCTATCTCATCATTTATGTTGATATGTAAAATTATAGGTACCATATCCATAACATAATTCATAATTTATATTAGTATCCCTGTACCAACAATGTTTAAGCAAAACTTTCTTCATATTGGTATCCATGTACCCGTAATGTTTAAGCAAAACTTTCTTCACATTGATATCCATGTACCAGCAATGTTTGAGCAATTAATATATTCTCACATGTCATAGTACAAAATGACAGTCTTAAGTATCCATCCAAAGTAAGGTAAGATTATACAAAATAAGTTTTTAAATGCTTAGAAATATAACCCACAGTCATAAATGTCACATAGAATAATCGAACACAGATATACAAATAAGGGTGTAGCCACTATTTTCTATACTATATTAACTGATTAACCTTATAAAAGTTATAGGTTGCGACTCTAAATCTAAATGGAGGGATGCTCCAACTTTTATGATTGCATATATAGAAACGAAATGAATTGAAACAAGAGCACAAAACACTGTTCAGTCGAAGCATGATCTAATTTCTTGATACAGGTTGATTAAGAACTCTAAAACACAAAATTACATATGGATCCAGCCCACCTTTTAATTCTTGTTATTTATTTGTCTTTTAAGTCTAATTATCTTTGATCTGTAATCTGGATCCAAAGAGATAATAATAACATTAACTTCTTTATCATGTTATTCCAACTCATCTTCAGCCTAAAATTTTAGAAGCCAAGGAGTAGGGTTTTGCAGGGCTAATTATTAGAGTTATGCTGGAGATGGAGGAAGAGTTAATTGACTACTTTAACGATCTCTTAGTGAGAGGTTTATTTTCATAGAAGGAATTTGTCACATACAAATACATACGTATTTAAATAGAAAGTCAATATTAAAGTACAAACCTTATACAATCACCCTCATCTCTAAACACAATTATTGATATGATTATAAAAAACTCTAACTTCGGGACAAAGTTTTCCAAAGGGAGGAAGTATGTAATGACTCATTCCAAGTTATAAGCAAAATAATATTAGCGTGTATACGACATATGCATATGATAGCTACACATGCATATATCGCATACACCACACTAGTATACATACCTGCTAGTATTGAAAATATCTAAGTTAGAGTAACGAATAGAATATCACAATGCATTTTATCTCATCGAGATATAATGAAATATCAACTAGATACTTAACACGTATACCGCTCTTATATGCATATGCGTGGTAGAGCATTAATCAAGAAAAAAAAAACAAAATATAATTTAGTACAAATTATATGTGAGTGGACAAATAAAATAATAATATAATTTGATTAAAATTATAAAGTTAATTTAATTAAGTTAAAAACAAAAATAATAAAATTAATCTTAAAAAAATTAATTAAAGTTAATATCTGCATAAATGACTATAACATCTACATAAATGATTTAGTCAATATCTACATAAATGACTATAATATCTCCATAAATGATTTAGTCAATATCTACATGAATGACTATAATATCTACATAAATGAGAGGAGGTGAAGGAAGGTTATAAAAGGAGTGGAATATGAAGGAGAGGAGGAGGTTTTTTCTTTGCTAATTCTGCACTATTGTCTAAAGAAATAGTGAGGGGTATGAATTGTTCTGAAGGGAAGACTCACTGTGCTTGGAATTCTGGGCACGGGGGCAAAAGAGGTATCTTCTGGGTCTAGGATTGTTTCCTAGATTGGCTAGGAGGAAAATATTGTTTCGGTAACCTGTTTGCTGCATCCACGAGGAGAACCACAGCCTAGTAAATCATCAATTTCATTCCAGGTATTTTTCTATGCATAAAATAGTTACTTATGTAAGTTTAAATTTACTGCTGGTCTCCATTTATTTGAAATTATGCTTAAATCTATATATAGGAAAAGTTTAAAATAAAATGATGGTTTAGGGGCTTTACAAATAATGACATACATTGATCCATCATCCATCATCCATCGTTATCATTCTATAGTCTACATTAATTTAAAAATTAAATTCATCATCCATCATTCTAGAAGAGCTTGACGATGGGCAAGAGAGCAGACCTCGACGGCAGGAGGAGAGCACAACTTGACGGTGGACAAGATAGCATAGCTCGATGGCGACAAGAGAGCACTCAACAGAGCTCGACGACGAGCAAGAGAATTTGGGAAATGAATAGGTAAGTTAACCTCGGCAAGTTTTAACTTTTTAACTTTTAGTTTTGTTTTAATTTTTATGTTTTTAAAAATTTTGTGTTGTTTTTTTTTTCAACCTTTTTTAATACGTGAATTTTCAAAATTTTGTTTATATTAAGTGTTATTAGACAAATTTGAGGGGGGACGCCTAGAAGCACCCCTTTTAGGGAGTTGAGTCCTCCACACTGGGGAAACACACCCCCCTGCATCTGCCCACGACTTCCCAAAAGGGGTACGTGGGGAAACGCACCCCCAGACGTCCCCTAGTCTTGGGTGCGTGGGGTGCAAGGGGTGCATGCACCCGACCTCGAAGGATGCATCCCTGTGGAACATTGGTATATATTCAAAATAGAAGTCCTCATAGAATTCTTCAGAATATGACACTTGAGGAAGCATTCATAGGGAAGAAGCCAAGTGTGGACCATCTCTGAATCTTTGGGAGTCCTGCCTATATCCACGTTCCAAAGGACAAACGAAAGAAGTTAGATTCTACAAGTATCAAAGGGATCTTCGTTGGCTATAGTCTCTCCTCAAAAGCATACAAAATCTACATTAAAGAAGGAAGAAATATTGAAGTAAGCAGGGATGTTATATTTGATGAAAATCATGCCTACAAAAGATCCAAATATATTCCTATTGATTCCGATGATAAAGATATACCTATATTTGAAGAAGAAGAAGTACACCACGAAAATCCTACTACAATTCAAGAAGAAGGACCAAGTGAGCATATTCAACCTGTGACCACACCGAACACTAAGAAGAGGCCAAATTGGTTAAAAGCTACTCTTGAAGATGCTGAAGGACATGGAGCTACGAAAGGAACCTTTGGAGAAAGAAAAAAGACAAAAATATATTTTTGATATGTTGCATACGTGACAAAAATAATTGAAGCTAAAACATCTACATTTGAAGAAGTTGCTCATCAAGAAGTATGGAATAAGGCAATGCAGGAAGAATATCAATCCATCATGAAGAATGGGGCTTGGGAAATCATTCATAAACGTAGTGACAAATCAGTTGTCACCTCTAAATGGATCTATAATATCGAACACACTGTTGATGGAAGTATAAACAAATACAAAACTAGATTTGTTGCAAGGGGTTTCTCTCAAAAGGAAGGCATAGATTATCAATAAACCTTTGCACCCACCGCAAGGTATACTACCATTAGATCTTTGGTTTCATTGGCTGCTAAATTGGAATGGAATATCCATCAAATGGATGTAAAGACAACATTTCTGAATGGGACCATCGATGAGGAAGTATACATTGAACAACCCGAAGGCTTTGAAGTAAATAGCAAAGACACTCATGTCTGTAGACTCAAGAAGGCCTTATATGGTTTGAAGCAAGCTCCTAGGGCATGATATGCAAGAATGTATGCATACCTTCTAAGAATCGGGTTTGTGAAAAGTACTGCTGATACAAATCTCCACATCAAGGTTGTGGATAATGAGCTCGTCATTATTCTACTATATGTGTATGATCTATTCATTACAAGTGTGGAGTGAAGGATACAAGAATTCAAGAAGATGCTGGCAGCCGAGTTTGAGATGAAGGATCTGGGACTGATGTACTACTACCTAGGTTTGGAAGTATGGAAGAAACCTGGGGAAATATATCAGGGGCAAGGAAAGTATATCATCAAGTTGTTGCAGAAATTTGGGATGATGGATTCCAAGCCCCTGACTACTCCTATTATCGCCAATCTCAAGAAGTTGAGAAGCTCTGACTCAAGTCTCATAGATCCCACCTCCTATCGTAAGTTGGTGGGTTCTCTGATGTATCTGGTAAATACTAGGCTGGATATATGTTTTACTGTGAACATTCTTAGTCAATTTTAGTTGGAGCCTCATCATGATCACTGGATAGCTTCCAAGCATATATTGAGATATCTTTGTGGCACTATACATCATTGCCTAAAGTATGATAGTAAGGAAGTCAAGCTGATTGGATTTACAGACTCTGATTGGGGTGGTAGTGAGACCGATGGAAGAAGCACTACAGGTGGATGCTTTATTCTTGGAGCTACTATGATCTCATAGATGAGTAGGAAGCACGATCCCGTTTCTTTGAGTAGTGCTAAAGCAGAGTATGTGGTTGAATGTGAAGTGGGAAAGGAGTCTGGATGGTTGAGGAAACTTTTGACATATTTGTTCGAGAAGTCTCTGTGTCCCATCGTGATAAACTATGACAATCAAAGCTCTATCAAGATGTTTGAAGATCCTGTGTTTCATGCTAGGACGAAGCATATCAACCATAAGTTCCACTACATTAGGGTCTTCATGCAAGATGGGATCGTGAAGCTACAATATGTCCCAACTGATGATTAGGAAGATGATATACTAACAAAATCTCTTCCTAATAAGAAGTTTGAATATCTTAGAAACATTCTTGGTTTAGTAGGTATTGTTGATTTGATGATAAAAATTTGGAAGAGATTTGTTGAGGCTTTGTGTGTGACACATTGCTTGGAAGGACATCAGGCTGACACTATGTGTTGATGTCTAGATCTCGAAGTAGGGAGGGTGGCATTGGTCATGGAGCTCTGACCTCGAATATGCACCTAGATCCCTGGGTTGATGGTTAACAAGCCTGATGGTAACTAGAGAGGCTGAAAGCTTTAGTCCATCTTAGTCCCACCTAGATAGATTGCCCTGGTCAAGAATATAGTCCGTGGCACCGTGACTTCCTAAACTGTTGGAAGACCTTGGATGGATTGCCCTGGTCAGGAATCTAGTCCATGGCATTGCGGTGCCTAAACTCTTCACAGTTCATATGTTTCGAGATCTTCCTTGTACTTGTTATTATGAATACCTCCCTAGTTAAGAGGGAGTGTTGAAGAATGTAACTAGGTTCGGTCTTCATAAATGTATTTGAGACTTGAGTCATTATGTAATGTACTTATCAAAAGAATGAAAAATATTTTTTAAATTATTATTACAATGACATATTAAAGCATGGGTTTCATGCTTAGGTCATCTTTTATTAGTCAAACTCCCCTTTGTGGACTCCTAGGATTTATTTTGAGTCATTAGAGTCACTGTATATTTTATGAGACCCTTCTTGGGCTTTTGAATCATGTAAAAAGAATTATTTTTTAGTCAAAAATGAAATTTGTCACCTCCACACCAAGTCAACCCTTTGCCGATGAATTCAGCCTGAAAGGGAGCAATTCGACCCATAAGAAGCCCATATATACAAGTGCAGTTCGATCTATTTGCTCATCAACTCAACAAGTTCGATTCACATAAGAAGCAATGTAGTAAAAGGTGCGAAGTGCAGGAAGAAGAAGGAAAGGTGCAGGATCGAAGTTTTTGGGCTCTCTCTCTCACTTTTCTGCGAAGTTATTGGGTAGTTTCAGGATCAAAGTTGATGGAGTTGCAGGGTTGAAGTTTTGTTGTTGCAATAGGTCCAAGTTGCAGTAGGTTGAAGCTGCAGGAGGGTCGAAGTTGCTAGGGTCGAAGTGCTGCTGCTGCATAGGTCGAAGTGCTGCATAGATCAAAGTGTTGCATAGGTCGAATTAGCTGCTGCTGCATAGATCGAAGTTTTGTTGTTGCAAGGTCGAAGATCTAGACCGAAGTTGCTGGAAGGAAGGGTTGACTTGGTGGTTGGAGGAGGTCCGTGTCTAGGGTGAAGAGTTTAGAATTATCTCAGGAAAAATATTGAAGGAAGAGATTTTGACTGGGTTTTCCCCTATATAGGGGTTTTCCCCTGGCAAAGTGCCTACATCTTGTGTCTCTTGTTTGTGATCTTCATACACATAATTTGGTAATTGCTTGATGAAAGATAATATAACAAAGAAGTAAAAGAAGCCAACATAATTCACAAGTAATTATCAAGAAAAAGGAATCAAAGAACTAAGCCTACTTGCATTGGTGAGAGGAAGAAAGATAAAGTGATGAAAATATGAAAAATGATGGAAGATTAATGAGATTGTTGTCAATACCAAGGTCCAAAAAATTGGTTCCCAACAATGACGCCAAAAAATGGTGTCGCTCAGATTGTACAGACACTGTGACAACAGCTCAGGGCAGGGCCTGTCACTTTGATCCCGCCCACTCCATTCTAGCTGTCTCCCAACAACAGGGTATGGGGGGTAGTCCTTATGGAAATAAATTGATGAGAGACAAGTTGGGAACCAACTTGTATGGGGGACACAGTTGAGTGGCCTAGCTACTTGGTAAAATTTAGCAAGGCTTAAGGATTCAGTTAGATTTAGAAATGGGACCAGTGCCTTATGGAGTCAAAATTCTTGCTTATTATAATTTAGGACCAAGTAAATGGATGGAAAACTGCTGCTTAGATGTTTCACTAACCTATATGAAATGAAAATCCTAAGATCTAGGTGAAATGCAAGGATCTTGGTTAGTTTTAAATTATATGCCTAGTCTAAATGGAAATTCCCCCTGAACTGTTTTGAGACTAGTCTTCAGAGTAGGTTGTGGGATGGAAACCAACAGGAAGCAAGCAAATACTTGATTAACGATACCTCCCCCTGTGTTCCAATCACCCAGTGCTTCCGACGCTGCAGAGACTATGCCTTTGATGACTGTAAAGTCACTGTGTTAACCACTAAAAAGGGGTTGAGTCCCTCAAGCTAGATAAGAAAGGGTTGTCCGATGAGTCTATCAACCAAGCTTATGCTTGGAGGTAAGTTATTAGTGCAAGTTAAGCCTAGAATGATTGTGCAAAGATTACGAGTGAGTTTCTTAGTTTAAGATTTGTTTAAGTACTTCAAGTTAAGATGAATCTTTTAAAGACAAAAGTACTTATAAATCAAATGCAAACTTACAACCAAGAAAGTACCAATAACTTAGTGCTAATGTCAGATTCACAAAATGCCAATATTGAAAGATGTTCAATTAGAATAAAACTAAAGATGCCAATTGCTCAATATAGACAACAAATTTACCAAAGCTTCTTAAGATTGTGAAGTAGCACAAGATTATTATCTTTACTTAGAGAAAATGTTTCAAACACAATTTCAAGTAGATTTTAATGCCAAAGTGACTTAGACCATCAATAAGATTAGAATATTTCGAGCTTAGATGTTTGAGTGATTTTAATGCCAAGTTAACCAATTTTCAAATCTAACACAAGACAAACAAAATTAGTAGAAATTCTTTCGGTAATAATCACATGCAAAAGAACGTGGTAATAATGACCACGTTCTTTTGCATGTGATTATTACCGAAAGAATTTCTACTAATTTTATTATGGATCACAGAAGCTTAGATTCCAAAAAACAAGACAAACAATTGTTAGAACTTAACAACATAAACCACCATTAGCCAATTTAATCACGAAAAAGCCACTTATGATGTAGTATAGGACAAAAATGAATATGTCACTTTAAACCAAGAAATTTCCAAACATATGAAACATGAAACGACCACTGAGTAGCCTAATGACTTGTCAATGCAAATATATGCATTTTTGGATCTCTTAAGATGTTATATCAAAATATATCAGATCTGAAGTTACTTGTTATATCAGTGAGAAAATTACGAAAACAGTGAGCTACTTATCCAAAATATGCCCGAAACTCTCTAGATGTTGAAACAACTTTACCAATGAGCAATTATGAGTTTTTAGGCCTTCTTAAGATGTGTTATTCTGAAAATATCAGATCTGATCTATTCAGTCATGCAAAGATATTCCAACAATTAAAAAAGTAGATCTAGTCTAGATATTCAATGCTCAAGTAGCCAAAACACTAGCACACTTTTACCATAAGATTATTAATGTGTTTAGACCACTTAGATGTGATTTTAGGGTATTTAATTCACTGTTATGAAATGAATATGATAGCTGAAGTAAAACAGGGACAAATTGAGGGTTTAAAGAACAAACCCTGGGCCCAAGGCCTCGTAGAAAACTTGCCCAAGTTGCCAAAATTTTGTGCAATGATTAGGCCACCTGAAAACACAAAAATTGAGCCAATTTTCTCTGCAAAGTGCACCAAGTATTCAGTCCCAAAATTTTCAGAGATGGGCATAGGTCAAATTAGGGCCAAGAAGGACTAGTGCTAGGCCAAATAGGGCCAACGTTGTGGAGAGAGAGGGCTAGAAGGGTCAACGGCTAAGGAAGAAGGCCAAAAGGGGCAACACATGGGCTGGAGGGAGGAGGAGGAGGAGGCTTAAAGAGGAGGCCAAGGTAGGAAGAAAGGAGGCCGAAGGCAGTGAGAGTGCTTGAAAAGCCCATGAAAAGCATAAAAGGTTGCCGTCTACGGTAAAAGATGGGGGCTGAGGCCCTCTGGGCTCACGACTAGGCCTAAAAAGGCCTTAAACCCTCAACACAAGGCCAAGGGAGGAGGTCAAGGCCCTTTAGGGCTCGCAACTTGCCTCTTTGGCTAAAAATGATGACTCTGGGGCCACAAAGTCTTATGCAGGGCTAAGAGAGTATGGCGCTAGCCTTGGAGAGCAAAAATCTGTGTCTGGGAGGCCTAAAAGTTGAAAACCCTTGCTCCAAAAAATTTATTTGCTTCAGATCTGCAATTTACTGCAAAATCTTCAATTGATGGCCTTGCAAAAATTTTTAGAGGCTAGATCTTACCCTCAAGGGCCTACATTTAGCTCTAATCCAACTCTTCTTGTTTGATCGCACCCGCAAAAATGAATTCACAAATACCCAAAACCCTAATATATACAAAAATATCAAAACCCCAAAATCCTAGTTAGAAAAATAATTTATAAAATATATTATACAAAACTATTTACAAATGTACAAATATACATCAATTTTCAAAGGAATTTTGAGAAATAATTTTTTAGAGATTTTCCGATAAATGGCCAAGTGTACTTCGAAGAATAGATGCAAGCTACAACCTTAGCAAAGTTAAATAAACCATAAAAATATTGGGAGTCCAAACAATGTCAGCTTACGTCCACAATTTGTGAACTTGGAGCCCAAGGACTGGGGAACCTGCAAACACTATATATTTTGTTCAAGAAAACTTGTTAGACATATGACGAATCAGATCACCTAAGATAGACCCAAAATCTACCAATAGAATGTTCTTATCACTATCTAATGAATAAACAAACTTTAAACAATTTAAGCACAATATAGGAATGCCCGTACCCAGCACATACCACAAATCAGTCAACAATAAACACCATGAACAACACCCCAAAGTTTTTATTATGATTAAAAAAATGTTTCCAATGGACAGTAGCGTTACATCAACTTTTCTGTAGAATTTTCTTAGCCAAACATCAGAGGACTTTAGACTCGAATAACTCCTAATTTATAGATAAATCCTCCAAGTGGAAAAATAACGGCTAGTTGGCTTGATCCACGTCAAAATAATCTCGACCGTTGAAAATATTTGATCATCTCTTAATCTCCACCGTAAAAAATATTTATTTTTAAGGAATTTTCGATTTTTTCATTTAAACCATTTTTTATTAGCTCAAAATTAATTATTTTGAGCTAATTTCCTAAAAAAATTGACTTTGACTTAACCACCAAGGTCCAAGAGTTTAATTTTTCTTGAAATTTCCAATATTCCCTTGGTGGGGGACCTCCAAAAATTAATTTCTTTGATACCAACGAATTTTTCCACTTGGAGAATTAAATTTCTTTAGGACTCTAATTTTGACTCTAATTAATTAATTTTAGGACTTAGGATTAATTTAAATTCTGTTAGAAAAATTAATTAATTGACACTTGATAGGATTTAATATTTTTTTCAGCTTCTAATATTTAGCCATGCACTAAAATATTTTTTACATAAGATTTTACATTTCAACCCTCAAAGGGGGAACACCCGTTCTGTATAGACCCTTAAATTACATATCCAATTCTGCAATGCAATATGATCTAGTAGACCAAGTGATTTGTAATAAAATAATTTAGCCAATTAGCTTAAATCATTCCCAAATCACTTTTACATAAGACTCGATTAGAACACTAGGACTCACCTAAGACTTTGAAGAAGAATTCCATCCTATTTTTGGGGTGAGGTTGAAGGGAAAAACTCTGCCAACCATCCGTGTTTAGACACACAAATGAATCAGTGAGACGAAAAATTTACTAGGATAAAATTTTCGTGAAAATAATAGGCTTACCGAGGTTGTTACATACATACACAATCTCACTAGCATCATTTACATTACAAATTTGCAGAATGGGTTTACAAAGACTCAATAAACTGCTGATTGATGATCCAATCCTTTTGAAAATGTTTTGGCATAACTGCTTCCTTGGAACTTTGACAAAAAGTGTGCAACACAGCCCACAAGGCTAGTTGGGGGGATTTGAACCTCGAATGACATACTTCATAGACTTCATGTCATGACGATTCCCAATCGATCTGCTCCCTTGGGGCTCTTTATATCTCTTTAATATTTACTATCTCCATAGTGACTTTCAATTTATTACGGGTTTGTTTCACATTTTATCAATATCAGTTGAGGGATTATTAGATCATCCTTAAGGGTCATGTATTCCAAACTTTCCATTATCAGTGATCATTCAGTCCGTTTTGACATTTCATACAGTGTTGCATAATTTATAGGTCACACTCCCAATTTTAATTTTAAAGCAAAGCATGCCTCTACCAAGAGTTTTTATAGCTTGCCTAATTTCTCTGTTTGCATATAAACTGTGGTAGTTTACATAAAATATTAGATACATCTTTAAACACATGTATTCTTATTTGGTGAATTGTGCAAATGTTTGCAACCAACAGGTATGCGTTTAACTGTTTTTTTGTGTGTTTGTAATACTTTATGTTTTCTTATGAAATATTTCAGGATGGAAATACACCTTTGGATCTTTGTTTGCACTCTGGGAGAGATATTAGAACATATGAACTGATAAGGTTGCTGAAGACATTACCGAAGGCTAGGTTACAAAATGACAATAATTTGCAGACTCTGAATGTAAGAAAAACTCTAAGGTAGTCAATTTTGACACAGACATCATTTTTCTTCCACAATAATTTTGAACTTGTTTCTATTATTAAAAAAGAGCAGATATCTTGCTTCAGCTGTTTAGTTTTCTCTGCTTCATCATCTTTTCCTGGTTTTAGTTTTATAGATTTTTCAGTGAATATATAATTAAAAATGTCTCCATATGTTCCTATTTGTAAATCATTCAATTAGATATTTTGAAGCGTACCAAATTAACACCTTCCTATCTTTTGTTGTTCTTATAATGCCTGGTTTGACATGTATGCTTTTGAAGAATGTAAAATTTTGACCTTAGGAAAAGTTGAGAGTTTTCTGTTTTGATTAAAGGCAAGTTTCCCCTAAAAGTTTATAGTGGAATTAAGGTTTCATGTTCATTTTGGGGTTGGAGGAACACATTACATCTGTATGTTCATCGATGAGTGAAGCAAATTTCATGATCACTGTTGGAGATGGGAAATCCTTATAATTGATTAAATGTCCTCATAATAACTACATAGGGTGTTTAAAGTTGGCGGTTAAAATTTTGTGTGATATGGGTAAAATATGGGGACCGTAATACCCGTTTTTTCCAGCAATATGCCACACAATGGAGGAATACAAATACCATATGGGAAATTGAGACAGTCTGGTGGAAGGGTTTTCAAAACAAAAGATATTCAAAGAGAAGCTTTCAAATATCTCGAAGGTATTTGCAAGGAACGTACTTTTGTGGACATTCATGTTGTTTTTTCACGACACTAGAGAATCTAGGTTAGGGTCTTAGAATCTCTGACGCAACCAACTCAAATGCCACAACAAACTACTTTGCGCAGTGAAATAAACACAACAGTAAATCAACCAGTGCACAAATAGACTTTTTTTTACAAATTTTCAACAACCCAACTTCGTTATATTATCAATCTATAATACAACTGTCTAGTGCACCTCACAACTCCACTTGGTCGTACCTTGAACACATCTGCTGGTCCGTCTGCTCCCTATCTGCAACAACAACATTCTGCCTGTATCAATGAATCATGCTCATTTAGGTCACTGAACACAACTCACCAATCGGCCCTCTAGCTGATCATTAGTCCAATGAATCAACACACAGGTGTTGATTTTTAAGTAGCATTGGATGTGCTCTAGCTCTAAAATTTTGTGGAGGGGCTAGAGCCTAGAACACATGAGATCTCCAAGACCCATAATTCGTTTGTAGAAATTCCGCCTGGAATGAATGTTATTCAAATAATTGATTATTTTTAATGGAGCCTAAGTTAAAACTTAGGAAATTAAAATAATTAAAGTGAATTAATATAAATGTGGGTGAGAAGCTTCTAAGTGACAATGATCAAGTCTGTTTTAATTTTAGCCGTTAATTAAAGATTAGATCATGGCCATTGATTTCTCAATAGGAAAATTATAAAGGAAGGCTTGAGGGTCAGTTGGAGAACACACACAGTGAGTGAATATGGAGATCGAATTCTTCTGACGGAGCAGTGCTCGGATGAAGATAAGATGTGAGTGCTTCAGCAGCAGTGAGGGGAAGAAAGAGTTATTGGTCAGAGGACCAAGAGTACATAGCAGAGAGGCAACAGAAACAACATAGGAAGCATCGCATCCACCAGGAGAGGTGACGCAGGCCCACGCAGGGCTCATGCAGGAACTGTGCAGAGCTTCCAAGGGATAGTCTGTATTTTGTTGAAGATCGGGGTTTCTGAGCCGGGAGGGCTGAAACTTGATTTTCTGAGAAGCAGATCAGCGTAGAGAAGAGGTGACGCAGCCATCAACCATCCCCACACAGGACTGCATCTACTGCGCAGAGGCAACCCAAAGGGAGCTGGGGTTTCGCCAGTGCTGATTTGGATCAACCGGGACTTGCACTGTGAGGTAAAACTCACTATTTTATTTGTTTGCCGGGATTTTCTTCGTTGGGTGAGCCAGATTTGGCACCCTAGTTGTACTTAGAAAATTGCTGCTTAATAATAAAACCACTGAGATTTGCTGCATTGGTTTTCCCGCATTGGGTTTTTCCGGGGACGTTAGTCCAAAAATAAGTGTGTCCTTTGTGTGATTGTCTCATTTATTTTAAGTACTTGATCTGTATATTTGTGTAGATTGTAGTGTATTTGCATTAATATTTACTGAATAATTCTGTAAATAAACTTGTTAATTGAAGAACATAAGTAGGAAATGCAAATCAATTAACTACACTAAGATTTCTGTTTATTAGATTCTGAAATTTTCACATCGTATCCGAGCAATTGTAGATCAAGGAGGACTGAAGCCATTAGCGAAAGAACAAAAGGAAAAGTGCTGCAGGAAAGCAGCTGTCAGCGCTATTATGAACCAGAGAGACAGAGGAAGGGTGATGCAGTCACCAAGGAAGGCTCACGCAGAGCCCGCATTAGCCTGCTAGGGTGACGCTGTAGCAGCAGAAGGAAAAACAATGGTTATTGGGTCAACGTAGAGGCTACTGGGTCTCAATTTTCCGGTTGTCGTAGTTGGAGGTGCAGTGCATATTTCTAACTAAAGTTGTTGGTGGGACGCTAATTCTGTTGGTGTAGAACAGTGTCTAGTGGGGCAGAAGCAAAGTAAAGGGAATCGGTTCCTCAAAATATTTATTGTCGAGAAGTCTAGATCCAGTGCTGTGCAACAACAAAGAGAGATCAAAGAGGAGTGTTTCAACATTTGTTGGCAGAAGGATTTCCGTGAAGGAAATTGAATTTCAAAGGGAGCTTATTCCTTAGAGGATTTCTAACGCCAAAGAAATCCAGATCCGAGTTTTGCTGGGGCAACAATGGAAGAGGAAGAAAGGAAGTTGTTCGACACTTAGTTGAGCAAAGATAGCTGTGAATGGACTGAGGGATCGGGACAAGTTGGATGGAGCATCTAACTTTGTCATTTGGAAGGCTAGGATCCTGGCAGTTTTGGATGAACATCGCATCAAGGATCATGCCTTGAACACGATTGTTGTTCCGGTAGATGTTGATACTCTAAAGAAGTACGAGGAGGCTCAAGCAAAAGGAAAACACATGAGCAAAAGGAAAACACATGATCAGGGACAGAGTCAAGGATCATGTGATTCCACATATTGCTGAGAAGAACACAACAAGGGAGATGTGGGAGGCCTTGACTACATTGTACGAGGGATATTTCGTCTAGCAGAAGATGTTGCTTGAGAACCAGTTGAGATTGTTTCAGATGCAGAGGGGAGAAGAGATCGATCCCTTCCTTATTAGATTGCAAGGGATCCAAGATCAGCTAGCTTTCGTATGGGCTACACCAGATGTTGGATTTATGGTTAGGACTGCCTTGAATGCAGTCACTGAAGACTGGGAAACCTTTGTCCAAAGCATTTTGGGCAGGGCTGCTCTTCCAAGCTGGGAGGAGATGTGGGTAGCTCTTCGACAGGAAGAGATCAGACGGTGGACCAAGGCAGGAAGCAGTGGTGAAGGGATCAAAGTCAAGGAGGAAGAGGAAGATGCATCTCTTGCATCTAAGGGACATCAAGGGCAACATAGAAGGAAGAAGAAGGACCTCTCGAAGGTCAAATGCTTCAAATGTGGGAAAATGGGACATTTCGCCACGCAGTGACCTCTAAAGAAGAAGGGCAAAGAAGAATCTGACTCGAAGGCTGCTCCAGCTCAGGCTGATGAGGAAGATGACGATGGATGCACCATGAGTGCTCATGCACCTAAGAAATGGAGCAATATGGAGCTGTTGATTGGAGCTACAATGGGGGGCATGATCCTTGAGGTGCCCAAACTCTTGGATTACATACGGCTACAGGAGCCCTTAATGACAGTAGTAGAATGACGGGAGTCGGTGCGAGGGATGATGGAGCGACAGTGGCAAAGCTAGAGTGCCAAAGTCTGAAGCAACGCAGAGTAGAGGTAGCAACAACTTAGCAGCAACAACGCAGTGCACAGTGGTGCAACGCAGTGCACATCAGTTCTTACGCAGTGCAGAGCAGCAACAACGCAGTAGCATCTGAGGGTCAGCGCAAATTAGCAGTAGAGGAAGCTTCAACATCGAGGTGCATCTAGACCGACTATGTCAGTATTTGGGATGTCTTTCAGTTGCTTAACTCTCAGCAACTGAGTTGCAGTGCAACAATTAACAGTGGCAGTGCTATGGGCAGCATGATGCAGGATTTTTTGAGAGGGAGTTGCAGTACAGATGTTGCAGTGACAGTGGTAGAGTCATGGGCAGCAGGACAGATTGAAACAACACAGTGGATGAGGGGCAGTAGACCAAGCATCAACAACGTAGAGGATTGATACCGTCGATCAGGGTGATGCTTCTGGTGAGAAATATTACTAGAGTACATTCCTCGCTAAGAGGGAGTGTTGTTTTTTTAGTAGCATCGGATATGCTCTAGCTTCGAAATTTTGTGGAGGGGCTAGAACACATGAGATCTCCAAGACCCATAAATCGTTTGGGGAAATTCTGCCCAGAATGAATGTTATTCAAATAATTAATAATTTTTAATGGAGCCTGTTGTCGCACAGATTGTCTAAGCACTGTGACAACGACTCAGATCAGGGGCTGTCACCCTGATCCCCAATCTCTCTATCTAAGCTGTCTTCTTGCAAGCTAAGGGAGGTAGACCCTAACAAATATGAAGGAAAAGAATTGGTTGTAAGTCAACCAACCCAGGAGACATAGTTAAATAATCAAGTACTTGATGAGATTAACGAGATTTCACAGATCAATTATATTAAAACCAGTCTCTTATGGAGTTAAAAAAGATCCCGTTATGCAATTAAAGCCAAGTAATTGATGTATAACTGCTGCTATGAAAACACAAATGACCACAATGATATTCAATAGAAAGCACCACAACCATTCATTAAGATACTTAAGCCAACAACAAAGCTTATCATGAAACGATCATTTAAATTAAAATGCCAAATGCTTGCAATGTTCCTGAATTTATGATGTTTCAATATAACCCAATCTAGAAATTAAGATGTTTATATAGTCAAACTGAGGATAAAAAATTAAAAGCTCATTTGACTATAAATTTTTTTTTAGACTTTTTTTTTTAAATTATTATTATTATTTTATTATTTTTAAAATCTAAAACAAATTAAAACAAAAATTTAAAACTAACACTAAGACTAACCCAACTTTACAATCTAACAAATCTAAACATTAAAAAAAAAAAAAAACTAAAAGTAAATTTTTTGTTTTTATTTTTTATTTTTTTTAAATGTAAAAAAAATATATATGAAATTCTAAATCTAAAAATCAAAATCTAAACTAACTATAATCTAAAACTACAAAAATTAAAACTGAAACTAAATTATATAAAATCTAAAATCGAAACCTCCTAACGAAAGTTTAAAATTTAACAAAAATAAATCTAAAATTATGATTAAAACTAAAAGCTAATAGACAAAAAGTTTAAACTAGAACCTAACTAAAAATTACGCTATCCTTAAACTAATCAAAATCTAGAGTAAAAAAACCTAAAGCTAAATTTGAAATCTAAAAAAAAAAATTAAAACTTAACTACACCAATATCGAATTTAAAAAAAATGAAACTAAAACTAAACGCTAACACTATCACAAAAGAAATAATGAATCCGCACTAAAAAAAATTGTAACGCATATGTGTTTTTATTTGTTATGGTGTGCATTTTTTATTTGTATTGCAGGTTGGAAGGCGTGAGGAGAGATAGTGGAAGAGATAGGAAGGACGGCGGTTTGCAGAGAAGGCTGAGGCTGGACAGGGTCGAGGAGTGACGCAGCGGCAAGAGGTGTAAAGAAATGACAGTCGACGGCAAACGAGAAGGTGTGCGGACAGGTATCAAGGAAGTAGCGACTAAGGTGAAGCAACAGAGCGAGGGCGGCAAGGGAAGAATGCGTGAAGACAAGGGAGAGAAGAATCAACGCAAAAGGAAATGAAGAATGAAGTCGGGTGGCAGAAGCAAGGAGCTGGGTGTGACGGCAAAGAAGATGGGAGAAGGTAGCGTTTAACGCAGTGCAGAGGACGGCTAGGGAATTCGAGGGCAGAGGAGATAGGCTGGATGACAAGGGAAAAGTTAGGAAATGGTCGCAGTGTGAGGAGGGAAGGAGCACGACAGTAATGGGGAAATCGATGGCAGAGATAAGGCAACGATAAAAACAAGCCCATACACATCTAAAACGTCTAGCAAACTTGAAATTTTTCCGCGAAACTCTGATCTTAGACACTCCTTTAATCAAATAATATTCAGATTTGCCCACAGAAGCGATTATGAGGCCAGATCTTGCCCTCGGGTGTTAGATCTGGCTCAGATCTTAAAATAAATTTCTGAAAAAACCCTGCAACTTGCAAATTCAGACATATCCAAAAAATATGCACAAAATTTTATAAAACCCTTACAACCTAGAGCATATATACAAATTTACAAGCTAATTCACAAATCTAAGGCTCTCATGACTAGATTTAAACCCATTTCAGCACAATTTTTTAGAAATTTGAAATTTTAAAGAGAGGCACAAGCCCTAAAAGACCTTGTAAAAAACACAATTTCGTAAGATAGCTTCGAGAAATTAGAAACAATGGGCTTTTTTAGATTTATGAGTCGGCCAGTCCAACTGAAGACTTCTCCAGACGCTCAAATCTTTTTAAAAATAAATTCCCTGCACACTTAGATCTGAACTTTAGATTGATAGAGATTTAAGAAAATAACATGAGATTCTTCAGAAAAATAGATAACTAGTCTCTCCGTTAAATAAAAAATGTCATTTTATGAATCCAGAAAACTGCACAAGATACCTGTATGCAATCAATCCATGAAGGCCATCAACCATAAAAATGTCAAACAAAGTAACAGAGTTTTAGAAATGAATCACCACATAGATCTGGAAAAGGAACACCAAAGTTTGTAACCCCAAAGTTTTTATGCTTTATTCATCAAAGAAAATTATAAGAGCTTCCAAGACAAGTGCACGATCCAAAGATCGGATCATTCAAGACTGAAAAAGACCTCTAATTTATAAGACAAAATCTTCAACGGCTAGTTCGGTTGATCCATGTCAAAATAATCTCGACCGTCGATAAGATTTGATCATCTTTTATTTTGGACCGTCGAAATTATAAATTTAGGGAAAAAACGAATTTATCATTTAAATCTATTTTAATTAACTCAAAAATACTATTTTTGAGTTAATTACCCCAAAATTTTGACTTTGACTTAACCACTTAGGCCCAAGGGTCCAAAATTTCTTAAAATTCTCAATATTCCCTTGGTCTGGGGCCTTTAAAAATTCATTTTTTAAGGGCCAACAAATTTTGCCTTTGAAGAATTTTATCCTCACCTAGGACCTAAAATTAATTAAATTTATGGCTTAAGATTTTTTAATTAATTGACCAAAAAATTTAATTAATTGACTGAGTGGGGATTTTAATTATTTTTTCCAACCCTCTTTACATAAGATAATTGTTAAATTTGGACAACTAGGTCCAAACTCCATGTTAAGATGCTCAGATTAAGAAGCTAATATTTTTGTTGGATTCCTCTTTCTGAGAGATGTAAAATCCATATAAAATATGTCTTAATCCGATGAGCAGAACTTATATTTTGAATTTCTTATTTTTAATAAATTATATGTGCAAGGTCGGCCAGTTTTGTAATGTAGGCTCGCATGCCCAACAGATGTGTCACACACCCTCATGATTGATATAAATACTGGAAAAGTTGAAGAGCATTTCATCATCAACACAACTCATCATCTTCTCTTCTCATCAAATAGTACGAGCTACCTAAAGACAAGTTTCAGCCACACGTGTGAAGGACGAAGAGGACAAATTGTACGTCTGAGCTGAAGTACGGATTTTCTGCTGCTAGGGTTTCGCAGAAACTTTGACCAGCGTTGACTTTGGTCAACGCTTGGTCCAAACAAGCTGAAAACTTGTGGAAGGTTCGATTTATGAAGGCCGTACTACCTGGCACAAAAATCGAGGTCAAAGGGTCGACCGTTTTGCTGCTGCGTTGACTTTTAGCTTGCTGCCCCTGCGTTGACTTTTCAGGACAGCGTTGACTTTTGCAGAGTTGACTTGGGTTGACTCATCTACAGTTTGGAGGGTTGTTGTGACACATGCTGGGCTGGCCGACCAAAGGAGACTTTGCTGGTTGAAGCATCCTGTTGACCGCCGAAACGAATACACACATTTTTCCTGTTTCTGATTTGTCTTCTGTAAGATCTACTTATATGTTCTATCTGCATTTTGCTTACCTACTTGTATGATTGCTGAAAGAAAAGTGAAATTGCTACTAGCATAGAACATCTACAAAACTTTACATGGTATCAGAGGTGAGGTGAAGACAAACTCAATCTATAGCAATCATCATCGGAGGAAATGGGTTCCACTAGTCTTGAATTCAAGGAGAATGACAAGCTGACTGGAAGTGATGACTTCCATGCCTGGAAGATGATATTAGATCTCAAATTGGAAGATCATGATCTCTTGGATCATGTGACGGGGAAGATTCAAGAACCTCCATCCAATGCCTCTGCTGCTGTTAGAAACAAGTATAAGAAGGGAGAAATCAGAGCAAAGCTGCTGATCAGGGAATCCATTAATAAGAGTCTGGTTGCCTACATATCCGAACTAGGCACATCCAAGGAGATGTATGACAAATTGATACTTATGTTTCAAGTAAACAATGTGAACCAAGTGCTATTCCTCAAGAACAAGTTGAAGAATATGAAGAAGGGCCGAGATGAGTCTGTTCAAACTTTCTTTCTGAAGTTGACCGAAACCAGGAACAATCTGCTAGCTATTGGGGAGATAATAGCTGATCGTGAGATGGTTCTCACCGCACTTGGAGGACTTCCATATGAATGGCAAGTATTCACAACTACTATTCTCAACAATAATACCATTCCTAACTTTGATGAGCTTCTGTCACGATGTATGCAAGAAGAAACAAGGATGAAGGAATTTGATAATGAAAGAAATGCTGCCTATGGTGCTCATTCCCGAAAGAAGAACTCTGGCGGTTCTAAGGACAAAAGAAGGACAAAGACTCAAGAAAAGAAGGGTAAATGTTTCACCTGCCATAGGCCTGGACACTATGCTAGAGAATGCCTTTTCAAGAAGGATTCTCCCGATAGTGACGATAACAACAACAACCGAAGAAATGGGAATCGAAGAAATGACAAATCCAAAGGAAAGAGGAAGGCACACTTTGGAGGAAACAATCAACCTTCTAAGAGGTCCAGAAATACCAGGTATGAGGAGTCTAATGTTGTTGATAAAAGAAATGAGTATATTCTAGTATCTGCTCTCTCAGCTGCATCTTCGCCCGACACTATGGATGTCTGGCTAATCGATAGTGGTGCCTCAAGACACATCACCGGATTCAAGGAAGCACTTTCTGACATGGTTGAAAGGGATACTAATCTAGAAATTATCCTTGGGGATAATGCCACTTATCCTGTGAAAGGGACCGGGACTGTGACCCTCCACTTGTCCCAAGGACAAGTCCTCCGTTTGCAAGATGTACTCTATGTACCCAAATCGAAGAAGAACCTTGTGTCTGTATCTGCCATGAAAGACAAAGGATTCAATGTAACTTTCTCTGATGGAAAGGTGCTCATGTGGAAGAAGAGCTTCAAGGAAGCTATCTCAATTGGTTTTAGGGTTGGTACACTCTATCAGGTTGGAGGGAGTCCGTTGGGAGCTATGACTTGTGATACTATCCGACAAACCGAACTATGGCATCGAAGATTTGGACACCTTCATTACAAAGCCCTTCCCGAAGCAAGGAAGGTGGTGACAGGGATGCCTGATTTTGGAAATAATCATGAAGGTGTATGTAAGGGTTGTGCTGAAGGAAAACATACAAGGGGACCTTTCCCCTCAAGTGTCACAAAGACATCCGAGATATTGCAACTGGTTCATTCTGATCTTTCTGGTATGTTGCCTGTAACATCCCTGGGGGGATGTTCTTACTATATGACATTTACTGATGACTTCTCTCGCAAAACCTGGATATACTTCTTGAAGAAGAAGGATGAGGCTTTCATGTGGTTCCGTACATTCAAAGCCTTGGTGGAAAATATGACCGGAAAGAAGATCAAGATTTTGAGGACTGACAATGGCACCGAATATGAGTCAAATGAGTTCAAAGACTTTTGCAGAGAAGCTGGCATTAAGAGGGAGACTACCACTGCATATACTCCTGAGCAGAATGGTGTTGTTGAACGCAAGAATAGGACTATTGTGGAAGCTGCCCGTGCCATGCTATGTGACCAGGGTCTACCAAAGTTTCTGTGGGGAGAAGCTGCAAATACTGCTGTGTACATTCAAAACCGATGCCCTCATTCCGCTTTGGACTCAAAAACTCCCGAAGAGGTTTTCTCTGGTAAGAAACCTGATGTCTCACATTTTAGAATTTTTGGATGTCCTGTCTATTTTCATGTGCCGAAAGAAAAGAGAAGTAAGCTAGATGCTACTGGGAAGAAAGGAATGTTTGTGGGCTATAGTGAGACTTCTAAGGCATATAGAGTCTATGTACCTGGTCAAAGGGAAGTAGAGATAAGCCATGATGTCACTTTTGATGAAGATGCTTCCTTGAAGAAAGTAGTAGATCTTCCTAGATCTGAAGAAAATCATGAAGAAAGACCTGGAAATCTGGAAGAACACCAGGATGAGACTATGCCTGATATTGAAGGGCCAATGGACCCTATTGATCCACCCCCTTCACTTGGAAAGAGACCATCATGGCTCAGGGACACCCTCGAACATGCTGAGGGTCATGCTGCCCCAAGGGGGACATTCCGGGAAAGCAAGAAGCCGTGTAGATACCAAGGGTATCTAGCTGCCATGAGTACTATTGTACAATCTGAACCTGGATCTTTTGAGGAAGCCATCAAGCATCAAGTCTGGAAGGATGCTATGCATGAAGAATATGAGTCTATTATGAAGAATGATGTCTGGGATGTGGTCCCGAGACCGAAGGACAAATCTATTGTCACCGCGGAATGGCTCTACAAAATCAAACATGGATCTGATGGGAGTGCTGAAAAGTTTAAGGCAAGGTTTGTTGCCCGTGGCTTCTCTCAAAAGGAAGGAATTGACTATGACGACATATTTGCACCTGTGGCACGATATACCACCATCCGATCAATCATAGCCCTTGCTGCTACGCAAGGATGGAGTCTTCATCAGATGGATGTCAAGACCGCTTTTCCGCATGGTGCAATAAAGGAAGAGGTGTATGTAGAACAACCTCTGGGATTTGAAGTTCAAGATCGAGACACTTATGTCTGCAGGTTGAAGAAAGCCCTCTATGGGTTAAAGCAAGCACCCAGAGCTTGGTACGAGAGGATGGATAGTTACTTGATGAAGCCGGGCTTCACTCGAAGCAATGCTGATCCGAACCTATACTTCAAGGTTGTGAAAGAGAAGCCTCTCATTCTAGTGCTGTAGGTGGATGACCTCTTCCTGACTGGTGATGACCCTCTCATTCATCAATGTAAGAGGGAGCTTGCTGCTGAATTCGAGATGAAGGACCTAGGACTGATGCACTATTTCCTAGGCCTGGAGGTCTGGCAGAGACCTGGAGAGATTTTCCTTTCTCAAGGAAAATATATTGTGAAGCTTCGGGAAAGATTTGGGATGGTGGACTGTAAGTCCGTGTCGACACCGATGGAACTCAACTTTAAGAAGTTGAGTGGCAGCGCTGCTGGGCCTATCTTGGCCAATCCTACCGAGTATCGTCAACTCATAGGAGCTTTGATGTTCTTAGTGAACACCCGTCCGGACATATGTTTTGCAGTGAACACTTTGAGTCAACAGATGGTTGAGCCTCATCATTTTCACTGGGTTGGTGCCAAGAATCTTTGGAGATATCTTCGGGGCACGATAAACCATGGGCTGAGATACACTGCCGGGAGTGTGATACTCCGTGGATATACTGATGCTGATTGGGCTGGCAGTGTGGTGGATCGTAAGAGCACATCGGGATGCTGCTTCAATCTTGGTTCTGCTTCGATCTCATGGATGAGCAGGAAGCAGAAGTCGGTGGCTTTGAGCACCGCGAAGGCCGAATACATTGCTGCTAGTATGGCCTGTTGTGAAGCAGTTTGGTTGCGAAAGCTCTTTAGTGAGCTGTTTGGACATGTGCTAGATACCACTGTGATACTCTGTGATAATCAGAGTGGGATTCGTATGACTGAGAATCCCGTGTTCCACGACCGATCCAAGCATATTGATATCAGGTACCACTTTATCCGGGATATGGTACAGCGAGGCGCCGTAAGGCTCGATCATATAGGAACTGATGAGCAGGTCGCTGATATTCTCACTAAGCCCCTGGGGAAGGTCAAGTTCCTAACCTTCCGTGAGAGTCTTGGTGTCGTGGAAAGACCCTATGATGTGGGTCCTGTTGGACGATGAGCTCTGGGAGCTCTGGGGGGCTTTGGGGAGAGCTTCTCGGAGCTATGGGCAACCACAAGGCTAGGCTTGCCAACCTTGGTGGTGTGCTTGGACCCCACCGTTGTGATTTTGAGTTGGTTCACCTCTCATTTTCTGTGCCCCGTATGCATCCTACTCATTGAGTTCAGGGCTCATGGGAAGTACCTCTCATTTGGCCAACGAGGTGTGGAAAAGTTAGAGACTATTAGCAAAGACTGATGGACGCATCAGAGATTGCCGTACTCTCTATCTAGGATGGCACGGTCCAACCACTTGATCGGGGATCAAGATTTGTGAGGTCTGGGACCTCTGGACTGACTATGTCAGTCGGGGGATGATGTCTTTGTGACTGACCCACTTCTGTTCTGAAATAAAGAAGCCAGCCAAGCAAGTTTCGGCGGGATGACGCACGATGTTGATTGCACTAATAGATGGAGTTCTCCCTAGTTGAGAGGGAGTGTTAAATTTGGACAACTAGGTCCAAACTCCATGTTAAGATGCTCAGATTAAGAAGCTAATATTTTTGTTGGATTCCTCTTTCCGAGAGATGTAAAATCCATATAAAATATGTCTTAATCCGATGAGCAGAACTTATATTTTGAATTTATTATTTTTAATAAATTATATGTGCAAGGTCGGCCAGTTTTGTAATGTAGGCTCGCATGCCCAACATATGTGTCACACACCCTCATGATTGATATAAATACAGGAAAAGTTGAAGAGCATTTCATCATCAACACAACTCATCATCTTCTCTTCTCATCAAATAGTACGCGCTACCTAAAGACAAGTTTCAGCCACACGTGTGAAGGACGAAGAGGACAAATTGTACGGCTGAGCTGAAGTACGGATTTTCTGCTGCTAGGGTTTCGCATAAACTTTGACCAGCGTTGACTTTGGTCAACGCTTGGTCCAAACAAGCTGAAAACTTGTGGAAGGTTCGATTTATGAAGGTCGTACTACCTGGCACAAAAATCGAGGTCAAAGGGTTGACCGTTTTGCTGCTGCGTTGACTTTTAGCTTGCTGCCCCTGCGTTGACTTTTCAGGACAGCGTTGACTTTTGCAGAGTTGACTTGGGTTGACTCATCTACTGATTGGAGGGTTGTTGTGACACATGCTGGGCTGGCTGACCAAAGGAGACTTTGCTGGTTGAAGCATCCTGTTGACCGCCGAAACGAATACACACATTTTTCCTGTTTCTGATTTGTCTTCTGTAAGATTTACTTATATGTTCTATCTGCATTTTGCTTACCTACTTGTATGATTGCTGAAAGAAAAGTGAAATTGCTACTAGCATAGAACATCTACAAAACTTTACAATAATACATTTAGAGACATGAAGGGGGAATACCCATTCGTATAGACCCTCAAATAAATACTCAATTCTGCGACTCAAAACATGATCTAGTAGACCAAGTAGCTTGTAATAAAATAATCTAGCCAAATAGCTAAGATTATTCCCAAACTACTTTTACAAGGACTCGATAGAAAACGCTAGGACTCACTTAGCATGCTGATGACAAAATCCACCGTAGCTTTGGGGTGAGGTTGGAGGGGAAAACTCTGCCGATAACTTGTGTTGAAAAACACAAGTAAATCAGTGAGACAAAAAACCTCCTAGGATAGAAATCGTCACCAACATACTAGGCTTACCTAGGTTGTTACATACATGACAGTCTTACTTAGATCATTTACATCATAAACATGCAGAATGGGTTTAAATTTTTAATAAAACTATCGACCGATGATGGTATCGGAATGACGCGACCATGTCGAACATGATGAATCCCATTTGAAAAAATGGGGGTGTACTACTATGGGGTCGTTGACAAAGTGTGGTCAACATCTGGCTCTACTTGGGGACACGTTGCTTCATCGGAGGAATGTGAGAATCCAGAATCTGTATCCAAGCAACACACAAAATTACATAAGTAGCATCCATTCAAATATCATCATATAACATTAAGCACATGAAAAATAGAAGCTCTTCCTTTATTTATTATTCTACTTAACATGAAAAGCAAATCTACTCTAACTGCAAAATGAACTGCTGAAATAACAAGGTGTAAGGTTAGAGATACAATACAAAGGATGCCCTGTGGCATCAGATGTGCTCAATATAGTGCATGCTGAGCATTTGCCTGCTTTCAGGCGAGTCTGTAGGCTGCTTTTTAGATGTGCCATGTCCAATCTTGCTAATTGTAGGACTCTGTCTTATCTGAATGTCAAGCTGCTCTCGGCCATCAGACGAATCAAACCGCTTACTTCTTCTTTTCTGCTTTTTTCTCTTCATCTGAGGGGGCTGTGATGTCAGCAATGAGACCACTGTAGATTTCTTGTCCTTATCTTGAAAATGCTTGTACAAAACATCTGATGAACCTGAAATGTGACCAATCTTATTGTGAATATACTCTGTCAAAGGTGACACATAAGCTTGATCGTCCTTTGTAGCCATAGTTAATTCTTCCTTAATGGGAAAAGTGACCTCCGTGTGATGAGATGGAAATTGCTTCAGCGAACTGGGAGGCCTATGATCTGTTGACAATTCTGACTTGGGTTGGAAATTCTGCATGTGTGATCTTTCCATTTTTTCCAACTTCTTTTGGATATTAGTAGAATGCTTAACATTATCAACAGTAATTTCCTTCGCATGACTCTCTTCAATAGTCGACAAATTGTGTTGAGACATCTGATTAGAATGATTAACTTCCATCATCTTTTAACCTATTTTCCATGACATTTATTTCCTGTGCATGACTCTCTTCAATCGTCAACAATTTGCGTTCCATGTTTTTTGTTGATTCATCATTATCTGCTTTCATGGCCATGAAGAATTTTGCATACAGTTCATCTCTTTCTCATGATTTGTTTCCATGATCGTCATTTCCTTGATGTGTTTTTCTTCTAAGGCCAATAACTTGCTCTGTATAGAACCAATTTCCCTGGCGTGATCCACTATTATTTTTTCTTGATTAAGTTCCATATTCTTAATGATTTGAGCCTGGTTGGCCTCCATATTCTTGATTACTTGAGCTTGATTTAGCTGTATATCCTTAACCATTTGAATCAATTCGTTAACAAGATGCTTATCATTGTCAACACTGATTTGACAACTTGTTTCTGTTTCACCACTATCATAGGTTTGTGCTGTCATGGTACAAGTGGATT
Organism: Pinus albicaulis; assembly: GCA_034641835.2. Classification (NCBI taxonomy): domain Eukaryota; kingdom Viridiplantae; phylum Streptophyta; class Pinopsida; order Pinales; family Pinaceae; genus Pinus; species Pinus albicaulis. The sequence goes on along the minus strand of CM076582.1, from coordinate 308,412,883 downwards.
CATCCTGAGAATTGTCTGGAAATCTTCTGCTGATAGTTGAGTCCTCTACAATATCGATTTCATTATTTTGCATAATACTGGGAGCACAAGCCGAGTCATCTTGTTTTATATATTTATTTGTAAAAGCATTGATGATGTCTTGTAAACAGTACTCTTCAGGACAATTTCGAAACCAATCGATAGCATCACCTTTTAAAGAATAGCGAAAGATACGTATTTTGACATCTTCATGATTATATTGTGAAGGACGACAATATTTATATATAAAATAAGTGACCATCCTTGGATGCTGAAGAGCATTGCCTGGATCACCTCCTGAGAAAAAAGGCAATTTAGAAATGACCTCTTTCGGCATGTCATGAAAGGTGTTATCCATGATGACCTGCTTAAAAATTTAAGAAATAGATCCGTGTTCAAGAATAGTCAAAAGGTCCTCAAGAAGTGAACTTAGCAGGAACTCTTGTAAGAAATGAAAGAATGGAGTTGCCACTTGAACATGAAACTAATTATGAAAATAGAAGAAATAATTGAGAATAACAGATGGATATCAGGGGGGATTCTTGTCTGGGAGTAAATAGATGAATAAGTGGAGTCGCCACCCAAACAAGGAGCCAACTGAAAAGTCCATGTGCTAAAGATACGATGATGAAATGATTAGCAAGATGATGAAATGAAATGACGCCAGAAAATGTGATTTCTTGTGACAGGCTAATGAATGGCGAAAGAAGATTAAAAAATGTCGTTAAGACCAAGGACAGAAAAAACTCTATCCCCGGAAAAGGTGCCAAAAAATGTTGTCGCACAGATTGTCTAGGCACCATGATAACGGCTCAGATCGGGGGCTGTCACCCTGATCCCCAATCTCTCTATCTAAGTTGTCTCCTTGCACGCTAAGGGAGGTAGACCCTAACAAAGATGAAGGAAAAGAATTGGTTGTAAGTCAACCAACCCAGGAGACACAGTCAAATAACCAAATATTTGATGAGATTAACGAGATTTCACAGATCAATTATATTAAAACCAGTGCCTTATGGAGTTAAAAAAGATTCCGTTATGCAATTAAAGCCAAGTAAATGATGTATAACTGCTGCTATGAAAACACAAATGACCATAATGATATTCAATAGAAAGCACCACAACCATTCATTAAGATATTTAAGCCAACAACAAAGCTTATCATGAAACAATCATTTAAATTAAAATGTCAGATGCTTGCAATGTTCCTGAATTTATGATGTTTCAATATAACCCAATCCAGAAATTAAGATGTTTAGATAGTCAAACTGAGGATAAAAAAATTAAAAGCTCATTTGACTATAAATTTTTTTTTAGACTTTTTTTTTTAAATTATTATTATTATTTTATTATTTTTTAAATCTAAAACAAATTAAAACAAAAATTTAAAATTAACACTAAGACTAACCCAACTTTACAATCTAACAAATCTAAACATTAAAAAAAAAAACTAAAAGTAAATTTTTTGTTTTTTATTTTTTTAATTTTTAATTTTTTAAATCTAAAAAAAAATAAAAAAATAAAAAATGAAATTCTAAATCTAAAAATTAAAATCTAAACTAACTATAATCTAAAACTACACAAATTAAAACTAAAACTAAATTATATAAAATCTAAAATCGAAACCTCCTAACAAAAGTTTAAAATCTAACAAAAATAAATCTAAAATTATGATTAAAACTAAAAGCTAATAGACAAAAAATTTAAACTAGAACCTAACTAAAAATTACGCTATCCTTAAACTAATCAAAATCTAAAGTAAAAAAACCTAAAGCTAAATTTGAAATCTAAAAAAAAATTAAAACCTAACTACACCAAAATCGAATTTAAAAAAAATGAAACTAAAACTAAACGCTAACACTATCACAAAAAAAATAATGAATCTGCACTAAAAAAAATTGTAACACATGTTTTTATTTGTTATGGTGTGCGTTTTTTATTTGTATTGCAAGTTGGAAGGCGTGAGGAGAGACAACGGAAGAGATAGGAAGGACGACAGTTTGCGGAGAAGGCTGAGGCTGGATAGGGTCGAGGAGTGACGTAGCGGTAGGAGGTGTAAAGAAATGACAGTCGACGGCAAAGGAGAAGGTCTGCGGACAGGTAACAAGGAAGCAACGACTAAGGTGAAGCAACAGAGCGAGGGTGGAAAGGAAAGAATGCATGAAGACAAGGGAGAAAAGAATCAACGCAAAGGGAAATGAAGAATGAAGTCGGGTGCCAGAAGCAAGGAGCTGGTTGTGACGACAAAGAAGATGGGAGAAGGCAGCATTTAACGCAGTGTAGAGGATGGCTAGGGAATTCGAGGGCAGAGGAGATAGGCTAGACGACAAAGGAAAAGTTAGAAAATGGTCGCAGTGTGAGGAGGGAAGGAGCACGACAGTAATGGAGAAATCGATGGCAGAGATAAGGCAGCGATAAAAACAAACCCATACACATCTAAAACGTCCAGCAAACTTGAAATTTTTCTACGAAACTCTGATCTTAGACACTCCTTTAATCAAATAATATTCAGATTTGTCCACAGGACCGATTCTGAGGCCAGATCTTGCCCTCGGGGGTTAGATCTGGCTCAAATCTTAAAATAAATTTATGAGAAAACCCTGCAACCTGCAAATCCAGACAGATCCAAAAAATATGCACAAAATTTTATAAAACCCTTACAACCTAGAGCACATATACAAATTTACAAGCTAATTTACAGATCTGAGGCCCTCATGACCAGATTTAAATCCATTTCAGCACAATTTTTTAGAAATTTGAAATTTTAAAGAGATGCGCAAGCCTTAAAAGACCTTATAAAAAACACAATTTCGTAAGATAGCTTTGAGAAATTAGAAACAATGGGCTTTTTCAGATTTACGAAATCTGAGAGTCGGTTGGTCCAACTTAAGACTTCCCTAGATGCTCAAATCTTTTTAAAAAAAATTCCCTGCACACTTAGGTCTGAACTTTAGATTGATAGAGATTTAAGAAAATAACATGAGATCATTCAGAAAAATAGATAACTAGTCTCTCCGTTAAATAAAAAATGTCATTTTATGAATGCAAAAAACTGCACAAGATACCTGTATGCAGATCAATCTATGAAGGCCATCAACCATAAAAATGTGAAACAAAGTAGCAGAGTTTTAGAAATGAATCACCACATAGATCTGGAAAAGGAACATCAAAGTTTGTAACCCCAAAGTCTTTATGCTTTATTCATCAAAGAAAATTACAGAGCTTCCAAGACAAGTGCACGATCCAAAGATCGGATCACTCAAGACTGACAAAGACCTTTAATTTATAAGACAAAATCTCCAACAGCTAGTTCGGTTGATCCATGTCAAAATAATCTCGACCGTCTATAAGATTTGATCATCTTTTAATCTGGACCGTCGAAATTATAAATATGGGGAAAAAACGAATTTATCATTTAAATCTATTTTAATTAACTCAAAAATACTATTTTTGAGTTAATTAATCCAAAATTTTGACTTTGACTTAACCACCTAGGCCCAAGGGTCCAAAATTTCTTAAAATTCTCAATATTCCCTTGGTCTGAGGCCTTTAAAAATTCATTTTTTAAGGACCAACGAATTTTGCTTTTGAAGAATTTTATCCTCACCCAGGACCTAAAATTAATTAAATTTCTGGCTTAAGATTTTTTAATTAATTGACCAAAAAATTTAATTAATTGATTGAGAGGGGATTTTAATTATTTTTTCCAACCCTCTTTACATAAGATAATACATTTAGACACATGAAGGGGGAATACCCATTATCTGTCTAACGGGGTTTTCTCTGTTGGGTGAGCTGGATTTGGCACCCTAGTTGTACTCAAAAAAATGCTGCTTTAATAAAAACCCTCAGATCTGCTGCACCTATTTTCCTGCATTGGGTTTTTCCGGGGACATTATTCCGAAAATAAGTGTGTCCTTTGTGTGATTGTCTCATTTATTTTTGAGTACTTGATCTATATATTTGTGTAGACTGCAGTGTATTTGCATTAATATTTACTGAATAATTTTGTAAATAAACTTGTTAATTGAAGAACTCAAGTAGGAAATGCAAATCAGTTAACTGCAGTAGGATTTCTGTTTATTAGATTCAGAAATTTTCACAATAGGGCCTTCTTGTGAGTTGTTCTCAACTCCATTTGTGATCAACTCCTTAGCTACCCACCTGCTGCTCATCAACACTTTGGGACTTCTTCCGTCTATTGCCTTCTTGTGCTGCCCCAATGAAGAAAAAATTAGGCCATGGACTGCTCACTATCACTGTCAAACATCCTTCTCCAACAATCATCTTAGGGCTGATTCATTAGCCTACTTGGCTGCCCTTATTCCTCCAAGAACCACAGCCTTAGGCTTCACATTCTCTACCCTTCTTATAGCTGTCAAATTCATTCTCAACAAGCTGATCTAGGGCACCAAGGACACCCTGCTGCTGCCCTCCAAACAAACCTTTAGATGCTCAACAAAACTGTCCTGACTCCTAACGAGGACCTCATCCACTAGCAACAAAATCAACTTGAAGACACCATACAACATAAACACTTTTTCGGGTTTGTGCGTCTACTGTAGGATCTCAACCTGGTTAGGGCTTCTAACTGTACACGTTAGGCCTACCAATCTGCTCGAAGAACCCCTCCTCTAGATGCAGTCTACTTCCTTCTTCAAGCTTCTTCTTATTGTTGGCATCTAGGGCTGCTTCTAGCCCACTGTTAGGCCTTTCGACCCCTTCCAATCTGAAGTTACAAGGCCGACTCTCATGCCCAGATAGTACATAATTGTGGCCTGATCTTAGAGGGTTATACCATCAATATACTCGCACGAAATCAACCTAGAATGTCCCTTCAAGTCACAGCCTGCACTCCTACCAAACTCGGCTCCTAGTAGAAACAAAAATAACCCAAAACAAGTCTTCTTTCCTCCTTCGCTGTGCTTCAATGGTTTGCAACCTCTTTCAAAGATTTCTTCCTTATGATTCATTGCACTTGGATGCACTTGGATGGTGTAGTGAGGCTCCTCTTCTCACATATTTATATTCTTTTCTAGGGTTAACGACTAGCCCATTCAAAGGTTCTCCTCAAGTCAAGGCCGACTTGAATCTCCAACCATTTAGCCCACATGAAACACATAAAATTTATTTTCTCCACAATGACAAGGGATCTCTTGGTGCTTGAAGCAGCCCCGTGCTCCTTTAAGGGTGCTCTATCATCTCCAAGTGCCAAGTCAACAAAATCAAGCTTTGGTTTTCGGCCCACTCCTTTGGGTGCAAAACCCCCACCTTAGGTATTTAGCCCACAAATGACTTTGTGGTGCCAATTTCCTCCACAAGCATGTACCCTAGCGTTTGGAGAACCTCCTAAGCTACCAATATCAACAATTCATAATCAGTTATGGTGTATTGATGCATATCCTGCTATGTTCTCTGATAAAGCTAATGCTACTGTTGGTCGGCCTGTCACGTTGGATGAGATTTCCACGATTCTTTGCTCTTTCTCGTGAGACAAATGCCCTGGGCCAAATGGGTGGATGGTTGAGATTTTCATTCATTTCTTCGACTTTATGGGCATGCATCTATTAAACATGGTGGAGGATGTGAAATTTCTGAATATTGCTTATGCGGAAACACTACTATTAAATTTGGTTGTACTTCTCCTAATTAATTAAGTCATTAATGCTGAAATTTCAGATTAACATCGAAGTAAACACATAAAATTTCTTCACCGATTCAGATCTAAGAAAAATACATGCACACAGAAAAAGTGACACACAAGATTTTCTGGACAACTGTCCTTGGAAAAATCCAATGTGGGAAAATCGGTCTTCTGGCTGCTGGAGGGTTTATATTATTAAGTAGATTCTGAATACAATAAATCTGGGCACCTTACTGGTTAACCCGACCAAGAAAATAAGTTCTGCATCAATACCTGCTGTTCTGGAGATTGAAAACTGGACCGATTCACACCCTTAAATGGGATTTATAGAACTCAGCCCCTTTCTGCCTCTCGAAACCCCAACGTTGCTCTGAAGCTGCCTGCGTCAACCCTGCTAGCCTCTGCGTGCCCCTGCGCTGCTTTGGAGAGGACTGCGTAACCCCAGACTAGGTGATGCAGTCCTTACGCTGCCCTGGATGCCCTTTGCGTAACCCTTAGGGCCTCCTGCTGCCTCAGCGCTGCCCTTTCTGGGTCTGCATAGCACCTGCGTAGCAGCTGAAGCCCTCTGCACTGCGTAGCTGCTGCGTATCCTCTACTTCCTCTGCGCTGCTCTCAGTTGTTGCTTCTTTGCCTCTTGCTGCTTCTTGGCTTTGGGATCAGATCATCCCCTTAGCCAATACTACCCCTCGTTGCCGCTGAAACAGTTCTGCAAATTCTTAGCAAACCCGCCCTAAAATCCCAGCTTAGTCTCAGTGCTCTGCTTCTGTGTGTGTGTTCTCCAACTAACCCCAAGCCTTTTCTTTACTTTTCTCATTGGGAAACCAACGACCATGATCTAATCTTGAATCGATGGCTTAGATTAAAAGAAAGCTTGATCCATGTGTTTTAAGTCATTTCCATCCCATGTTTAAATTAATTACCTTTAATATTTTAATTTTCCTAAGTTAGACTTGAGGTCCTTAATTAAAAATATTAATTAATTAATTTTCTCTTAAACCGGAGTATTTCCCAAATCCCTTTCCGGGTCTTGGAGATCTCATGTACTCTAGACCCTCTACAAAGTTTGGGAGCTAGAGCACATTTGATGCTACCCCAACACTCAAAATTCTCAACAGAGGAGTCTAGACGCTTTGGATAGGTTGCTGGTTCAGTAAATTCCACTTTCATTGCTCTTATTTCGAAGTCCTCTCACCCTACTACTTTCAAAGATTTATGCCCAATCTCTCTATGGAATATCACATATAAGTTGATTTCTAAGATCATTTCTTTCAGGATAAAAGAGGCTTTATCAGATTATATTTCCATGGAGTAGTTGGTTTCCTTCGGAATAAGCATATCTAGGATGTAGTTGCGATAGCATAGGAATGCATTCACTCCATTCAAATGAAGAAGAGAGATGCAGTGGTTCTAAAACTGGATTTACATAAAGCCTACGACTTCATATATTGGACTTTCCTTTCAGATGATTCTTACCAAGATTGGGTTGTCCCTGGATTACGTTGACTAGATTATGGTGTGTGTGACATCGGTTAATTACATAGTCCTACTTAGTGGTGTTCCTTCGAACTTCTTTTGGGCTTTCAGAGGCCTCTCACAAGGTTGCTCATTATCTCCTTTGTTGTTTCTTCTGGTTTTTGATGGTTCGAGCAAAAAAATATGCTCGTGATGGTGGATCCTTCCGTGGTATGCAGGTAACTAAAAGGGTCTCTGTTTCTCATTTAATGTTCGTGGATGATGTGCTTATCTTTGGACAAGTCTTTGTTGATATTTTGGGGTGTAGGGGTAGCATCGAATGTGCTCTAGCTCTCAAACTTTTTGGAGGGACTAGAGTACCTGAGATCTCCAAGACTCAGAAAGCGTTTGAAGAAATTCCATCAAGTTTAAGAGACATTTAATTAAATAATATTTTTAATTAAGGACCCTAAGTCTAACTTAGGAAAATTAAAAGATTAAAGTTAATTAAATTAAATATGTGATGAGAATGACTTAAGTGACGCAGATCAAGCATCTTCTAATCTTAGCCGTCGATTAGAGATTAGATCACGACCGTTGATGTTTCAACGAGAAAAGTATAAGAAGAGGGCTTGGGGTCAGTTGGAGAACACACACACTGGCAAAGCATTGAAGCTAAGCTGTAATTCTAGGGTGTGGTTTGCTAAGAATTTCACAGGTGTTTTAGCTGCAGCGACGGGCAGCATTGGCAAGGGGGATGGTCTAGTCCTAGACCAAGAGTACAATGAGGGCAGAGAAGGAGCAATCCAGAGCAGCGCAGAGGTAGCAGCTATGCAGAGCAACCGAGAGCCCAGCAGGGGCAGCGCAGAGGCAACAGGAGGCTAGGAGGGCTGACGCAGGCCCAACTAGGGCAGCGCATGGGTAACGTAACCTAGTCTAGGGTGACGCAGACCCTTCCTGAGCAGCGTAGAGGTTGATGCAGGCCAGGCAGGTTGACGGAGAGGGCTTCAGAGCAGCGCTGGGGTTTCCAGAGGTTGGAAAAAGGTTGAGTTCTGTAAATCCCGTTTGAGGGTGTGAATCAGTCAATTTTTCTGTCTTTCGGATAGGGGTATTGCTGTTGTGTATATTTCTCTGTCGGGTTAACCAGTTTGGTGCCTTGATCTGCTGTACTTAGAATTTGCATAATAATAAAAACCCTCCAGAAGCTAGCAGCACCGGTTTTTCTGCATTGGGTTTTTCCGGGGACATTTGTCCACAAAATCCTTGTGTGTCACTTTGTCATTGAGCATGTTATTCAGTTTTGATTTGGATGTGTAGGTTGTTAATGTGTTTACTTCGATGTTAATGCTGAAGTTTTTCAGATTAATAACTTATGTAAGTAAGAGAAGTAAATCAAGAATTTAACAGTAGGGTTTCTGTTTAGTAAATTTAGAAATTTTCACATGGTATCAGAGTGATTGCAGATCAAGCTGGATCTCCAGCAAGACGGTTGAAGAAATATGTGTTGCAGAAATAAACAGAGAAAGCAGCAGCAACATCAGATAAACCAGAGAGGGCAGCGCAGAGGCAGCAAGAGCCACGTAGGGGCTGACGCAGTCCCAGCTGGGTGACACAAAGACAACGCAGAGTCTTCTAGAGGGACACATGAATAGCTTGCGTTGCAAAGTCGTTGTGCATAAGCTGCGCTGACCCAGTTTGCTCACGCAGAGGCCAGCTAGGGTGACGCAGTCCAGAATTTGATTGCTGTGTAGAGTGCTGTGAACCGGAAGTTGAGCTGCAGACCTTCAGCGGTTGTTGGTGGGGTGAAGATTCTGTCGGTGCAAAATTTAGCCTAAGCTAAGTTGACAAAGAGCGGGAGGAGAACAACTTCTCAGTAGATTTCCTGCCAAAGAAATCTGAAGATCGATCATAGGATCAAAGAGAGATGATTCGTTGTGTTTGGAAGACTTCCAAGGGAGGGACTCAGTTGTTAGAGGGAGCAAAGGGTGCCTTTCTCGTCAAGGACCCTAGATCTGAGTCTATAGCATAGAGAGGAGGATCCATTCCAACAAATTTCTGAGCAGATGGTGCCACATGGACTGCGTGATCAGGATAGGTTGGATGGCCTGTCCAACTTTGTTATTTGGAGGGTAGAATCCTAGTAGTCCTGGAGGCCTACGGTATACAGGAGCATGCAGAGAAAGTCTTGGCTACGCTAACTGATGCAAAACTCCTGGAGAAGCACAATGAAGCAACGACACATGCCAAGTGCTTAATTATGGACGGGGTCAAAGATCATGTGGTACCACACATAGCCGAGAAGACGATGGCTCATGAGATGTGGGAAGCCCTAACCACATTGTATCAAGGGAGGTCTGTCCAGAGAAAGATGCTTCTGGAGAACCAGCTGAGGTTATTCATGATGTCCAAGGGAGAGGAAATTGGTGCTTTCCTATATAGATTGCAATCGATCCGGGATTAGTTGATTGGCACGAGGGTGAAAGTGGATGATGATGTCATGGTGAGGACCGCTCTAAACGCTGTCACAGATGGTTGGGAAATGTTTGTCCAAAGTCTTTTGGGTAGAGTGGATCTTCCTAACTGGGACAATATGTGGGCTATCCTCCGACAAAAGGAGATTCGCCGAATCACCAAGGGACAGTACAACACCGAAGCGGGCAAAGTGAGGAAAGAGGAAGAGGAAGATGCAACCCTGGCATCAAAGAGGCAACAAGGGAAAACGAAGCGTGATCTGTCAAAGATCAAATGTTTCTAGTGCGGTGAACTTGGACATTTCGCCAACAATTGTCCTCAGAAGAAGAAGGACAAGGAAGCTTCTAGTTCCAAGGATGTTGTAGCAGACGATGGCTCCGACGATGACGTAGCCATGAGCGTTCATGAACCACGGAAGTGGGGCGATCTTGATTTGTAGAGTAGCTATAGAGTGGTGGCAGGATCCTTGAGTATCCCAACTCTTGGATCACATTCGTGCTATGAGAGCCTTAAGACAGTAGCAAGGAATGACTGGAGCAGTGGGTGCAAAGATCTCGGATGAAGCAAAGGCAGAGGCTGAAAAGCTGGAGAGGGAGAAGCACAATGCAGATGCAACAACAATGTAGAGTCAACAACGCAGAGGCAATGCAGAGGAGGTCTACTTATGCAGTGCAAAGCTACAACAGTGCAGAGGCTTCAGGAGGACAGTGCAATGCAGCAATCTGTAGAGCTTTAGTGATGAGATGTCGCTCGACTGACTTGTTTGTCATTTGGGCAGGGGTACTTCAGTTGCTTACTCTCAGCAACTGAGTTGCAGTGCAACAATTAACAGTGGCAGTGCTATGAGCAGCACGATGCAACAATTTGAGAGGGAGCTACAGTACGAATGTAGAAGTGGCGGTGGCAGCGTCATGGGCAACAGTATAGAAGAGAAGCAACATCGCAGTGATCAGCGCAGAGACCGACACCAGAGATCAGAGTAGTACTTCAGGGTGAAGTGTATTGCTAGAGTACATTCCTCGCTAAGAGGGAGTGTTGATATTTTGGGGTGTTGGGGTAGCATCGGATGTGCTCTAGCTCCCAAACTTTGTGGAGGGACAAGAGTACATGAGATCTCCAAGACCCATAAAGCGTTTGAAGAAATTCCATAAGGTTTAAGAGATATTTAATTAATTAATATTTTAAATTAAGGACCCTAAGTCTAACTTAGGAAAATTAAAAGATTAAAGTTAGTTAAATTAAACATGTGATGAGAATTACTTAAGTGACATGGATCAAGCATCTTCTAATCTTAGCTATCGATTAGAGATTAGATCACGACAGAGCACTAAAGCTAACCTGGAATTCTAGGGCGTGGTTTGCTAAGAATTTCAGAAGTGTTTTAGCTGCAGCGAGGGGTAGTATTGGCAAGGGATATGGTCTAGTCCCAAGCCAAGAGTACAACAAGGGCAGAGAAGGAGAAATCCAGAGCAGCGCTGAGGCAACAATTACGCAGAGCAGCCGAGAGCCCAGCAGGGGCAGCAGGAGGCCAGGAGGGCTAACGCAGGCCCAGCTAGGACAACACACGGGAAACGTAACCCAGTCTAGGGTGACGCAGGCCCTTCTTGAGCAGTGCAGAGGTTGACGCAGGCCAGACAGGCTGATGGAGAGGGCTTCAGAGCAATGTTGGGGTTTCCAGAGGCTTGAAAAGGGCAGGGTTCTGTGAATCCTGTTTGAGGGTGTGAATCAGTCAGTTTTTTTGTCTTTCAGATAGAGGTATTGTTGCCGTTTATATTTCTCTGTCGGGTTAACCAGTTTGGTGCCTAGATCTATTGTACTTAGAATCTGCATAATAATAAAAACCCTCCAGAAGCTAGCAGCACCGGTTTCCCACATTGGGTTTTTCCGGGGACATTTGTCCAGAAAATCCTTGTGTGTCACTTTGTCATTAAGCATGTTATTCAGTTTAGATCTGCATGTGTAGGTTGTTACTGTATTTACTTCGATGTTAATGTTGAAGTTTTTCAGATTAATAACTTATGTAAGTAGGAGAAGTAAATCAAGAATTTAACAGTAGGGTTTCTATTTAGTAAATTCAGAATTTTTCATAGTCTCGTTGTCCCAATGGATTACTTTACATTCAATTATTACAAAGTTTGGAGATGTGTCGAGATTATATCCTAATTGCCAGAAATCTCTATTGATCCAATCCTTTGACAACAACGAGGAGGTTGCTGAGATTGTAAAACTATTTAGGGTGGCTACTTCTAGCCTTGAAGTGGGTTTGAGATACCTGGGTTTCAAGATGAAGCCAAATAAGTACCGGTCCATGGATTGGCAATGGCTCCTGAATAAATTTGAGAAACGTTTGTCACTTTGGTCACATCGTTGGCTATCAGTGGGTGGAATATATATTCTCATACCATTGGTTCTCCAACACATTTCAATGTATTGGATGCAACTTTACTTGTTACTGCATAAGATCATCCAGAGGATTAAGGCCGTTCTTGCAAATTTCCTGTGGTTGTAAATTTCATCTAGTCAGTATGGATGCCATTTTGTGGGGGAAGGAATCTGGTGGTTGTGTAAGAATTTATAGGGTAAGTTCCTTAGATCAAACACAAAAGGTCACTGCTCACAAACATATCACAAATCACTACACCAATATTTGATGTGGTTAAAACCCTCAAAGAGGAAAACAATCCACGGCCCGAGCCAACGCGACCACTTCAGGCAATTTATTAATATAAAGAAAGAAAATTTCATAAGCTTCTCTCATAAATGGTCACCAGACAAATGACCCTCCATGCTCTTTAAATAGAGATCATGGACCAATTGGGTGTTAACCACAGATCAAGTGTCAGTAATACCAAGGAGAGAATGAATCGTCGGATCACTACATATCGTGACTGTCGGATTATAAGTTACAAATGTACATAGTAAAGAAACACACTTTACCTAACTCTACGCTAGACCAAGTTATACTTAACTATTTCTTATGTGTCGGAATATCCTAACATCTCCCCTTAAGAACAACTTGGGATAGGATTGAAGGATTTACAAAGGTGACACAATAGGAGAAGGAAGGAGGCATTAGAACCTATCCCCCCTTAATGATAACTTTCCTGAACTCCAAGCATAGATCGAAGTTTGGTAAACTTCGCTCCCGTGAGAGCCTTTGTAAAGATATCAACAACTTGATCATTGGTTGAACAATACTGCACTTCAAGAACACGATCATGAGTGAACTTTCTGATGAAGTGTATGTGTAGCTCAATGTGTTTCATGCACTGATGCTTAACTGGATCTTTGCATAGTTGAATGGCACTCTGATTATCACACCAAAGTGTAGTTGGATGCTGCTAATGAAGACCAAATTCAGTTAGGATCTGACGAAGCCACAGGGCTTCCTTGCTAGCTTCAACATCACCACAATACTCTGCTTCTGCCAAAGAAAGAGAGATGGCACTTTGTTTCTTACAAGACCATGTAATGGGTCCTGGACCAAGAGTGAATACATAACCTGTAGTAGACTTTCGATCATCAAGGTCACCAGCCCAATCAGAATCAGTGAAACTAATCAACAACGGAGATGCTCCTGCACTGTAATGAATCCTGAACTGAACTGTACCTCAAATATATCAAAGTATTCTTTTAGCTGCTGTCGAGTGACTTTCATGAGGTTTGTGCATAAACCGAGCAACAATACCAACAACAAAGGAAAGGTCAGGACGAGTATGGGTTAGATACAGAAGTTTACCAACAACTTGATGGTAAAAGGTAGCATCAACTTTAGGGGAAGTACAAGTGACTGAAAGCTTGACTCCAGACTGAAAGGGAGAAGGGGCTGGCTTACAGTCTTCCATGTGAAAGTGGCGTAGAAGATCACAAGCATACTTGGACTGAGAAAGGGTAATACCTTCTTTGGATTGTAAGACTTGAAGACCAAGGAAATAATGCAAGTCTCCTAAGTCTGTCATTTCAAACTTCTTTCTGAGGCTAGACTTCACATGGTTTATATGGTTGGGATCACTACTAGTAAGGATAAGATCATCAACATAAAGAACAAGGATGATTAAGGACTTACCCACTTTCTTGGTGTAGATAGTGTTGTCGGAATGACATCTAGAAAAGCCATTATCTAAGAGAAAGCTATCCATTTTGGCATACCAAGCTCAAGGGGCTTGTTTGAGACCATAGAGAGACTTCCTAAGGCGACAAACAAGGCTAGAGTCGTTTTGGATAAAGTCAAGGGGTTGTTCCATGTAGATTTCTTCATGCAAATTCCCATGTAAGAAGGCGGATTTAACATCCATCTGATGGATTTCCCATTTAAAGGAGGCAACAAGGGAAAGAACAAGGCGGATAGAATTCATTTTGGCAACATGGGAGAAGGTTTCAGTATAGTCAATGCCTTCAACTTGTGAAAATCCTTTAGCAACAAGACGAGCTTTATGTTTATCCACTTTTCCATTTGGTCCAAACTTTGTTCTGTAAACCCATTTGCATCTAACAAGTTTCTTCCCTTTGGAAGAGGAACAAGATCCCAAGTATCGTTCACCAATAAGGAGCAATATTCTTCATTCATATATGGATCTCAATCTGGATGACCTGAAGCTTCTTCAAAGGTGTCTGGATCAGGATTTTCTGGAACTTGAGCCAATAAAGAAGAGGCTCTGTCGAACTGAGAACGTGTACGATGTTGATCTGCAGGGTCACCTGCAAGAGAACTTATTGCATCCCGAGTAGAGCGTACCCATTTTGGAAGCTGTGGAGCTGAAGGAAGATCCTGAGGAGGTGGAGGTGGATTTCCTTCCTCGCTGTCATCATCCGAACTAGAAGGAATGCTATCAAAAGTAGAAGAGATAGAGAGAGCTGGCACATATGCCGAATCAGGCTCGTAGGCCAAAGGTGGCACACCCGCTGAACTAGGCTCACAGGATGATATTTTTTCATCAAATTTTACATCTCTTCTAATGATTACATTTTTGGATTTGGGTTGAAGAAGTTTATATCCTTTGACATCTTCAGAATATCCAACAAAAATGCATTTTTCACTCTTAGGTTCTAAGGCTTTATGTTTCTCATCTGGAATATGGGCCCAAGCTTCACTTCCAAAAACACGAAAGTGACTTACATCTGGTTTGATTGAGCTCCAGGCTTCTTCCGGAGTGATATTCCTTGAAACCTTAGTAGGAGTGTGAACTGTGATTTACTATGTAATTTGCATAGTTAATTGCTTCTGCCCAAAAGTTAAGACCAAGTCCTTTAGATTCAAGCACACAATTAGCCATTTCTTTTAGAGTGTGATTCGTCCTTTCAGCGACACCATTTTGTTGTGGAGTATACAGAACAATATGTTGCAATTGAATGCCATGCTCAGTGCAAAAGTTGATAAATTAGTTGTTAACATATTCTCCTCCATTTTTAGATCTTAACTTAAGAATGTGATGTCTAGATTGTTTCTCAACAAAGGCCTTAAAGGCCAAGAACATGTTAAAAACTTCACTCTTGAGTTTTAAGAACTATACCCAAGTGCGTCTGGAAAAATCATCAATGAAAGTTAAGAAATACTTGTAGCCAGAGAAAGAGACAATTGGACGTGGCCACATAAATCATTGTGCACAAGCTGCAAAGGGGCTGAAGCGTGCCGAGAGGCACATTTGTCAATATTATCTCGATAATGTTTTCCGAGTACACAACAGGAAAACCATCTCGGCTGTTGAGATTTTGTGTATTTGGGGTAGCATCAGTTGTGCTCTAGCACCCAAACTTTGTGTAGGGACTAGAGTACACTGGATCTACAAGACCTAGAAATGGATTTGGGAAATTTCATCTAGTTTAGGAGATATTAAATTAATTAATTATTTTAATGTATTTCCTAAGAGGAAAATAAAATAATTAAAGTGAATTTAATTAAACATGTGATGAAATTATCTTAAGTCACACGGATCAAGATTTCTTTTAATCTTAGCCATTGATTAAAGATTTAATCTTGGCCGTTGATTTGTCAACGAGAAAAGTATAAAGGAAAGGCTTGGGGTCATTTGTAAAACACACATGGAGGCAGAGCACTGAAGCTAAGCTGAGATTCTAGGGTGGGGTTGCTAAGAATTCTCAAAAGTGTTTCAGTTGCAGAGAGGGGAATTTAGAGCAAGGGGATGATCTGATCCCGAGGTCTAGAATACACAAGAAGCTGAGAAGAGATCAGCAAGGACAACGCAGAGAAAGGCAGCAGCAGATGACAGCAGCAGCAGCAGCAAACGGTAGCAGTAGACGGCAACAGCAACAATAGCAGAAGGCAACAGCAGCAGCAATAGACGGCAGCAGCAGCAATAGTAGTGTCTTTTAGGGGCAGCGCTGGGGTTTCTAGGCCTAGATCTGGCTGAGTTCTGTAAACCCCGTTTGAGGGTGTGGATCAATCGGTGTTTTTGGTTTTAGATAAGCCAGGAGATGCAGATCTAGAGTTTTCTCTATAGGTTTTTCCAGATCTGGAAACCAGAGTTGTGTATTCAAAAATATTCTTAATAATAGTACCCTCCAGCAACCAGAGATCGGTTTTCCCAGATTGGGTTTTTCCGGGGACAGTTTGTCCATAAATAACTGTGTCACTGTGTCTATGTGTGCATATGCTTATTCTAGATCTGAATTGGTAGAGATCTGTTATGTGTTTTGCTTTGATGTTAACTTAAATTTATTCAGTTAATAACTTGTATAAGTAGGAGAAGCTTAACTAGATTAACAGTAATAATTTCTGCATAAGGATTAAGATTCAGAAATTTCTACATGGTATAATAGCAATTGCATATCTGAAGGGGCAGCGCAGTTGACAGGAAGGGAAAATCTGACATGAACTGAGGGAAGGGTTCATGCAACCAAAAGGACTCACATAGTCCTCCAGAGCATGCAAAAATGCAGAGGGAACATGACATGAAAGTGCCGACATCTAGACTAGAGGAGGATCTTGCATGTATGTCAAGCACAACTCCTCCTGATATTTGGTATATTGACAGTGGATCATCTGCTCACATGACGGGGGTTTGACAATGTTTTTCGAGCTATCAAGAGGAGCAGATGAATTTCCAAATAACTATGGGAAACAAAGGAAAATGTACCCCCATTGGGAGAGGTATCGTAACTTTTTAGACAGAAGATGGCCACAAGATTTGAGCCACGAATGTTCTGCATGTACAAGGGTTGGGGATGAACTTACTCTCGGTGTCTCAACTTCAAAACAAGGGCTATGATGTATACTTTATTCAAGACAAAGTATATGTCAAACATCCTAATTGAAGTAAAAAGGCACAAATTGGAGTAAGGAGTCACAAGCTGTATAAGCTTCAGCTTGAATCTCCGGTGGCCTTGATCGGCAGTACAGACAACAAAGATCTGAATGAGTTATGGCATAGAAGGATGGGGCATCTACATCATGGAGCCTTGGGGATTCTCAAAAATACTGTCATAGGGGCTCCTGTACTTAGCACAAAGAAAGACGATGTTTGCAGAGGATGCATACTAGGGAAGTACGCTAAGGTAGCGTTTCCAAGAAGCAGCAGCAGAGCCGAAGGTGTATTAGAGTTAATACACTCTGACATTTGCGGTCCGATGTCTACAACAGCTCTCAGTGAGGCAAAATATTTTGCCACCTTCATTGATGATTATTCCAGGAAAACTTGGATCTATTTTTTGAAGACCAAAGATGAAGTCTTTAATCGGTTTAAAGATTTCAAAGCATTGGTGGAGAACTCTACAGGAAAGAAGATCAAGAAGTTAAGGTCAGATAATGGGGGAGAATATATCGATAAAGACTTCACAAATTTCTATGCGTAGGAAGACATCAAGAGAGAGTGGACAACTCCCTACAATCCAGAACAAAATGGAGTTGCAGAACGGAATAATCGGACCATAATAGAAGCTGCAAGGGCAATGATGTACGACTAGGAAATGCCCAAATTCTTATGGGTAGAGGCCTGCAACACAACAGTCTATATTCAGAACAGAGTTCCAAATAGGGCTTTGGGGAAGGTGACTCTGAAAGTGTGTTCACAGGCAACAAGCCTAAAGTGAGCCACATTAGGATATTCAACAGCATAGCATACTGCCATGTTCCAGAGGAAAAGAGGAAGAAACTGGATCAAACTGCAGAAAACGGTTTTCTGATGGGCTACAGTGAGAATGCAAAGGCATACCGCGTCTATATTACAGAGAGCAGGAAAGTCGTGGTAAGAAGGGATGTAAAATTCCTTGAAGAAAGAGCCTTTAGGAAATTTCGAGAGATGGCCACAGATACGCAGATTGAGGAAGATCCACTGGTACAGCCTCAACGACCTCTGGAGGAGAGGTCCAGTGCCTCTCCTAGACACAATTGTTCTGAAGGAAGCTCCTCCGACGAAGAACAGGAGGAAGAACAAGTGAGACCACCCACCACTGATGGGAGACCGAGCAGAGAACTCCAACAGATTCTTAGAGATGTAGAAGGATTTGTTGGAACACATAGAGAAGGGGAGAGGATAAGGAAACAACCTGACAGATATCAGGCACTGGTAGCCGAGGTTGGAGAGCCCTCTACCTTTCGGGAAGCAGCTCAGCATCAGGTATGGGTAGATGCCATGGTGGAGGAGTATAGCTCCATCATGACAAATGATGTCTGGGAAGTAGTCCCTAGACCACAGGACAGATCTGTTGTAGGATCCAGGTGGATCTATAAGATCAAATATGCTGCAGATGGTAGCATAGAGAAATTCAAAGCAAGATTTGTAGCAAAGGGGTATGCCCAGAAAGAAGACATTGATTGTGAAGAAGCCTTTGCTCCTGTAGCACAGTACACTTTTATCAGATCCATCATCTCTTTGGCAGCACAAATGGGATGGGAGATTCACTAGATGGATGTCAAGACTGCGTTCTTGAACGGTGTGATAGAGGAGGAAGTATACATAGAGCAGCCAGAGGGCTTCGAGACACATGAGCAGAAGACTCATGTTTGCAGACTTAAGAAAGCCTTGTATGGCTTGAAACAAGCCCCCAGGGCATGGTATGGTCGGATTGATGGCTACTTGCAGAAGATGGGGTTTGTCAAGAGTGACATAGATCCCAACTTATACTACTTGAGGGTAGGAGATGAGCCACTTATTCTTGTTTTGTATGTGGATGACTTGTTTTTGACTGGGTCATCCAAGCTCATCATGGACTGCAAGGAGAATCTGGCAACAAAATTTGACATAAAGTACCTGGGACGGATGCACTATTTTCTTGGGTTAGAAGTTTCGCAGCATGAAGGGGAAATCTTCCTAGGGCAAGGAAGATACACGATAGAGATTCTGAAAAGATTCCAGATGGAAGACTGTAGACCCATGGCCATGCCAATGATCACTAACTTGAAGAAGATAGACACATCAGAGGATGATGAGGCTGATCCCTCCTTGTACAAACAGCTCATCGGGTCATTGATGTATCTGGTCAATACAAGACCAGACATCTGCTATGCAGTGAATACCCTCAGTCAGTTCATGGTGGAACCAAGGAGGGCTCATTGGGCAGCAGCTAAACATATTCTCAGATACTTGAGAGGGACAGTCGAGTACGGGCTAAAGTACACGAAGGAAAATTAAATTAAGTTAAGTGGGTTCACAGATGCAGACTGGGCTGGAAGCACAGTAGATCGGAAAAGTACCAGCGGGTACTGTTTCAGTCTCGGATCAGGAATGACCTCCTGGTGTAGCAGGAAACAAAAGTCCGTAGCACTGAGCTCAGCCGAGGCAGAGTACATGGCAGCAAGCACGACTTTATGTGAGGCCACATGGCTCCGCAAATTAATTTTGAACCTACTTAAGAAACAAATAGAGCCGACCAAGATCACGTGTGATAATCAGAGTTGCATCAAGCTCTCTGAGAATCCTATGTTTCATGACCAGTCGAAGCACATTGACATTCGGTGTCACTTTATCTGAGACTATGTTCAGAAGGGAGCAATATAGTTACGATACACTCTTACAGGTGAACAAGTAGCAGACATTGTCACAAAGGCTCTGAATAAGGTTAAGTTCACTTACTTCAGAGAGAAGATGTGAATGATCGAGAACCCCTTCCACTAGAGGAAAGGGTGGTCTTCCGAAGAAGAGGGAGTTGCAGTATAGTGGTTGTAGTGGCAGTGGCAGAGTCATGGGCAGCAATACAGAATGACAACAACAATGCAGAGTTGAGTGGCAGGAGGCCAAGCTTCAATAGCACAGAACCAGTGCCCAAAATCATGTAATGCATGAGTGTGATGTATTGCTAGAGCACACCCTTGATGTTAAGAGGGAGTGTTGAGATTTTTTGTATTTGGGGTAGCATCAGTTGTGCTCTAGCTCCAAAACTTTGTGTAGGGACTAGAGTACACTGGATCTACAAGACCCAAAAATGG
This sequence comes from Pinus albicaulis, assembly GCA_034641835.2. NCBI lineage: Eukaryota > Viridiplantae > Streptophyta > Pinopsida > Pinales > Pinaceae > Pinus > Pinus albicaulis. The sequence continues at coordinate 308,392,919 of CM076582.1, read as the reverse complement.
ATTTGGGAAATTTCATCTGGTTTAGGAGATATTAAATTAATTAACTATTTTAATGTATTTCCTAAGTTAAAACTTAGGAAAATAAAATAATTAAAGTGAATTTAATTAAACATGTGATGAAATTATCTTAAGTCACACGGATCAAACTTTATTTTAATCTTAGCCATTGATTAAAGATTTAATCTTGGCCGTTGATTTGTCAACGAGAAAAGTATAAAGGAAAGGCTTGAGGTCATTTGTAAAACACACATGGAGGCAGAGCACTGAAGCTAAGCTGAGATTCTAGGGCGGGGTTGCTAAGAATTCTTAGAAGTGTTTCAGTTGCAGAGAGGGGAATTTAGACCAAGGGGATGATCTGATCCCGGGGTCTAGAATACACAAGTAGCAAAGAAGAGATCAACAAGGACAACGCAGAGAAAGGCAGCAGTGGCAACAGCAGACGGCAGCAGATGGCAGCAGTAGTAGCAACAGACGATAGCAGCAGCAACAACAACAGACGACAGCAACAACAGCAGCAGCAGTAGTGTCTTTCAGGGGCAGCGCTGGGGTTTCTAGGTCTAGATCTGGCTGAGTTCTATAAATCCCGTTTGAGGGTGTGGATCAGTCAATATTTTTGGTCTTAGATCAGCTAGGAGCTGCAGATCTAGAGTTTTCTCTGTAGGTTTTTCCAGATCTGGAAACTAGAGTTGTGTATTCAGAAATATTCTTAATAATAGAACCCTCCAACAGCGAAAGATCGGTTTTCCACATTGAGTTTTTTCGGGGATAGTTTGTCCAGAAATAACTGTCACTGTGTCTATGTGTGCATATGCTTATTCTAGATCTGAATTGGTAGAGATCTGTTATGTGTTTTGCTTTGATGTTAACTTGAATTTGTTCAGTTAATAACTTGTATAAGTAGGAGAAGCTTAACCAGATTAACAATAATAATTTTTGCATAAGAATTAGGATTTAGAAATTTCTACATCGGCAAGATACCATAGGAAGACCTATCACCATATTGTCTTTACATAGAGTTTGAAGAGAGCGATATTTTAAGCGACCAAATCACTCATGCCAAAGTTTGCTCATTTCATTATTATGAGCAATAAAAACAAAGCGAAGACATGATGACCCAAAGTTGTCAAACTTATACAACCTTGTGGAATCATCAGCAATGCTAGTAGCTAAAATATGTCTAGGATCTCTTAAGTCCTTAATTACAACATCATGAGGTGAGAATTCCACTTTTTTCCCTTCAACTGAATGAGTTATCCGATAAACTGATAGAAGGTTGCAGGACAAGGTGGGAACACATAATACATCATTAAACTGACCATTATCTAGATGAATGGTTCCAGACCCTACAACACTAAGAGATCTATCATCACCAACATAAATGTTTTTGGTGTTCCAATCATTTAAAGAAAAAAACATGGCTTTATTTCTGGCCATGTGGTAAGAGGCTTAAGAATCAATGATCCACTCTTGAGAAGGAGAAGAAGATACATTCAACGCATAACCAGATCTCAATGCTTGACAACCACAAGCAGAAAGTGCCATTCCCGAAGATGAAGTTGAAGAGTTCTCCAAATGGATGTTGTGCTTCTTCATTGCTGCTTCCAAGGCTTCCATCTTCTTAAAACATTTTGACTCTACGTGGCCATCACGATTACAAAAGTTGCAATGTCTATATGTCTTCTTCCCTTTTTTTTTTATTTGCCTTATCAGTTTGTTGAGTTTCTTTTTCAATTGCGGTTGAAATTGCTTAAGACCCTTGTTTGGTTTAGGACCATTCTTTTTAGGATGTTGCTTCTTAGGATTCTTTGGATATGGTTGCTGCTGGGCTGCTAAGGCTTTCTTAGAAGAGTTTCCAGTATTAATAACACCAAGGTGTAAGAGTTTTTCTTGTTCACTTATCAAAGAATTGCAAAAGACATCAAAAGAGGGGGACTTGTAGGCTGTTCCTAGAGAAATGAGGGCTTCTCTAGTGGAATGGAAGATGGAAACAAATACAGAGTATGCAGGGCCTAGCTTAGCAATAATGGAATAGATAAGACTACCATCTTTCTTTTTGACCTTACAACCTTCTAAAATAAGTCTAAGGGTCTTGAATTTCGGCAAAAATCTTCAATATAGGAGAAATTATCGAGGTTCAAAGTAAGAAACTCATTTTCAAGCTGGTGGGCTCTGATTTCATTTTTAATGCCAAAAACAATATTTAGCTTTTTAATAGCTTCAACAGGGGAGTCAATTTCTTGGATATGCAATCTAAGATCTTGAGCAATGGACATTCCTATCAACCCTCGTGCTTGATCTTGTTTATTTTCCCATTTAGCCGTTTTATCTGTATTGGTAGGTTTATTTTATTGTCCTAAGGCTATTCTATAAAGCTCTTTACTTCTAAGTAAGTCTACCATGTAGGATAACCATTGGAAATAATTGGTGTTGTTAAGAATAACAGGGCATGCACTTTACATTTTTTAAAACTAAAATTGTAAAGGTTGAAACTAACAACTCCAATGGAAATACCTCAAAAAATTACGCCGGTTAGAAAAAAACGGCTCTGAAAACGACTTCTGTTTGAAGAAGTTATGCCTTTTGGAAAAAAGTTGTAGTAGATGCCGAGTAGTTACGTGATAGTTTGAAAGTTGATGATGAAGTTTTACTTTAAAAAAAAAAATCTCCCCCTTTTCCAAACTTAATGTAATAAATTCACTTTTAAAAAAATACTACTTTATGTGACCCACTTTTAGAAATAAGTGGGAGTCACTTTTACAATGTTACTTTTACATGTGCTTTTTAAATAAAACCTTTTTAGAAAAAAAACTTGCCAAAATTTTTTTTAGAAAAAGAAACTTGACAAAGAGACTTGAACCTAAGACCTTTATTCTCATAAAGTAACTTTACACCAAGTGAGCTAGTAAAAGGATTCTATAATTGTTTGAAAGGAGGAAGGGTTTTTTTTTTTTTCTTCGGTGTCTGTGCTTTATTTTTTTGCAAAAAAAACAACCGTGCAAACAACAAAAAAAAATACAAGCCTTACGGCAGAACATTAGATTTCCGGTTAGTCCGTCCGACAACTATATATTTTTCTCGCTATTCTAAGTTCCTGAGATCGCACAAAGTCGCGGGGAAAGAGCATATGTAGCAGAAAAATATCGTCTTCCTGTTTCTGATTTGCTAGATCGCACACAGCGCAGAGCAAAGACCATACGCAGGGTATAGATCCGGTAATAAAAAATACTATAAACCGAAATAAACAGAGAGATTAGTAAATATAACTGCAAAAAAATGCTTTATACCTCCAAATCTAAAATGACACAACTTGGGCAATCATAAACCTTTTCAGATGAAACGAAAGGGGTTCCTCACTGTAACAGAGGCTCTAGACATAGCAGAGTAGTTCTCCCGACTCGAAAGTGGTCAGAAACTAGATCTGGAAAATGACAATCGCATGCAGTGAAACCGGCTTCGGATTTGGATCAATATCGGATGCGGCCCTCAGAACTGCTCTGATACCATGTAGGAATTTACAGGGTAAGTTCCTTAGATCCAACACCAAAAGTCACCGCTCACAAACAGATCACAAATCAATAAACTGGTATTTGATGTAGTTAAAACCCTCAAAGAGAGAAACAGTCCATGGCCTGAGCCAACGCGGCCACTTCAGACAATTTATTAATATAAAGAAATAAAATTTACATAAGCTTCTCTCATAAACGGTCACCAGCCAAGACCTTCTATGCTCTTTAAATAGAGATCATAGACAAATCGGGTGTTAAGCCACAGATCAAGTGTCGGTAATACCGAGGAGAGAATGAATCATCGAATCACTACACATCGTGACTGTCGGATTATAAGTTACAAATGTACATAGTAAAGAAACACACTTTACGTAACTCTACGCTAGACCAAGTTATACTTAACTATTTCCTATGTGTCGGAATATCCTAACAGATTGGGGTTTATTGGATGTTAAGTTTTTTGGTGAGCTCTATTGACCAAGAGTTTATGGAGAGCTTTAAATGGTTGTGGTATATGGCAGGTCATCATAAAAGAGAAATATCTGAAAGACATGTCGGTTTTGGATTGGTATAGATGTGGGGATGTTGCTATGAGGAAATGATCTTACATTTGGAATGGCTTCTTAAAGATAAGGAGCCTGCTTTTTGACAACATACATTGGACTTTTGGTAATGGGGTTAAGATCTTAGCTGGAATTGACTCTATCCAAGGCATGCTAGATAATCATATCCTTCCTGTGCAGGTCTTAGAAGCTCTGCATGTAAATGGTATCTTTTTCCTAGCTCAGGCTTATGAGGGCTTTGATATATTAAACACTTGTCCGTCATGAAAAGAGGTGAAGGAGGTTGGTCTTGAAGGTTTTAATGCAGTTAGATGGAATCAATATATTTCCGACTTAAAGATGGCTGGCATTTCTGGTGGCCGTGAAGATGTCCTGTGCTGGAATGGCTTCCTCTGTGATTTCAATGTTGTGGTCTCTGAAGTATATAAATACATCTCCTGTTCTATACAAGGTACTGTGAATCAATGCTGGTACTGCGTGGTGCGGCATTGGAAAATTCCTATGAAGATTATTATCTTTGGATGGCTGGCATGGAAAACATTCTCACATGGAACAACATTCGCAAAAGAGGAATCAATGCTCCGAGTTGGAGTATTTTCTTTAGGGACTCGCAAGTGGATGTCCTACATATATTTCTACAATGCCCCTTTGCTATTGCGGTGTGGATACAAGTTATGCAAGGCTTCCTGCTGCTTTCAGGGTGGGTCTTCTCCTTGCTAGAAGCATGTTTTAAATGGTGGTTTAGTAGGCGTTGGAAACATAGAACTTTATTGTTGTTCATCACCTGGGAATTATGGCGGGCGAGGAATGCAAAGATATTTGAAGGATGCCCTATAGACATTGCTCAAATCTGTAATAACATTCGTACCCGTTTCGATGAAGGAGATCTGATGCAAAAAATGTTAAGTTGCCCAGAAATATTATGAATTGCCATCAGGTTGTGTTCCCAGCAGGATATTTTGACGGTGCTGCCCAACATGGGTGATGTGGTTGCGGGGTTGTGATTATGGTCAACTCAATTGTTCAGATTCAGGCATACTGGTTCAGCGGTAGCGGCACAAACGCTAGAGCTGAAATCCTTGCTCTATGGTGAATGCTTAACATGGCTAGGAAAATCAATCTAGAGTGGATTTCAATCTATGGTGACTCAAGGGTCATTATCGAGTGGTCCATAGGAAAGGCAAAACTTTCTTCCCCTAATTTGGCTAACTGGATGCTTCACATTGAGAATATAAATAAAACTTTTACATGCATTTCTTTTGAACATGTTTACAGGGAGTTGAACATCACAACAAATTTATCGTGAAAGAAAGGTTTTCCTGCTGCACCAGGGTCTTTTCACTTCAACGTTAGACACAATGGGGAAATTCAGAATGAAGGCTCGTTCCCTATTTGCTGAAGTATTTCCTACTGTTATGATGGGTAGTTTTTCCTGAATATAACTTTGAACTTAGGGGATAAACAGATTTACAGTTTTGCTATATATGAACTTTTATTTGAATATTTCTGAACATTAGGCCAGCATAGTTACTACTCACATTGGGATTTTTGATTTTTCAAATATACCCACAGAGGTGATACTTTATGATGTTATTTTTGATTGCTCGGGGAACAAATGGATAGATTAACTTTCTGGGTATTTTTATGCACTGGACTTTTTCATATTAATATGATTTTCCAGCTTTTTTTCTTTCCTGAAAAAAAAAGGTGTTTAAAGTTTAACTTTTGTAAACAACATTGCCAATAAATTTGGTGCCTACTATTTCTCATTTTGTTATTTTTGTTATCTCACTAAAATTTATTAAGCTAATATCAATTTATTTTTATAAAATATATATATATATATTTTTATAAATTTTCCTGAGTATATAAAGTTCACCTTTTGAAAATTACAAAGATTATCCAAAGATTTTATACTAGCAAGGAAAATGTATTAATAAAATTTTCAGTAACCCATTAAAACATGATTGAGCTTCAATCTAGTAATGGATGTAAGGCGAAAGAAATGCAATGATAGCCATACATTATCGTGATTAATATTTTCAAGTTATAAAATATCTAATTTGCAGAGTTGGGCAAAAACCGATTTTTTTTTTGATAGTGATGTACTACCGTGTCATCATTTTTTTAATTTTTTTTTGTCAATTGGTCCGAGTTCATTAGAGATTACATCAGGCTTGACATGTGGCTTGAGAAACCACAACCCAGGGGCATCTAAGCCGTCCAAATCACCCGAAGATCGCACATGGCCTGGGCCACACCAACACTAAATTGGGTTTAACTTGTCTCCTCCCCCTAGCACAGGCACAACAACCTCTGTGAGGTTTGATCTCGGGTCATCCTTCTGACAAGGCCCATCCTCAACCAGTTGTGCTAGTGAGACTTGACACCGTGATCATCATTTTGATTACTTGGTACATTTGAGATTTTTTAATTGAAAGTAGCTATTATCTCCTTTTTCAAGAGTTTGATGGTTAAGTCAATTACAAACCAATGATTCATTTAAATATTAGATTACTTGTCAATATTAATCAGAAAATAACAAGCGGTATCAAGTTTATTTTTTTATATGGGATTTTTTAGGAAAATTACTTTTAAAAGTTATTTTTTTTAAATGTGCAATTCTTGAAACCCTTGTGTCTTTGATGAAAGTAGTTGTCATGCCTCTCACGTTAGTAAGAGAATAGTTTTTTTTATGAGATGTGTGATTATATTTTAAGAAAAAATTTATGGAAAAATTTAAGGAATACTTCATTACAATTATAAATGACATTTCTAGTAAGATTGTTGGCATAGATTAGAGTGCCTAATGTGGAGGGATTCAAACTAGACACATGTTAGCACATTACTAGTGAAATCCATGTTGATATTTGTGATAAATCCTTTATGAAAAATTTTCGAAATAAGAGGAGAGAGTTTGTCTAAATTGTTGAATGAATTGTTTGATGCCCATTCTTGCAATAAATGATAGCTAGGTTGGCGATCATTTGGATTTGGATTTGATTTAGCCATTGCAAATTTACTAAAACTGGAGAGAAAATAATTATGCACAACCATGTGCACTTCATTTCCATCTTTTGCTTTGAGTAATCTAGCATTCAATGTTGTAAATGCAAAAGTTGCTAAACTTAACGTTGTTTGGATTCCAACCCATGAGAGCTGTGGATATGATATTTAGACACTTAGGAGTTAGTTGAGTTCAAATTGGTCTAATGTGTCTATTAGGTAACCAACTTAGATCCATCTTAATCTTGGATCTATCGATCATCGAGAGAGATCCAATATCTCACGGTGCAAACCTCTTTTTTGAGTGCAAAACCTGATGAAAAGTTTTCACCTCGAGAGATTTGATTCCTCTCAGTGCTTGATAGATTTGGGGTTAAGATGGTTCTAGGCTAGTTTCAATCGTGTGCAGTCACATACACATTGTTGAACATCTAATTATGTTGATCAATTTAAATATGCTAAATATGTCTAAGATCAATATGGTCATTTTTAATTTTAAATTTGCTCAGTTACATCTACACTGAAATCAATGCATCCATTTTAATGAAAAACTAAGTATTCATGGCTTTCTAAATCCAACTTTTACCTTTTGAGAAACCAAGTGTAATAGAGATGATGCTTGATTCCTCTTCTTGATAATTACTTGTGAATGTTCGCTGACTTCTTTATTACTTATTATTTCTTCTTCATCAAACAATTATATACAAATGTGAAAAAATATAAGGTCACAAAGAAACAAGAGACGACAATATTTAGGTTCCAAGCTAGGGCAAAACCCCACAAGGGCAAAAACCCAACATTCCTCTTATAGGATAAGATCAAAATGAGATATCCAAAACCAAGACAAAGACCAAACTGTGACAAAGATTCCAAGTCAGCGCTCCAATAAGTCAAAGTCAAAGAAAGTCAACATTGGTCAAAATTCCTAAAATATGGTCAAAACCACAAATTTGTTGTCCAACAGTAGAGGCGGAATTTTGACACTGTAATCACCTCAGAGATGCCACAAAAATTTCGCACGTGTGAACAAAAATAAGTTAGAAAACTAAAATTCTCTTCTTTGACCTTCTTATATTTTCCTGGAATTTGACTCTCTTTCTTCTTGATGAGGTGAAAAAATAGATATGTAATGTGAATGAATGAATTGCCTTCCAAGAGGTCGAGTTGGCTCTTATATATAACAATCCAGGAGGGTCGAATAATTGCGACATAGGTTGACTTGTCTAAGGAGGGCTGACTTGGTCTTTGTGTTGACTTTTTGACTCAAAAATAAAATTGCAAATTCTTTTCTTTCAAATGTCTAATTGGGACATGACTCAAATACAATTTCTTTTGACTCATAATAAATTCTTTTGACTCTTTGATCATGAAGAACATGCTTTGACCAAAAAAGAAATATGATAATAATGAAGATAATATGTCAATGATAAAATTACATTACATTATGAAGACCGACACTAGTTACAATTTGTACACTCCCTTTTAATTAGGGAGGTATTCATAATGACTCACATGATATTCTCAACTTGAAATATTCATGTTCAAAAGGATCCGAATTGATAAACATCAATGATGATAACATCATCTTAATCAGCATTGTCAAACTACCAAGGCCTTGTCAAGTATGCTCTATCTCTCCATTAGATCAAAGCATAATGTTGGGAGGCATTAATTTTGACACTCAAGGCACATGCCCTAACTAGGTGTTTTGAAGGTATGACCTTGTTGGATCATTTCTTAATCTCAAGGAAAAGTTTGTCCTCCAGATGATTCTTTACCAAGTCCATGTCATTAGAGAAAATTTGAGGTCTAAAATGGGTCTCCTAAGGAATATTATAAAATAATAATGGAAATAATAAAATAAGATTAGATTACATTATTAACTTTTAGAGGGAAAAAAGGAAAAAAACTATTTTTCAACTCATATTTTCAACTTATCCTATGGTTTTACTCAAATTTTGAGCAGGAGCACTCGTTGGATGTAGAATTTAATTCTTCATCCAAGGAGTACTCATGTTGCATATTTTCGACGGATCCTTCTACACGAGAAATGAGAAATACATGAAAAAATGTGATTATATGTTGCATATTTTCGATTAATCTTACTACATGAAAAATGATAAATATATGAAAAAACGTGATTTTAATTACGTTTTTCATGTATTTCTCATTTTTTGTGTAGCAGGATCTATCGAAAGTATGCAACATAGGTACTCCTTGGATGAAGAATTAAATTCTACATCCAACAACTGCTCTTGCTCAAAATTTGATTAAAACCATAGGGAGATAAGTTGAAAATATGAGTTGAAAAAGTGGTTTTTTTTCACTTTTTTATTCCAAAAATGGTGAATTATCCCTCATGGTTGACATCATCATCTTGAATCCTATTAGTTCTTATAAAGTTGATTTTGCTTGTACATTTTTTTTGAGACCCATTTTAGACCACAAAATTTATCTAATGATTCAACTTTAGGATGTTAATCCTAATCAACCACAATGCATGACTCAAGAATGTACTTTCGTGATGCTTATCCAATCCATCATTCTCCCTACCTGCATTCATGTACTAGCGTTACGACGATTATTCCTGGCCATAATACGTGACACATGTAGAACATAGTGTTCATCCTCACTCCCTTTCAACCGGGGAGGAGATATCCACAAGCCTAAGCTTGTCTAAAAATACTCATCCTTTTTCATGAAAGGAACTTCATCAATGCATCGACTACTTGTTCGTCAGTGGAGATATAATTTGTAGCTTCACAGCTCCATCAAGTCACGAATCATAATGCGTTTCGACCTTCCTGGATCTCTGACAGTCTTCAAATAGATTTTACCAATATAGAATATCATAATCGGATCCAGCATGTCATTAGATATGCAATCAAACATTATAGAGCCAAATTGTTTCACAACTGATTGTACCAACAACCACATCTTATGTCTCTACAATGCACAAAATTCTTGGGTGAAAATGTGAAGTTGGGAAACACTTTTTGCCCTTTTTTGACGTTGAAAATTGTAATTTTCTATGTTTTTCAACTTCAACTCCACTAAACTCATATTTTTATCGCAAATTATGCTTTGACATAAAAACAAGAATGGTAGAGAATTGTCTTACCTCCATACCGATATTTAAAAAAAAAAAAAATATTGACATATAGAGGGGTAAATTTGTTGTTTACTAACTGCATATACTTGAAATTTTCAGGCAAACATAAATAGTCACTTTATTATCCTTTACTTTTTTAAGGGAAGGTTATTCATTTTTTGGAAAAAAACCATAGCATCATAATCTGCATATATTGCACTAGTGCACAGACTATTTTTTGGTAATTTTCGGATCAAATCACTATTTTTTATTATTTTTTGAAATGGACGAAGACAAAAAAACAGTGATGTTTCAGTACATTTTATTATCCTTTGATTTTCTTTTCAATGTGATCGGCAATAAGAAAAATGAGAGTACCCTTTTGAAGTAGACAAGGAGAGGAAGTGCACTATGATTTTTTTAAATTTTTTGGTGTCCTCGTTTGAAAGTTATTGAATTTTCATTCAGTGCAATTTTTCGAACAATGAAATTCCATAGTGACATAGTTTAGTAAAAAATTAATAAAAAATTGGATTTTTTAATGAAACTCCATAAATCTCACATCATCAAAAACTAGATTTAGAGACGAATCTAATGGTACTTGGTCCGACATATAACATTTTGTTTTTGTAGGTGTTCTGTCCCTCCAAAGTTGCAGGTTTCTCAAAACTGCAGAGTTTTCTGAGTTTTTTGTTGACCAGAAACTCTTGGCCGAGAAAAACTCTCGGCCGAGAAATTTTTAAAACTCTCGGCCGAGAAATTTTTAAAACTCTCGGCTGAGAGTTTTAAACCAATTTATGCGCGGGAAAAATCCCGGGCAAAAGTTTTAAAAAATCTCGGCCGAGAGTTTTGTGACACAACTCTCTGCCGAGAGTTTTCAAAACTCTCGTCCGAGAAAATACGAAATATTTAAAATTTCTCGGACGAGAGTTTTGAAGACTCTCGGCCAAGAAATTTAGTTGACTTTTTTTCTCGGCCGAGAGATTAAAAAATTCTCCCGAATTCTATCTCATGCCAAAAAGTGTTTCTCAACTTCGCGTTTTCGCCCTCTTGCTTCATATTCTTTCAAGAAATCATACTAGATTCCAATCATCAGTAGTATCTCTCCTTGTCATCAACACTGCCAATCCAGTCGATGTAACCTCAAGTCTCAAATTGTAAGATCCTTCTTGTCAACTTCTGCTTGCAGTGCCCTCTGAAGTCAATATTTCTTCATGAGTCCTTCCTTTTCAAATTTCAAGGTCTTCTTTAATCTTGAAGCTTCTTCAAAATCTAGAGCAACTTTTCTAAACGAGGCAATTTTCATAACTTGATCCTCTCCCTCTTACTGGGAGAATCTTCAAACAACTTTTCTCTTTATGTAATCATGTTCTTTCATCTATGTTCTTTTCATTCTCTTATCTGTTATCAAGTCTTGAGTAGTTCTTTTGAGGAAGTTCAATTCCCTTTTCATCAAACTTGTTCTGACATGAGCATGCTGTCATCATTTCTTAATACTTAGGGCTTCTTTTCACAAAGGAAATGATTAGCCCTAGGGTTTTCTTAAACTTTTTGCTAGGGTTTACAAACCCTAGATGCTTCAATATTCCAATTCTTCAAGACCTGCTATACTTTGAGTAGTAGAGTATCCATTACAACTTCCTTTGAAGATCTAACTTAAGAGTTATTTTTGATCCAAAGTACATGATTCCTTTATCTTCCAAGAATCACGAATAATTTGAGTTAAATGAACATCTTCCTTTTATTGAGAGGAGCTTTTCAAGACTGCTTCCATGTTGTTGTTTAGTGCAAAGTGTTGACTTCTTTAATGCATGCTTTGAACTGTCTTATTTACTTGTAGAGAATGCTCTGCTATGTCTTGCTATAAAATTTTCTTTTGCTCTAGCTATCGTAGTAACATTGGTCCATTCTTGGATGCATTAGTTTGAATCAACTTCACTAGTGAATGTCATCTCCTCCTTGCTAGAAGAATTTTTAACATGCTGCAAACTGAATATACTACTTGCCTATTTTGGCCCCTTTTTTTTGACTGTCATCTTGTTAGCTTCCTTTGAATCTTTATGATGAAATCTTATAAACATGAACCTTTCTGCAAATATAACTGAAAGCTTCAAGTTCTAGATTTATGTGATGCATTCTATGTAGACAACAATCAAGGATAGTCCTCTTCTTACTATAGATAGTTGGTTCGAAATGCTTCATTGTAGATGACTATGAGCTCCCTCTAAAGTTCGATCTTCATGAAAAGACTTAATTTACAAATCCCAATAAAATTCTATGTTATCCTCGTATCTGCCTTGTCAATAACAAATACTATTCCGTCTTCCATCTATGAAATAGAAAATTTGACTGCAAACTGGGTACAAAGATAAATTGTAGAGCTATGAACACCTGCTACAATCTTCATTAATGATAGTAGTAAAGATTCTTGTTGTCCTAGACTTTGGGTTTCTTTGGAGCTTCTTCATCTTCAACTGATAATGCTTCATTTATGTCCTTCCTCTTATTGCTATTAATACTTTTAGAGTTCCTAGGACAATTCCTCTTGATGTGTACATATTCATCGCAACCAAAGCATTTAACTTTGGACATATTCTTGTTTTTTTAATACTTGTTACCATTGTTTTTGTGCTGAGATCCAAACTTTCCAAACTTCTTCTTTGATCTGGCTGCAAAAGATTGAGAGTTCTCATTATTCAGATCGGTATCAACTTTAGCCTTCAATCTTGTTTCTTCTAGAACACATAAAGTCCATAGTTCTTCAAAAGTTGGAGTGTCCTTTCTTCCATAGATACCTCTTGCAAAGCCATCCCGAGATGGAGGTAGAGCATTGATTACAAAGTTGATGAGTCAAATATGGTTTCTCCAAGTCCATGAAGTTGATCTTTGATTTTTGATATTCTCATAAAGTATGAAGCTATATCTTCTTCTTTTAACATTCTTGTTCCATAAAGTTGATTCCTTGGAGAGATATTTTGGCTGGTTGTATTGACAGAGTACAATTTGACCAATTTATCATAGACTTCTTTGGATGTAGTCAAATATGAAACAAAGGAAATGAGATGATATTTGATGGATTCAAAGAGAATTGAGCTCTAATTTCTCCCTTACTGTATTTGGCTATTTCTCGAGCGTTGTTCTTTCCTAGTACTGAAACTTTGCCTTCAACAAATTGCATCAATTCATTTTCTTTAAGAACTAGATTGAGCATTTCAAGCCTTGAAATTTGATGCTCCATCAAGCTTATTCCCTTCCTTGCAAATAGATGCCATTTTATTGGGAGAATTGGAGATGTATAGTAGAAGAGTACTTATCTATGAGAGAGAGCTATTATTGATGTCATCAAGAGAGTGATTTTCGAGTCTCCTCCTTAGCTTTGATAGAGAGAAAGATCATTGTTGCAAGGGTGTCTTCAAATATGCCAACAAGTTGTGATATTCAAGTTGCCTTCCTTTTACCTTAGCTTTGATCCCATGTTGAGAAACTAAGTGTAATAGAGATGATGCTTGATTGCTCTTCTTGATAATTGCTTGTGAATGTTAGTTGGCTTCTTTATTACTTATTATGTCTTCTTCATCAAACAATTATACAAATATACAAAAATATAAAGATCACAAAGAAACAAGAGACACCAAGATTTAGGCTCCAACCTAGGGAAAAACCCCACAAGGGGGAAAACCCAATAACCCTTCTATTATAGAATCAGATCAAAATGAGATATCCAATACCAAGACTAAAACCAAACTTCCAAAAAGATTCCGAGTCAATGCTCCTCCAAGTCTCTTCCAACAAGTCAAAGTCAATGAAATTCAACATTGGTCAAACTTCTTGAGATTTGGTCAAAATCACAAAATTTTCGGTCTTGCATTAGAGGTCGAATTCCGACCCTGTAATCACCTCAGAGATGCCACAACAATCTCGCACGTGTGAACATAAATAAGGAAGAATACTCAACTTTTCACTCTCCTTTGACTTTCTTCCCTTTCCTTTGACTTCGACTCTCTTTCTTCTTGATTAGGTGCAAAAATAGATATGTGATGTGAATAAATGAATTGTTTTCCAAAAGGTCGAGTTGACTCATATATAACTGTCTAGGAGGGTTGAATAGGTGCCACATAGGTCGACTTGTCCAAGGATGGCCAACTTGGTCTTTGTGTTCATTGTTGAATTTTTGACTCAAAAATAAAATTTCAAATTATTTTCTTTCAAATGTCCAAATGAGACATGTCTCAAATACAATTTATTTTGATTAATAATAAATTTTTTTGACTCTTTGAGCATGAAGAACATGGTTTGACAAAAAATGCAATATAATAATAATGAATATAATAATAATGTCAATGATAAAATTACATTACTTTATGAAGATCGACACTAGTTACAATTTCAACATATGGTTAATAATGTTCATATTATAATAGGGTCAAAGCATGGAGCTAGGTTATAATTTTTGGCAAGAGAGGGCACATTTAGGTGAAAAAATATGGCTCGATCAAGCCTTTTAAGCACTCGATCAAGCCATTTAAGCACTCGATCAAGCCATTTTTAAGTGCTTGATCGAGCTCCTCAAGTGCTAAAAAAATAGCTTGATCGAGCATGAAAACTAACTCTCGATCGAGTTTCTGTGTAACCCCAGGTTAGGAGCTCGATCGAACCCTAAAACTAGATCGAGCCTTAAAGTTGGAAATTTTAAAATTTATGAAATATCAATAATGATATGCAAACTTTAAAATTGTAAGTATTTGATAGTTTAATAAAAAAACCAAATCTAATTACTAATTACATTTGAATGGGTAATTAGCAATGTTGTGGATTAATTTCTCATTACATTTCTAGTGTTTTGGTGTATAGATTTGAAAAATGATTCTATCCCACTTGCAATTGAAATTGTAATATTCTTATATTTATAATTTGGTAACTTAAAAATTAGTTTTTAATATGATTACAATTTTCAATGTTATAATTTAAATAATAAATTTATTATAAATATAATTTAAATAATAAATTGATTAAACCTAAGAAAATATATCAATTTGATTTTAAAAAATATTAATTTTTTTTATATGAATAATTGTAACTCGAAAATATGACTTTGATTCCCTCGGTAATAATCATATCTACAGTATCATAAAACATTGGTCGACGTTTCGAATCCCAACGGGGATCCATCATCAGGACGAGAATGAAGAATGAAAGAAGGTCGCAAAAGGTCAAGGTATAAATAATGAAGGATAATGATGTTTGAGAGGAGCCCACAATAGATTAACAATCTTATTTAAATAAATTATATTTAATTTAATTTTTTTATAAATTTTTAGTAATAACTAAATTTTTTAATAAGTATTTAAAATTTAAAATTTAAAATTTTTAAAACCCTAAGTGCTTAAATTTATTTCAATAAATTAATTAAATTTTTTATAATAAACCCTAAGTACTTAAATTAATCTTACTAAACTAATTTTTATTAATTGTTATTTAATGTCTAATTTTTTTTTTAATTTAATGTCTAAATTTTTTATTAATATTTACTAAGTCTAAATTTTTAATTTTATGGCCATAAATAATTTAATTACACCTTGAGGTTTTTAATTCCTAACCTAAATTTTTAACCTAAAATAGTATCTACCATTTATTAATCTAAGTGTAATTAAATAAGAAGAATAGCTATGTTTATTAATTATAAATAATAATATCTATATATGTTAATAAATAAATGATAATAATTAATGAATATTAATATAATTAATTAAATCCTAATAAGTTATTATAATTTATAAATTATTTTAAATTGATTTTAAAGTAGGGTTACTCACTTACGTATAATATCTTCATCTTATTTTTATAAATAGAATAAACATTAATTAACACAAATAATTATTATTAAAAATATGAAAATGACACGACCCCAACCGATTAATAATAGAGAAGAAGCAACCCGCGAAATATAATTGTTTTAAAGTCCCCGACGAACCTAAGGAGAAAAATCTGTCTAATAAAGAGGCCGGACCGGCCACTAATATCGACCCCCTCGAGCTTTGACAGTTATGCGAAAAATATCGCAGCCTCCATCGCTTCTCTAATCTTTCGTCTCTGATAATGTTTCTCCCTTGCAATGATTTTAGCATCTTCAAGACGCAAGTAATGTTTTGTTTTTGAGGAGTGATCAACAAGGGTTCGAGATCGGCCCTTGCTGATCACTCCTTGAAAACAAGACATCACTTGCGTCTTGAGGATGCTAAAATCATTGCAAGGGAGGAACACTATTAGAGACGAAAGATTAGAGAAGCAGTGGAGATTATAAAACACCTGCATAACATCAATAGGGATGGAGGATTCGAGATTAGTGACAGTTGGGGGCCTCTTATTAGACAAATTTTCTCATTAAGTTCGTTCGCTTCCCAGCTATAAATTTGCAGGTTTGCTTCTTCTCCTTTTAGTAATCAGTTTAGGGTCATGTCTGTACAAAGCATTTTATTTCACTCACTTGTAATAATTATTTGTGTTAATTAATTTTTATTCTATTTATAAAAATTAATTAATTAATAATTATTATCAGTGAGGGGAAGTAAAATTTCAAATATTTCAGTTTAAAGTAATTTATAAATTATAATAACTTATTAGGATTTAATTAATCATATTAATATTCATTAATTATTATCATTTATTTATTAACATATATAGATATTATTATTTATAATCAATAAACATAGTTATTCTTCTTATTTAATTACACTCTGATTAATAAATGGTAGATTCTAGTTTAGGTTAAAATTTAGGTTAGGAATTAAATACCTCAAGGTGTATTTAAAATATTTTTAGTCATTAAAATATAAATTTAGACATTAATAAAAATATAAATTTAGACATTAGTAAAAATTAATAAAAAATTTAGACACTAAATAAAAAATTTGAGGCATTAAAAAATTAATATAAATCAGTTTAGTAAGATTAATTTAAGTACTTAGGGTTTATTATAAAAAAATTTAATTAATTTATTAAAATTAATTTAAGCACTTAGGGTTTTTAAAATTAAAATTTTAAAATTTTAAATATTCATTAGAAAATTTAGTTATTAGTAAAATAAAAAATTTATTAAAATTAAGAATAATTTATTTAAATAAGATTTTTATCTATTGTCGACTCCTCTCAAACATCATAATCCTTCACTATTTATAGCTTGACCTTTTGCGGCCTTCTTTCATTCTTCATTCTCGTCCTGATGATGAATCCCCGTTGGGATTCGAAATGTCGACCAATGTTTTATGATACTGTGGATAATCTGGATTTTGCAATTAACGACAACCACAAAAGTTTTAAAACCATAATAATCATATCTATTAAAATCATATATATATATATATATATATATATATATATATATATATATATATATATATTTCAGATTAATCACATCCTAATAATGTGATTAATCCGAAAGACATTTATCTAGATTATGGATCAAAAAAGTCTTAGATCTAACATATATATATATATATAACGTAGTTGTAATAGTTGTACGCTATGCACTCAGTTTTATCCCTAGTGTGCACAAGTGTGAAGTATATAGAGATTTTCTCTTGACTTAGGTTTACAATATATATTTTTAAAATAATAAAAATATAAGGAAATCATAAATTTTATAAATAATAAAAACATAAGAAAATCATAATTTTTAAAACATTATTTGACTAATTTGAATTTGAGTAATTTTAAAATAATAGTAATATGAAATTTAGTTTAGTTTAGTTTGTTTTTTTATTTATTATAATTTGATTTATTCTCATTGAAAATTTATACATTAGAAATTAAAAAATGATTAAGTATAAAAATATGTTATGTTTAAAATCAAAACAATAAACCGTAATTAACATTTTTAAAAATTTCAAAAATGAAAAAGCAAAGTTAAAATATTTTATACAGAGTTATTTATATATTATTATAACATTTTTTTGGTAAAGTAAAATAAAACTTGGATTTATAATTAAGGAAAATTAGAGTTTGGAATATCTTTGAATATTTATAATTTTTCTTTTGTGAAATAAATAAATTTTATAGTTGGCTTAAAGACAACTATTAAGAGTTTTTTTTTTTTTTTTAAGATAATTATGATAGCTCAATCGACCATTTGTTTAACGATGCTAAGGGCTTGACAATTGAACTATTTGAAATTTGAATTTCAAACACTCGATCATGTTGAATTTGGGAATGAACCCTTTATCCAATGGCATAAAGTTTGACATTTTCAATTTAGTATGATATTTTTTATCTGATTTCTTTTAAACATAATGCTTGAAGCTTTTTTGGATAGTTTCAAAGGTGCCATTGAATAAAAAATGAATAACATAAAATATATAAAATTAAAAAAATTAAAAAAATACAAATATATTCTTTTAGTAGTCCTCTTTAAAAAGGCACTCTTGGTTTTTGAATTTATTTAAATAGTAGAATTTGTTTTTACATGAACATGTCTGCATAATGAAATTGAAATATTACTTCACCAACTTCTAATATATATATATATATATATATATATATATATATATAGATATATACTTTTTAAATTTTTTTTTAAATTTTTAATTTCATTTTTGCATAAAAAATAATATTTTAATATGAAAATCTCCGGTCTCTCTATGTATATCATGCTCACATATATATATATATATATATATATATATATATATATATATATATATATATATATATATATTTTAAAACTTACATATTTTAGACCAAGTTATGTTATGAACACACACATACCTTTATTTGGTAATTTAATTGTTTTAAATTACTTACATAAATTGTCAACTAGGGCGAGTAAGCTGATGAAATGTAAATACATTGGATGTGCTAGGATTCTTGATTATTTACACAATTTTAAATGAAATTGAGTTTTATCGAAATGCACATGGTTTTCATAAGCAATTTAATAATTCCTAGAGAATTCTAATGATGATCACACTCTTTGCTAAAACTATTTCTGTTTATAAATTCCACACTTTGCTTTGAAATGGAAATATCAAACCTTTGCATATCAATCTCACACTTCACATGAATGAAAATCAAATTCACATTCAATGGCAGAAAAAGGAAATCACTCTCAGTCAAGAAATCTCAATACTTAAAGCAAACCACACAGTTGCATGAATGAAATTGTACTTAATGAAAATCACTCTTCACTCTTCACACTTACAAAGCAACTTGCTTTCCTAAAAATGCTATCTGCCCATGTGCATTCGTACTCAGTGAAAGAAATGAAGAATTTAAAAAGACTGAGCAAATGAATTAGCTGAAAGGAAATTGACAATTACAGTTAGAAATTTAAATAAGAGAAATCGAAAACACAGTTAAAAATTTAACTATTTAGTAATGAAAAACAACATAAAAACCTTACTTCCTCGAGGGGGCCCTCCACGAGAAGTAGGCAACCAAAATTACGCTACTGATCAAAGAATTAACCACACATCGATGCACACTGGAACAAAATGTCTTCTTTAAAACAAAGTTTCAATAACATAGTTTCGATCTTACTGACTTTGTTTCATTTCTGTCAAGAGATATTACTTATAGAGCTCATGGAAATTAATGTTCAGAGCTTTAAGTCTAAGCTTAATCAACATAAACTAAATTTAATCTAGAAAAGATAATATCATGATTTGCTCGTGATTCACTATTAGCAAAGCAAAATCACGAGGCATGGATCTCGTTCTTGCTTGCCTGTTACTGAATTTGGTGGTTGACCTTGCCTTTGACCATGTAACCAGGATTTGTTCGATTGTTTTGGCTCGTGGAAATAGGAAGAAATTGTTATGTGTATCGATTTCCACCTATCCATATATTTCGCTCCCCATCTAACATTCTAGAACCTGTCAAACAATGGACTTGGCTGCGAAATTGTGAATTCGCTGCAAAATCATTAGAATTCAGTAGCCATAGTAAACGTTAAGTTAAATAATAAATGGCATTGTCACTTTACAAAATAGGAGACAATTGTATACACGCCATGTCATAAATCTTGTAACTTGATGTCCAATGCATTGTTATGGAGGACAAAAAGAAAGAAATGAAGTAAAGGATGGTATAAAAAGAAGAAATTATGGGATTCAACATTCCTCCACACAGATACCATTACATGTCCTCATGCCAAAAATTCAAAATTTGTACCTTTTGGTGTCACTGAATCTCCTCTGATACCTGAGCAAGGACATCCAAATTACTTCTCCTTGCATCCTTGATAATAATTGAAATCCTTGGTTTCTTCATCAAAATTTTATGTTGTAGACTTATGAATTTCATTTTGAGGAATTTGTTTTTGGCCTTCAACTTTTTGTTCTTTTCATACCATAGTCCAAGGTGCAACAAGATATTATCATTTGTGATCTTTTGAATTTCACTCTGTACTGTTAATGCATCATGTTCTTTCTTCAAATTCCTATTTAATATCTCCAGTTCATAAATTTCTTCCTTAAGAGTTTTGACTATTGGAGATTCTGGTGGAGTATGAACTTCTTCTTTCTGATTTGAAATAGATGCAGTAGCTTTGTTTGAGGCTTTCTTCTCCAGGGATTCTAGATAGTCATATATTTCTTGTTGAACTGGGTCAATTTTAGGCGTTCTTCTTGCTGGACTTAAGATTGACAATACAATTGTAGGTGATGGAAATTTCAGAGATGGAATATTGAATTCCATTTCTTTTTCTTCTAAAATGACCAATTCCGGGGATTGCCTTGACTGTTCATGTATGGTTTTGTTCGTTCTTGTTCTTCTTCTCAAGGTGGATGGAGTTTTAGAAAGTGATTTAGTAGTAGAAACTTCCTTTTGATTCATCTCCTGTTCTTCCTTATTTTTTTCTTCTTCCTTTGTTTTCTTTTTGGGTGTGCTTCCTTTATTTTCACTGGCTTTCTTTCTTCTAACATTCTTTTCTTTAAGGTTTTCTAATAGAACCATAAGAGGAATGTCATCTACTAAAGGTTGCTCCATTTGTAGATGTAAGTCATTACTAGGGTTTGTAGGTAGTTTCTTCCTACTTCTCTTGATTTTACCACTGGATTCTTCCTGTTCTTCTTCTTGAAAGTGATTCCTCACTAAGAAAATTTCCCAGTTATCCCCTTTGGTTTTAAGATGGCTTTCAATTAACATCTTTATTAAACCATGATGATATATGGTGTTTTCAATAAACTATATTTTCTTTTGAGTGCTATTGGCCATTTTATTTAGACTAGGGAGTAAGAAATAAGGAAAATTGATTTCATTACCCTAAAGGAAATGCATTATTAAACACACATGATAGAAAATCATGTTTCCAAATCTACCCTCACAAGTAATAAATTTCTGAATGATTAACAATAAATTTCTCCATTTATTTTTTAGAGCTGAAACTGGAATGCCTTTCTTAAAGACTGAAGTATCCATACCTGGGTTTTTGAGAAATGTTTTCCATCCACTTTCTTTAATTCCTCTATTTTTGAAACATTTTTCACCTGCTTTGGGTAGGCCAATTATTTCTGCTATGAAAGATTATGTTAATACCATCTTTACGTCCTCAATTTCCACTTCGAATCCATCGAATTCCTGAGAAAACGATTTGGTAACATATTTATCATGGCCATGAAATTTTCTATGAATTCCAACCATTGCACTTGTTGCAACATTTTCCTAACCTGAGGGTAACCTTCCATAAATTTTCTTCCAACTGGATCTGTTCTTACAATAACACCCATGTCAGCGAAATCTTTACCGTTAATTGGTTTCTTTGACAGGTTTATGGAGTGACGATGATGGTGTGGATGAGGTTGAATTATCAAATAAACAAGTTTTATGGAATGAGTAGGGGTTAAACAAAGTATAGATGTTGGCAGAGTTATGAATGAAATGGTTGCATGATTATGGACATTGAGTTTTTAAATTATGATTACGCTGATTTCATCGACAAGACTTGTATTTATGGTTAGCTTGAAGTCGGAAAATAGTAATAATGATTTCAAATGGCGGTAGCAACGTCTAATTTATTTCATAATGCAATGTTTTGTTTCCTTCATTATTTAATTTAACATTTACATACCTTTAAATTATTGCCTCTAATGTTTCAATTGGTCCCTTGTAGGTTGTCTTTGGATGCCTTATCTGTAAGATTGATCATTATTCATTGGTGCTTGAATCTTCCATGTCTTGATTGAATCTTGTCAAATCAAGGCAACTGCAAAATTTGGTTAAGGCTGTAGATTCTCATAAATTTTGTAGCTGATTATTTGCAAAAAGAAAAAGAGGGTCATAAGAGAAGTGGGACTAGAATAGGAAAGAAAAACTAAGGTTCCAAGAATTCTTGGCTTTCATCCTAGATTTTCTGTATAAACATGCCAACAATGTTGGTTTTCATGTCTATATATAGATATAATTTATTGAAAACAAAAGGCTTTTTACGAGTTAAGTTGGAGAGGAAAGAGAATCCTTCTAAGAATGCTTGGTTTTCATCCTAGATTTTTTGTATAAACATGCCAACAATGTTGGTTTTCATGTATATATATATATATATATATATATATATATATATATATATATTGTAAACAAAAGGCTTTTTGCGAGTTAAGTTGGAGAGGAAAGAGAATCCTTCCTAACCACCTTAATCGATGACCATTTACAAGGAAGGTCACTCTTTCTTCATCAATAGTTCTAATTTTGACTGCTCCATTGTCAAAGACAATTTCAATCTCATAAGGCCCAAGCCAATGAGTTTCATTTTTTCCTTGAAAATATTTGAACTTTGAATAAAAAAGTAATGCCCAATCTTCTGGATGAAATTTAATTTCTTTTATGAATCTGTCATGCCATTTGGATCTTTGTTTTTTGTAAATTTTTGTAGATGTTCTATGTTTGATGCAAATTTAATTTTATCCCCAATATCAGACAATAATCTCATAAACAAGAAAGTAAAATGTTGATAGAACATACTAGTAGATCGACAGAAGACAAGCCAAAAATATACTTAACTTGATCAACAAAATATATGTGTTGTGGTGCGTTACGACGGTCAATAGGATGCTTCAACCAACAAAGTATCGATACGGTCAGCCAACCAGAAGTGTCACACAACCCTCTCAGACAGCTATATTAGTCAACCTAAAGTCAACGCTCTCCCAGTCAATGGGCAACGCGAAACAACAGCAGCAAAAAATCAATGCAACTCGGTCAAAGTCAATGATCAAACTCGATTTATGTGCCAATAAATTTGGACTAGAGAAATCAGAATTTTGAGCAAGTTTGGGGTCAGTTTGACCATGCATTGACGAAAGTCAACGTTGGTCAAATCTGCGCTGAAACCCTAGGTTAAAACATAAATGTCTTTGCTGCGTTTTCCCACGTGTGGAGAAGAGGAGACTCCAAGTGATGATCGAACCAATCAGATGCAGAGAGAGAATGTGTGATGATGAGATGAGTGAAAATGACCTCCAACGTTGACCTATATATATATCCATCAGTGAGGGTGTGTGACACATCTGCTAGGGCTTCAAGCCTACATTTCAATTCTGGCCGACCTTGCACATAAGTGGAATAAATTGAAAATAAATGTTCTGCTCATCAGATCAAGATGATCTTCAGCTCGATCTTGCACCTCTTCGAAAGGGGAGTCCAATGAAAATATTGGCATCGTCATCTAAGCATCACAACATGGAGTTTGGACCTAGTTTTCCAAAATTAACACTCCCTCTCAACTAGGGAGAACTCCATCCACCTGTGCCATCCAAACATCATGTGTCATATCGTCGTAACTTGCTTTGCTGGCTTCTTTATTTTAGAACAAAAGGGCGAGTCATAAAGACATCACTTCTGGCTAAAAAATTTAGCCCAGAGGTCCGAAAGCTCTATTGGACTCAAAAGAGTCACATACCAACTTGAAGTTGGTTTACCTGACCCGAAGTCAGTTGGAGGTCCGAAGCCTCACTAGAATTGATCCCAGATCAGGTGGTTGGAAACGTACCATCCTAGACATAGAGAGTACGACAATCTCTGATGCGTCCATCGGTCTTTGATACTGGTCTCTAGCTTTTCCCACCTCACTGAAAAAATGAGAGGTACTTCCCATGATTCCGGGACTCAATGGGTAGGATGCATACGCGACACAAATCATGAGAGGTGAACCAACTCAATATCATAACGGTGGGGCAGAAGCACCAAAAGTTTCGAGAAGCTTAGCCCCGTGAGTGCTTATAGCTTCGAGAAGCTATCCCTAAAGCCCTCGAGAGCTCCCAGAGCTCATCGTCCAACATGACACTCAACATAGGGTCATTCCACGATACCAAGATTCTCATGGAAGGTTAGGAACTTGACCTTCCCTAAGGGCTTTGTGAGAATGTCCGCAACCTGCTCATCAGTTCCTATATGATCGAGCCTTATGACGCCTCGCTGTACCATATCCCGGATAAAGTGGTACCAGATATAAATATGCTTGGATCATAGTGGAACATGGGATTCTCCGACAACCGAATCCCATTCTGGTTATCACAGAGTATCACGGTGGTATCTATCACATGCTCGAATAACTCACTGAAGATATTTCGCAACCAAATTGCTTCACAACAGACCATATTCATTGCAATGTATTTGGCCTCAGTGGTGCTCAAAGCCATCGACTTCTGCTTCTTGCTCATCCATGATATCAAAGTAGACCCAAGTGTGAAGCAACATCCCGATGTGCTCTTACGATCCACCACACTGCCAACCCAATCAGCATTAGTATATCCATGGAGTGTCACTCTCCCGGTAGTGTATCTTAGCACATGGTTTATCGTGCCCCGAAGATATCTCAACAGATTCTTGGCACCAACCTAGTGAATGTGATGAGGTTCAACTATATGTTGACTCAAGGTGTTCACTGCAAAACATACGTTCGGACGGGTGTTCACTAAGAACATCAGGGCCCCTACGAGTTGACAATACTCAGTAGGATTTGCTAGCATAGGCCCAACAACGCTGTCACTCAACTTCTTAAAGTTGAGCCCCATCAGTGTCGACACGGACTTACAGTCCACCATTTTAAATCTTTCCAGAAGCTTCACAATATATTTTCCTTGAGAAAGGAAAATCTCGCCAGGTCTCTGCCAGACCTCCAGGCCTAGGAAGTAATGCATTAGTCCTAGGTCCTTCATCTCGAACTCAGCAGCAAGGTCCCTCTTACACTGATGAATGAGAGGGTCAACACCTGTTAGGAAGAGGTCGTCCACATACAACACCATAATGAGAGGCTTTTCTCTATCAACCTTGAAGTAAAGGTTCAGATCAACATTACTACGAGTGAAGCCCAGCTTCATCAGATAGCTATCTATCCTCTTGTACCAAGCTCTGGGTGCTTGCTTCAATGCATAGAGGGCTTTCTTCAACCTGCAAAAATGGGTGTTCCGATCCTGGACTTCGAACCCGAGAGGTTGCTCCACATACACCTCTTCCTTTATCGCACCATGCAGAAATGCAGTCTTCACATCCATCTGATGAAGATCCCATCATTGCGTAGCAACAAGGGCTATGATAGATCAGATGGTGGTATATCGAGCCATAGGTGCAAATATATCATCATAGTCTATGCCTTCCTTTTGAGAGAAGCCACAGACAACGAATATTGTCTTGAAATTTTTAGCACTACCATCACATCCATGCTTGATCTTATAGAGCCATTTTGAGGTGATAACTGCTTTGTCCTCCAGTCTCGGAACCACATCCCAGACATCATTTTTCATAATGGACTCATATTCTTCGTGCATAGCATCCTTCCAGACTTGATGCTTGACGACTTCCTCAAAAGATCCAGGCTCAGATTGTACGATTGTACTCATGGCTACTAGATATCCTTGGTATCTATTCGGCTTCTTGCTTTCACGGAATGTTCCCCTTGGGGCCATATGTCTCTCAGCATCCTCGAGAGTGTCCTTGAGCCATGATGGTTTTCTCTTGATTGAAGGAGGTGGATCAATAGGGTTCATCGGTCCTTCAACATCGGGAATCGTCTCATCCTTCGGTTCTTCTTGATTTCCAGCACTTACTTCATGATCTTCCTCAGAGTTCGGAAGATTGATTACTTTCCTCATGGAAGCATCTTCGTTAAAGGTAACATCGTGGCATATCTCCACTTCCCTTTGACTAGGCACATAGACTCTATAGGCCTTCTAAGTTTCGTTGTAGCCCACAAACATTCCCTTCTTCCCAAAAGAATCCAGCTTGCTCCTCATCTCCTTCGGTACATGAAAATAAACTGGACATCCAAAAACTCTAAAATGTGAGACATCAGGTTTCTTACCAGAGAAAACCTCTTCGGGAGTTTTGGAGTCTAGAGTGGAATGCGGGCATCGGTTTTGTATGTACACAACAGTGTTCGCAGCTTCTCCACACAAATTTTTTGGAAGACCTTACTCACATAGCATGGCACGGGAAACTTCCACAATGGTCTTGTTCTTTCTTTCAACAACACCATTTTTCTCAAGAGTATACACGGTTGTGGTCTCCTTCTTGATGCTAGCTTCTCTGCAAAAGTTCTTGAACTCTTTTGTCTCATATTCAGTGCCATTATCGGTCCTCAAAATCTTGATCTTCTTCCCTGTTTATTTTTCCACCAAGGATTTGAAGGTACAGAACCACATGAAAGCCTCATCCTTCTTTTTCAAGAAGTATATTGAGGCTTTGTGAGAGAAGTCATCTATGAATGTCATATAATAATAACATCCTCCCAAGGATGTCACAGGCAGCATACTAGACATATCAGAATGTACCAGTTGCAAGACATCAGATGTCTTTGTGACACTTGAGGGGAAAGGTCCCCATGTATGCTTTCCTTCGGCAAAGCCCTGACATGCACCTTCATGATTATTTGTGAACTCGGGCATCCTCGTCACCACCTTCCTTGCTTCGGGAAGGGCTTTGTAGTGAAGGTGTCCAAACCTCCGGTGCCATAGTTCAGTCTGTTGGATAGTATCACATGTCATCGTTCCCAGTGGACTTCCTCCAATCTGGTAGAGTGTATCAACTCTAAACCCAATCGTGATAGCTTCCTTGAAACTCTTCTTCCAGATGCACACCTTCCCATCAATGAATGCAACATTGAAACCTTTGCCTTCCATCTCCGAAATAGACATAAGGTTCTTCTTCAAATCACGTACATATAGTACATCTTGCAAGCGGAGGACTTGACCTTCAGACAAGTCAAGGGTCACAGTACCTGTCCTTTTCACGGGATATGTGGCATTATCTCCAAGGATAATTTTCAGACTGACATCCTTCTCAACCATATCAGAAAGTGCTTCTTTGAACCTAATGATGTGCCTTGAGGCACCACTATCTATCAACCAAACATCCATAGTGTTGGGTGGAGATGCAATAGAGAGGGTAGATACAAGAATGAATTGATTTATTTTATCATCAACAACATTAGATTCTTCATACCTGGAATTTCTCGACCTTTTGAAAGGTTTCCCATTTCCACCAGAGGAAGCCTTCCTCTTCCCTTTGAACCTGTTGTTCCTTTGATTGCCATTACTCCAGTTGTTATTGTTATCATCATCGTCAGGATAATCCTTCTTGAAAGGGAATTCTCTAGCATAGTGGCCGGTCTTGTGTAACATTTTCCTTTCTTTGCTTGGGCCCCTACTCTTTCTTTGTTCCTCAGACCACCATTGTTATTCTTCTTAGCACGAGCAGTATAGGAAACATTTTCTTCATTCTCATATTCCTTCATCCTTGTCTCTTCTTGTACGCATCTCGATAGTACTTCGTCAAAATCAGGTATCACATTGTTATTGAGAATGGTATGATTGAATACATGCCATTCAGAGGAGAGACCTCCAAGTGCGGTGAGAACCATTTCTCGATCAGCTATTGTCTCCCCAATGGCCAGAAGATTATTTCTGATTTTGATCAACTTCAGAAAATATGATTGGACGGATTCATCCCTGCCTCTGTTCAGATTCTTCAGTTGGTTCTTGAAGAAAAGGACTTGATTTGCATTGTTGGCCTTGAACATGTTGACCAACTTATCATACATCTCCTTGGAGGTGCCTAGCTCAGAGATGTAGGCTACGAGACTCTTATGAATTGAATCTCGGATCATCAGCTTTGCTTTGATTTCCCCCTTCTTATACTTTGACTTGGAGGCAACAGGTGTAATGGATGGAGGCTCTTGGATTTTACCCTGCACATAGTCCATGAAATGTTGGTCTTCCAACATAAGATCCAAAGTCATCTTCCAGGGATGGAAGTCTTCCTTCCCAGTCAATTTTTCATCAGCTTTAAAGCCATTATAGTTTGAGGTACCCATTCTCTTCTTTGGTGATTTATACAAACTTGGGCTTTGTCTTCACCTCAACTATGATACCATGTACATTTTCGTAGATGTTCTATGCTTGATGAAACTTTACTTTTATCCCAAATATCAAACAACAATCACATAAACAAGAAAGTAAAACGCTGATAGAACATACCAGTAGATCGATAGAAGACAAGCCAAAAATACACTTAACTTGATCAACAAAATATGTGTTCTGGTGCGTTACGGCGGTCAACAGGTTGCTTCAACTAGCGAAGTCTCAATACGGTCAGCCAACCAGAAGTATCACACAACTCTCTCGGACAACTATATCAGTCAACCCAAAGTCAACAAAAGTCGACAGTGTCCCAGTCAACAGGCAATGCAAAACAATAGTAGCAAAAAGTAAATGCTACCTAGTCAAATTCAATGGTCAACCTCGATTTATGTGCCAATAAATGCGGACTAGAGAAATCAAAATTTTGAGAAAATTTGGGGTCAATTTGATCATGCGTTGCCAAAGTGAATGTTGGTCAAATCTGAACTGAACCCTAGGTCAAAACATAAATGTCTTTGTTGCGTTTTCCCACATGTGGAGAAGAAGAGACTCCAAGTGACAATCGAACCAATCAGATTTAGAGAGAGAATGTGTGATGATGAGATGAATGAAAATGACCTCCAATGTTGACCTATATATATCCATCAGTGAGGGTGTGTGACACATATGCTGGGGCTTCAAGCCTACATTTCAATTCTGGCCGAACTTGCACATAAGTGGAATAAATTCAAAATAAATGTTATGCTCATCGGATCAAGATGATATTTAGATCGATCTTGCACCTCTCCGAAAGAGGAGTCCAATAAAAATATTGGCATCTTCATCTGAGCATCACAACATGGAGTTTGGACCTAGTTGTCTAAAATTAAAATTTTTGAACTATGTTAGTTATTTGAATAACATCTCGTCTCATCTCATCATGTTCATTTAATTGCTCCATTCTTTGTTTTTGTGCTTCAGATAGATCAAGACCCAATTTGACTGCTATCTTGAAAGTCTTTATTTGGAATTAAATAGGGAATAAGACTTGCTTCCCATAAATAAGTTCATAGGGAGTATGTCCTATGGTTTTCCTCCATGTGGTACGATATGTCGATAAAGCTTCTGGAAGCTTTTCTGCCCAATCTCTTCTATGATGGTGCACAACTTTGGTAAGAATTGCTTCAATTAATTTGTTGGTGGATTCCACTTGTCCATTTGCTTGTGGATGATATGAAGTGGACTTCTGATGTTTGATTTTATATTCCTCCATTATCTTTTGTACCAACTTGGATGTAAATTGAGTACCTTGATCTGCCACAATTTCCCTTGGGACACCAAAACGAGTAAAAATATCCTAAAAAATAAATGAGACTACAACTTTTTCAGTAGCAAAAGGAAGTGCTTTAGCTTCCACCCATATTGTAACATAATCAGTGCAAACAAGAATGTACCTTTTTTGTCTTGATGGTGGATTGATAAGACTAACAAAATCTAGAGCCCATTTATCAAAAGGTTTAATGAGTACCTAAGGTTGTAGAGTCATTGCATCTGAAGGAACACGTTTTCCCATTCTTTGACAACTATCATATCTATTAACATATCCTTTGGAATCTTTAAAAAGAGAAGTCCAATAATATCCTAGGATAAAGACTTTGTAGGTAGTTCTTTTATCAACAAAATGTCCTCCACATAGTTCATCATGACATGCTTTGAATATTTATGATACTTTATCTTCTCTGATACATCTTTGAATGGTTAAATTTGGTCTTTGTACAATGCTCCATTTATCCATTAGTATGATGCACTAGTTTGAATTACCTTTATTTTTTCACGAGTAGACAAATATGATGGTAACTTCGCTATAGCCAAATAATTAGCAATATCTGCAAACCAAAGTGATTTAATAGATACTGCAAAAATATATTCATAGGGAAAATCATCTTTTACATGAGTATTATTATTATTATTTTTGATTCTAGATAAGAAATCAACAACTTTGTTTTGTTTTCCAAGTCTATCCAAAATAGTAATATTAAACTCTTGTAACAAAAGTAAGCACCTTATGATTTTGCCATTTGTAATTGATTTATTCATTAGATATATAATTACAGAATGTTCTGTGGGAATAAAGGTTTCATGACCAGTGATATAATGCCTGAACTTGTTGATGGCATGTCGAAATGCTAAAAACTCCTATTCAGTAAAAATATAATTTAACTCTGCAGGAGTCAAATTTTTACTTGTATAGTAAATGGCACAATGAGTAAGACATTATTTTCCTAACACAACTCCCAAAGTTGTATCTGAGGCATCATTTGAGATATGAAAAGGTAATTTCCAATTTGGTCCTCTCAAAATTGGAGCTTCAGAAATTTTAACTTTCAATGTTTCAAGGGCTTTATGGTAGTCAGAATTCCAGGTGAACTCACAATATTTGTAAGTAATTTGAAAAGTGGAGTGAAAATCTTGGTAAAGTTTTCTATGAATCTTCTATAGTAACCAGTAAAACCAAGAAATATTCTAACATCATTTTGACATGTACGAACTGACATTTTAGAAAATAATTCTACCTTAGATGCATCCACCTTAATTCCGTCTCCTGAAATATGGTGGCCTAAAACAATCCCCTCAGTAAACATCATAATTTTTTTTTCATGACTTAATGACAGATTTGATTCTTTACATCTAATAATAACTTTTTCTAAATTCTTAAGAGCTTCTTCAAAAGAGTTTCCATAGACAGTAAAATCATCCATGTATACTTCCACACAATCATGAATTAGATCAGAGAAAATTCTGCGTACCGCCCTTTGGAACGCTGTTGGTGCATTACATAATCCAAAAGGAAGTACTCGATAAACATAACTTCCCCATGGGCAGGTAAAAGTTGTTTTGTCTTGATTTTTTGGAGCAACTAGAATTTGGTTATATCCATTAAATCCATCTAGAAATGAAAAATACTTCTTTCTTGCCCTTGTGTCAAGAACTTGATCCATAAAAGGGAGTGGAAAATGATATTTTAAGGTAGATTTATTCAGTTCTCTATAATCAATGCATACTCTCCATTTTCCATTCTTTTTCGGAACAATTACTAATGGTGAAACTCATTGACTATCATATATAGGACAAATGAAATTCACATTTTTTTTTTTTTATAATTCTTCCTTAACAATTTCCCTTAAGTTTGGATTCATCTTCCTTTGTGGTTGTCTAATTGGTCTGTCATTTTATTCAATATATATATGATGCATACAAGTTTCAGGGTCAATTCCTTTCATGTCAGTACATTCCCATGCATAAGCAAAAGAATGTTCTTGTAGAATTTTTACTAATTCTTTCTTTTGAGATTCCTCCAGGTTATCATTAACATTCAAAGTTTTTCCTGGGAAGATTTATATAAAATAATTGCCAAAGTTTTCCATAGAATGTAAAGAAATTTGACGAGATGATATATATTCAACATTACACAGCTCTTGAAAATCTTGGCTACATTCACAATGAGGCAAATTCATTATTTTCCATTAAATTTAAAATTTGATCTTCTTCATCTATTTGTGAAGTAGAAAAAATTGATCGTATATCAATATAATCTTCTATCCATTCTTAAATTGCTAATTCTATCATTGATTTTTCTAGAGGATATAATGTGAATTTCTTTGTTGAACTTCCATCAGAGATAAACATATCACCAAATCTACAACTTATAAAAGCATCAGCTGTAGCTAACCATGATCTTCCCAGGATCAATGGGTGCCCTCCTAAATTATTCTTGGGTGTTAAGATCATAAAATCAATAGGGTATTCCCAAGAATATAAGGATACAAACACATATTCTAACACACCATCAGGTTTTATAACAGATCTGTCTGCTAGTTGTAATAATGTGGGTGTCTATTGAAGATTAGGAAGTTTCAATTGATCCATAGTTTTTTTACTCGTGATGTTTATGGATGCTCCTAAATCAATAAATGCATTTTGTATCTCAACACCATTGATGTGTGTTTTCACAATGGGACTTCCTGGATCTAGATATTTCTGAACTATTGTTTTTCCCATCACGATATCTGCAATTTTTCCAACTAGTTGAATTTTTTTAATTTCTTTTCATTTTCTTCTAGGTCTTTTAATGGTTAACTCCCTATTTGTCTTTGCAAATATTGGTATTTCCTTGAATGTCTGTAGCAAAGGGATTTTTATATAACATTTTTCATTTCATCCAACATATCATAATCTGGTATCATAATATGTTTCTCTACCCCTTTATCAATTTTTAGTCTTTTTGGAAAAGGTGGGTTTTGTATAAAAACTGAAGGTTGTTCTATAATGAGAGTTGAGTTTATTGGAATATCATTGGTATGTATAGAGGTGGTTTGTTTTTGAGAAATTTTCTTCTGATGAAGAGATGATTCTTCCTCAGAGTGGTCATCTTTTTCACTTTACTGAATAAAAACAAATGGTGGCTTCTTTTCCAATACTCTACCAGATCTAAGTTGAACATTGTTTAGATCCAAAGGAGTTATCATAAAGTTTGGAAAATTTTCCCTTCTATGTTGTAAACAGATTGTGAGCTTTTATTTTTTGGGTTGGGAGTGGTTGAGCAGACAGTTGGTTTGGTCTTTATGGAAATGGTAATGAAAGTTGTGGGTTTGGGTTTTGAGTTTGAACTTGAGGTGGTTGACTAGACTGAGGAAAATATTGTGGTGGAAAAGTAGGGTAAGGTTGAGGATATTGAGAGTACTGAGGATATCTTCTGTAAGGATTTTTCCATCCTTATGCCCAAGGCTGAGGCCACGGTTGCCAAGGCATGGGTGAAGTCCAGTTATTTTTTGATGGTTGTGCATATGTTTAGGTGCTAAATCCTTGATTTTTCCATGGTCTCTTGGAAATAAAACAAAGAGGATCTACTTGATTTGGCACAACTTCTTCTTGGTAAACAACTTTAAGACCCGGTGTTGAGGCGCATTCTTTGGTATCATGATTTTCTGCACATATGACACAAGTTTCTATGCTTTTCAAATCAAGAGCACATTCTCTCAAGGCATGCTTCTTTCTACACTTTGGACAAAAGATAGATAGAGCAACATTTTCAGCTTTTTGATTGTTTTGTATTTTAAGGGTGCCTATTTTTTCACTAAGACTCCCTAAAATGTATGTCTTAAAATTATCAAGTAAATTCCTATTTCAATCCAACTTACTGTTTCGGTTTCAAATTTGTTAATCCTAGAAATAATAGGATCTCTTGGGATTTTTCTAGTCTTTTTCTTTCATCTTGAAATGTGTATCCATAACTCAGAAATATCTGGTAATGATAATTGAGAAATATCCCCTTTACCCATTAGGTTGAGAAGATCTATCCATTCATCCCTGATGGATTTTAATAGCATATATTTCAAATTTTCTTCATCTAAATTTTCCATTTTAGCTCTCTTAAGATTGTAGCTAAACCTTTCAATCGAATCCTCGAGATTTTCATCTTCTCTTTGCATCATTTGAAAAATCCATCCTTAACATTATGGGGCATGCATTAATCCTTATATTTATCTAAGAATGCATTTTTCATTTGTTCCAATGTTCTAATAGAGTTTGTTACTAAGCCCACAAACCAATTTGGTGCTGCATCCTTAAGAGTTTTTGGAAACAATTTCAATTTTTTAGAATCAAGCAAATAGTCATAAGATCTACATAAAACTTCGAACTTAAAAAGAAATGTTTCAGGATACTCACTTCTTAATCCATGCAAGTTGTCATCAGTGCGCTAGATGCCCAAGGCTGAAAAAGGAATCCCAACAGAGGTAACCATAGACCAAGCTTTTGACTTGATAGCTAGCCCTATCAAGTCGGAGAGGGCTCTCTCCAAAAATGGTCACAACCAAGAGTGCTGGAGAAATTAGGTTTTTTAGGCTAGATAATGAGTGCAGGGGGTTGTTTTGATTTGATTTTGGTTGGGTATCACTGGATGAAGAAATTAGGTCAAGGGAGTTAGGTCAGGGCAAATGAGATATGGTTGCAGGGATTAATGGGGCAAGGTAGGCACAAGGCTTATCACTTGAAAACGATTATGATGGAATGGTGTTGAGATTGAAAGTAAGTTAGGAATAACATGGGAGATGTATTCTTCTTAGATAGAGGAAAATGGACAAACTATGATAAATTCCCCAAAACAGAGCATGAATAAGCTTGTATTCTGAATATCAAACTTAAAAGATATCATAACATAGAAATGAAGTGAACATGAATACAATACATTCTAACATATGATAGTGAATAAAATAAAATTATAGAAATAAATACCACAAGTATCCCATAAAATAGCTGCAACTCCTCTTTATTAGCTGGCCAAACTAAGTACAATAGTTCCTTGATTACAAAGCTAACATCCAAATTGATTCCAACCCTTGTTAAGAGTGAATAAAGGGAAGATATAGAAATAAAAACAACTTTCACTCATCCTCAGGGGTTGAATCCATGAGGTGAGGAAGGAATCTACAAAAATGTAAATTGATAGCTGAAGTGTAGGATGGTCCAAGTGACTCACTCCTCATTACATTCAAATTGATTCATCTTTGACTAAAGGATAAGTTTACCCAATGAATCTACCCCTAGGTAACTTATCCTTTACATAATTACATTTACCATGATGAGTTACATTCATAGTAATAATTTCTTGAGGTAAAACCAAAAATTACAGTGAAAAACCAAAAAATGAGTAAACTGGCATAAGCGCCATTTTCCTGTCATAAGCGCCCTTGTTGTGTCATAAGCGTCCTCCATGTTAAAGGCCACTTTTGGAGGCCTTCTCGGTGTCCGAATTGGGCCCAGGATAGCTTGTTGGAAAGCTTATCCTGTCCTCTTTCTGAATATGCCTCCAATTCTGAAAATGGTGCTGATTTGACCCCTCGAAAATGAAATCTCCCAAGACTGGTATAAGCGCAACGCCTAGGAAAAAAACAGGGGCAGAAACATGTTTTTTTGGTGGTTTTTTTTTTCTTTTTCACCTCATGAAACTGCAAGTCAAGCTTGGAAAAGTGGTTTTTGTAGATGTATATGTCATTACAAATTTGATCGTGGTTTTATTTCTCTCAAAAATTTCCCCAAACATAAGCGCAACGCCAAGGGTGCTGCGCTTATGACCATTTTTCCGATATTTACATTTGCAAAAAAACACAGTCATGCACAACTTTGAAAAAAATGTTGCAACTTGACTCAAAATTTGTGGAAAGGGTGCTGATGAGGTGGCTAGGCTTGGAGTGAAGCCTCAAGAAGTATTTCCAACCTGTCCTTCTCCTTTTGATGAGTGAGAGCTTCAATTTTGGCATTGGCTCTTTTGAGCTTGGGCAATGCAATTTTCTCCTTCCATGCCTGATTTTTGACTTTCCTCCTCAACAAGTCATTATCCTTATTTTCCTTTGCTAGCAGCTTCTCTAAGTGTTGATTGGATCTATCAAGCCATGGCTCCCTGTTCTTATTGATCTCTATAGTAAGATGCTCATTTAGGTTTAACATTAGGGGAATTTTGAGGTCTAAAATGGGTCTCCTAAGTAAATCATAAAATAATAGCTAAACCAATAAAATAATATTTATGAATTTGCAATTCAATTTTTGCACCACAATCCATGTAACCATAGCTAAATTCAATTCAAAATTTGTACCAAAATAAAATTAATAAAAAAATTGTATTGATGTGGTTATAAATAAGAATGAGTTTTTCAAGAAAAGTCATTATCATTGAACAACTAATGTATTTGTTCTTTGTACTTAAATATCTTAAAATAAAATATAAATAAACATTTATAAATTCTTAATTATATTATATGCTATTAATTAAAATTTATATTATTAAAATTGTATAATAATATGTGATTAATATACCATATAAAAATAACATAACATAATATAATATAATATAATAAATGTATAGGGATATGCATTGTTTCTTTCAAGAAATATGAAATGAAAATAATATATTTTTATTCAAAAATTGTGAAATGACATTTATTATGAGTACTTTACTTTGACTTTAAAAGTACTTAGAGCACTACCATGGTTAACCATGAGTTTTTATCCACCATTGAGAATTTGACAAGTAAGTACTTTTAACTCAAGCAATGCCACCTCAATCATTAGGGATGCTGTCATCCCCTAAAATGTGATTGGTTCTCATAAAGTGAATTTTGATTGTACATTTTCCTTAGGAGGCCCATTTTAGACCTCAAAATACCCCTAATGGTTGATCAACAAGCTCACCTTCCCTTTGCCTTTCTAGAGATAGAGCTCTTTTCAGCCCTCCAATTCTAGGTCTCTGTCTTGGTACTTGTTCTTCTTCATCATCAACTAAGCCATACCTCTCCAGTGTTTCATCTAGCATGACTTTGACCTTTTGAGCCTCTCTTTGAGCAGTGTAAAACTTAACCTCATCAATGACCTATTTGGTTTTTAATTGTTCATTCTCTTGCTCAAGGAAATTTATAACATATTTGGATTTGTCAAGGTTAGTTTGGAGGTCTCTGATTTTTGCATCCTTACCTTTGATGGCCATTTTAATGATCTGGCTGTCATCATCATCACCTAGTTCAACCAACTCAAACTCATGCTCAATCTCATGGAGGTTTTCATCATGTTTCACCTTTGGATGAGTTTCTCTCAATCAAATTTCCTTTACCTTTGTCCACCTGTTTTTCTGATGTAGAAGACATGGCCCCTCCCACTATGTGTGGAGAAAACATATGCCTGTGGCCTCTCTGGTAGGTTTTTGAAAATGGCTCAACCTCAACCATACTATCCCTCTTTGCCTCATATATCTCATTTCTGATAGGGGATTCAGTCTCAGTGTGGGATGAAGATAATGGTGGTGAAGTGGATGAAGAGGACTAATGTGATGATGGTGAATGTACAGTAGGCTGAGATGGAGGGATGGAAGTGGATGGATGAGATGATGAAAGCAGATTTTGAGCATGCTGAGTAGGAGGATCTCTGAAGATATCATGAGCTATGAAGGTATCCCATGCAATGTTGAGATCATTGAG
Organism: Pinus albicaulis; assembly: GCA_034641835.2. NCBI lineage: Eukaryota > Viridiplantae > Streptophyta > Pinopsida > Pinales > Pinaceae > Pinus > Pinus albicaulis. Next base: position 308,355,407 of record CM076582.1, on the reverse strand, counting down.
ATGGTAAAGGACAATGATTTTGATTAGGAAATGATGGAAAATACTTTTCATTTGGTGTTCATACTCCCTTTTCTGAGTAATAAAAGCCATCTTTTCAACACTTTGGAAAATGTAGTAAGGTATATTAAGCATCCTTACCCTAGTGAAATGCATTAGGAGCCGGATGTGATAGGTACACAACCTTGAGAATATACCTTCACATGTAAAGTAATTCATGATTATCTTCATCATGGGTGCAAATCTGTCCAAGAGGTAGCAAAAAGGAAACATCCTCTTTTTCTCATTCTTGTATCTAGGTTTTAAAAAAGGCTTAAAGTGTTGATTTTCCAAATCACTCTTTTTGAACCACCTTTCCCCAACATTTGGGATCCCTGTGGTAGCTAAAATGATGGCAGTTGAGATAGTAAAGGTGACACCAGCTAGGGTAACCTGGTTGTTATGAAGTTTATATATGAAGAGCCTAGTTATCATGGAATGATGCTAAACCCTCTGAATTTTTTCACAAAAATCATAACAACCAACATGTTTGAAGCACGTCACTATCATTGGAGAAGAAAAAAGTTCCCTAGTGCTGATAGGTTCATGTATGATTGTCCTACCCCCATTATGTGGCCTCCTAGCCCCTGTTTCCTCTTCCTCACTATGTGATCTGTTATGTTCTCCTTCTGCTGCCATGGTGTGTTTGTGTTCAAACCCTAGGGAAGTAGGTGATAGTGTGGAAGGTGAATTTGGGGATAGGATATAGGGAAAGGGAATTTTATGGGAAATCATGTTTAGGGATATGAGGAATGGGGAAGGGAAAATGAGTGAAAGACAAATGGGAATTGGGATGGGGAATTTGGATTTAGGAGCCTAGGTCAAAATAACACCTAGGGGTTAGGGTTTTGGGAACTAGTAGCTTAGGGATAAGGATTATGATAACATGAATTTGGGAATGAGTTTTAACAATGTAGGGATGAAATTGAGTGTAAGGTAAATGAGATTTTATGAATTATGAGTGCAAGGGAGAAAAACTAGGGTTTCACATTCAAGAAGACACCAAATTTGATTTTAACCAACTCACACATTCAAAATGAATGTGATGAAGAGGAGAATAAAGTCACTTGCTTGATTGGAAGTGTGAAGAATGATTACTGAAGTCTGGGGGTGGATTTGTTTTTGCAATTTTGATAAGTTTTTTATCCTTTCTGGTCATACGCGCAACGCTAAGAGGATAAGCGCAGCATTAAGAGCATACATGCAACGCTAAGAGGATAAGCGCAATGCTAAGAGGATAAGCGCCCTTCTGCTTTGTTTTTCACAATTTTTCTTAGAAAATCACAAATTTCGCTCTCCTCAGTTGTTTGCTTGATGAAATAAGAGGGAAATGAATTTGAATTTGATGTCTAGGAGTCTTAAATACTTAAGTGATTTTAGATTTAGATCCAAAAACCCACCTGTCCTACGTTTTTTCTCACTTTTTGAAAGCATTCTGAATATGCTTTTCTTCTTTGCGGGATGAAGTTGCTAGATTTTGACACTTGTCACTTTGATTTAGTGGTGATATTCAGTTTGGCATGGAAGTTGGAGTTGAGAAATTTTAGGGAAGTTACTTATTACATATAAGAAGCATAAAATTACATAAAAAAATGAAATAAATAAAAAATCCGTTTTTTGAAAATAATTACATTTGAGTATGAAAATCATACTAGAAACCATAATTACAACTTTAAAATATCATATTTACATGCTGCTAATGCTCTGCAGATGATAATGAAATGTTTATTGAATCAATCTCACACCTTTTTCTGACCTGTAAATTTTTGTAGATGTTCTATGCTTGATGCAACTTTACTTTTATAACAGCAATCACATAAACAATTAAGTAAAAATGCTGATAGAACATATCAGTGGATCTATAGAAGAAAAACCAGAAACAGGAGAATGTGTTGGTGCGTTACGGCAGTCAGTAGGATGCTTCAACCAGCAAAGTCTTCTTGGTCAGCCAACCCAAAATGTGTCACAACAGTCCTCAAATCAATTATCCAGTCAACTCAAAGTCAACCCTATAAAAGTCAATGCAGTCCAGAAAAAGTCAACGCAAGACAAAAACAATAAAGTCAACGCAACTCCAACTTCGGTCAACCTTTTGACCTCGATTTTTGTGCCAATGAGTACGACCTTCAAAAATTGAACTCTCCACAAAATTTCAGCTCAAACGGACCATGCGTTGACCAAAGTTAACGCTGGTCAAACTTGCCCAGAAACCCTAACTGCAGAAAATTTCGTCCAAAAACCCTAACTGCAGAAATTTCATCCTTTTTCCAGCTGCAGCTACTTCGTCCTTTTGCCACGTGAGAACTGCTTCTTAGATGCTCGTATCCAATGAGAAGTGTGTGGATGAGATGAGTGAAAAGCTCTCCAACGTTGAATGTATTTATATCCATCATTGAGGTGTGTGACACATTTGTTGGGGGTGTAAAACCTTAAGGCCGACTTGCACTTAAATTTATTATAAATAATAAATTCAAAATAAATGTTCTGCTCATCATATTAAAATCAATTTTATATCGATTTTACACCTCTTCGAAAGAGGAATCCAATACAAATATTGGAATATTCATCTGAGCATCACAAGAATGGAGTTTTGGACTTAGTTGTCCAAATTTAACACTCCCTCTCAAAATTAGAGAATGCCATCCACCAGTTGCAATAAAAAATCGCGCATCATCCCTACTTGAATCTCAGTTTTGCATAAATTTCTATTTTAAATACAAGGGTTTAGTCACATAAACATCATCCCCCGTTGACAAATTTAGCCCGCATCTCATTTGGCCCTATCGTACTCATTAGCAGCCTTGGACCAACTCGAAGTTGGTTCATCTGACTCGAAGTCAGGCGGAGGTCCGAGACCTCACTAGACTTGATCCCAGATCAAGTGGTTGGACTGTGCCATCCTAGATAGAGAGTACGACAATCTTTGATGCGTCCATCAATCTTTGCTACTGGTCTCTAGCTTTTCCCATCTCATTGGCCAAATGAGAGGTACTTCCCATGAGCCCTGAACTCAATGGGTAGGATGCATATGGGGCACAGATAATGAGAGGTGAACCAACTCAATAATCACAACGGTGGGGTCCAAGCACACCAACAAGGTTTGGAAAGCCTAGCCTTGTGGTTGCTCATAGCTCCGAGAAGCTGTCCCCAAAGCCCCCCAGAGCTCCTCGAGCTCATCGTCCAACAGGACCCACATCATAGGGTCGTTCCACGATACCAAGTCTCTCACGGAAGGTTAGGAACTTGACCTTCCCAGGGACTTAGTGAGAATATCCACGACCTGCTCATCAGTTCCTATATGATCGAGCCTTACGGCGCTTCGCTGTACCATATCCCGGATGAAATGGTACCTGTTATCAATATGCTTGGATCGGTCGTGGAACACAGGATTCTCGGTCAAGCGAATCCCACTCTGGTTATCACATAGTATCACGGTGGTATCTAGCACATGTCCAAACAACTCACTAAAGAGCTTTCGCAACCAAAATGCTTCACAACAGGCCATACTTGCTGCAATGTATTCGGCCTCTGCGGTGCTCAAAGCCACCGACTTCTACTTCCTGCTCATCCATGAAATCGAAGAAGAACCAAGATTGAAGCAACATCTCGATGTGCTCTTACGATCCACCACACTGCCAGCCCAATCGGCATCAGTATATCCACGGAGTGTCATGCTCCCGGCAGTGTATCTCAGCCCATGGTTTATCATGCCCTGAAGGTATCTCAGAAGATTCCTGGCACCAACCCAGTGAAAGTGATGAGGCTCAACCATCTATTGACTCAAAGTGTTCACTATAAAACATATATCTAGACGGGTGTTCACTAAGAACATCAGAGCCCCTACGAGTTGACGATACTCAGTAGGATTTGCCAATACGGGCCCAGCAACACTGCCACTCAAATTCTTGAAGTTGAGTTCCATTGGTGTTGATACGGACTTGCAATCCACCATACTAAATCTTTCCAAAAGTTTCACAATATATTTTCTTGAGAAAGGAAAATCTCTCCATGTCTCTGCCAGACCTCTAGGCCTAGGAAGTAGTGCATCAGTCCTAGGTCCTTCATCTCGAACTCAACAGCTCCCTCCCTCTTGCATTGATGAATGAGAGGGTCAAAACCTGTCAGGAAGAGGTCATCCACTTACAGCACCAGAATGAGAGGCTTCCCCTGGACAACCTTGAAGTAAAGGTTTGGATCAACATTACTTCGAGTGAAGCCCGGCTTCATCAAGTAGCTATCTATCCTCTCGTACCAAGCTCTGGGTGCTTGCTTCAACCCATAGAGGGCTTTCTTCAACCTGCAGACATGAGTGTCCCGATCCTGGACTTCAAACCCTAGAGGTTGTTCTACATACACCTCTTCTTTTATTGCACCATGCAGAAAAGCGGTCTTGACATCCATCTGATGAAGACTCCATCCTTGCGTAGCAGCAAGGGCTATGATTGATCGAATGGTGGTATATCGTGCCACAGGTGCAAATATGTCATCATAGTCTATTCCTTCTTTTTGAGAGAAGCCACGGGCAACAAATCTTGCCTTGAACTTTTCAGCACTTCCATCAGATCCATGCTTGATCTTGTAGAGCCATTTCGCAGTGACAACTGATTTGTCCTTCGGTCTTGGAACCACATCCCAGACATCATTCTTCATTATGGAATCATATTCTTCGTGCATAGCATCCTTCCAGACTTGATGCTTTACGGCTTCCTCAAAAGATCCAGGTTCAGATTGTACAATAGTACTCATGGCAGCCAGATACCCTTGGTATCTACACGACTTCTTGCTTTCTCGGAATGTCCCCCTCGGGGCAGCATGTCCCTCGGCATCTTCGAGAGTGTCCCTGAGCCATGATGGTCTCTTTCTCAGTGAAGGAGATGGATTGATTGGGTCCATTGGTCCTTCAACATCAGGCATTGTCTCATCCTGCGGTTCTTCTTGATTTCCAGGCCTTGCTTCATGATTTTCCTCAGATCTCGGAAGATCTACTACTTTCTTCAAGGAAGCATCTTCGTCAAAAGTGACATCATGGCATATCTCTACTTCCCTTTGACCAGGTACATAGACTCTATAGGCCTTAGAGGTTTCGCTGTAGCCCACAAACATTCCTTTCTTCCCAGAAGCATCCAGCTTACTTCTCTTTTCTTTTGGCACATGAAAATAAACATGACATCCAAAAATTCTAAAATGTGAGACGTCAGGTTTCTTACCAGTGAAAACCTCTTCGGGAGTTTTGGAGTCCAGGGCGGAATGAGGGCATCGGTTTTGAATGTATACAACAGCTTCTCCCCACAGAAACTTCGCTAGACCCTGGTCACATAGCATGGCACGGGCAGCTTCCACAATGGTCCTGTTCTTTCGTTCAGCAACGCCATTATGCTCAGGAGTATAGGCAGTAGTAGTCTCCCTCTTAATGCCAGCTTCTCTGCAAAAGTCCTTGAACTCATTTGACTCATATTCAGTGCCATTTTCGGTCCTCAAAATCTTGATCTTCTTCTCTGTCATATTTTCCACCAAGTCTTTGAAGGTACGAAACCACATGAAAACCTCATCCTTCTTCTTTAAGAAGTATATCCAGGTTTTGCGGGAGAAGTCATCAGTGAATGTCATATAGTAAGAACATCCTCCCAGGGATGTCACGGGTAGCATACCAGATAGATCAGAATGGACCAGTTGCAAAATATCAGATGTATTTGAGGGGAAAGGTCCCCTTGTATACTTTCCTTCGGCACAACCCTTACATACACCTTCATGATTATTTCCAAAATCGGGCATCCCTGTCACCACCTTCCTTGCTTCGAGAAGGGCCTTGTAATGAAGGTGTTCAAACCTCCGATGCCATAGTTCAGTTTGTCGGATAGTATCACATGTCATAGCTCCTAGTGGACTTCCTTCAACCTAGTAGAGTGTTCCAACTCTAAAACCAATCACGATAGCTTCCTTGAGATTCTTCTTCCACATGTGCACCTTTCCATCAGTGAATGCCACATTGAAGCCTTTGTCTTCAATGGCTGATATAGACACAAGGTTCTTCTTCAATTTTGGTACATAGAGTACATCCTGAAAATGTAGGACTTATCCTTGAGACAAGTGGAGGGTCACAGTCCCTGTCCCTTTCACGAGATATGTGGAATTATCTCCAAGGATAATTTCTAGATTAGTATCCTTGTCAACCATGTCAGAGAGTGCTTCCTTGAACCCAGTGATGTGTCTTGAGGCACCACTATCTATCAGCTAGACATCCATAGTGTTGGGCGGGGTTGCAGCAGAGAGGGCAGATACAAGAATGTATTCATTTCTTTTATCAACAACATTTGACTCCTCATACCTGGAGTTTCTAGACCTTTTGAAAGGTTGATTGTTTCCGCCAGAGGGAGCCTTCCTTTTTCCTTTGGACCTGTCGTTTCTTTGATTTCCATTCCTCCGGTTGTTGTTGTTGTCATCACTATCAGGAGAATCCTTCTTGAAAGGAAATTCTCTAGCATAGTGACCAGGCCTATGACAAGTGAAAAAATTGCCCTTCTTTCCTTGGGCCCTTGCTCTTCCTTTTTTCTTAGGACCACCAGAGTTCTTCTTTCTAGAATGAGCAGTGTAGGCAGCATTTCTGTCATTTTCGTATTCCTTAATTCTTGTCTCTTCTTGCATGCATCTTGACAGTAGCTCGTCAAAGTTAGGAATTGTATTATTATTGAGAATGGTAGTGTTGAATACTTGCCATTCATATGGGAGCCCTCCAAGTGCGGTGAATACCATCTCACGATCGGCTATTGTCTCCCCAATAGCCAGCAGATTGTTCCTGATCTCGGTCAATTTCAGAAAGTATGTTTGGACAGACTCATCCTTGCCTTTCTTCAGATTCTTCAATTGATTCTTGAAGAATAGCACTTGGTTTGCATTGTTTACTTTGAAAATTTGTATCAGCTTATCATACATCTCCTTGGATGTGCCTAGCTCAGACATGTAGGCAACTAGACTTTTATGTATGGATTCCCTGATCATTAACTTTGCTTTGATTTCCTCCTTCTTATACTTGGTTTTAGTAGCAGCAGTAGCAGTGGATGGAGGTTCTTGTATCTTACCCAGTACATAGTCCATGAGATCATGGTCTTCCAATTTGAGATCTAATATCATCTTCCAAGCATGGAAGTCATCCCTTCCAGTCAGCTTGTCATCCTCCTTGAAGCCATAACTTGTGGAACTCATTTTCTCAGCTGGTGATTGCTATAAGTTAGGGCTTGTCTTCACCTCAGCTCTGATACCATGTAAATTTTTGTAGATGTTCTATGCTTGATGCAATTTTACTTTTATAACAACAATCACATAAATAGTTAAGTAAAATGCTGATAGAACATACCAGTGGATCTATAGAAGACAAACCAGAAACAGGAGAATGTGTTGGTGCGTTACGGCGGTCAGCAGGATGCTTCAACCAGCAAAGTCTTCTTGGTCGGCCAACCCAAAATGTGTCACAACAGTCCTCAAATCAATTATCCAGTCAACTCAAAGTCAACCCCATAAATTTCAACGCAGTCCAGAAAAAGTCAACGCAAGGCATAAACAATAAAGTCAACGCAGCTCCAAATTTGGTCAACCTTTTGACCTCGATTTTTGTGCCAATGAGTACGACCTTCAAAAATTGAACTCTCCACAAAATTTCAGCTCAAACGGACCATGCATTGACCAAAGTCAACGCTTGTCAAACTTGCCCAGAAACCCTAATTGCATAAAATTTCGTCCAGAAACCCTAACTGTAGAAATTTCGTCCTTTTCCAGCTGCAGCTACTTCATCCTTTTCCCACGTGAGAACTTCTTCTTAGATGCTCGTATCCAATGAGAAGTGTGTGGATGAGATGAGTGAAAAGCTCTCCAATGTTGACTGTATTTATATCCATCATTGAGGTGTGTGACACATCTGTTGGGGGTGTAAAACCTTAAGGCCAACCTGCACTAAAATTTATTATAAATAATAAATTCAAAATAAATGTTCTGCTCATCAGGTTAAAATCAATTTTATATCGATTTTACACCTCTCCGAAAGAGGAATCCAATACAAATATTGGAATCTTCATCTGAGCATCACAAGATGGAGTTTGGACCTAGTTGTCCAAATTTAACATGACCTTATTGAGATGACATGGTGCATTTTTGGACCTTGAAAATTGAAACCTAATGACCTAATGGGACCTGGAATGACCTGAATCCATACTTGACTTTGACTGAGATAAGACATAGTGAAATGAGCTTTTCAAAAGCGTTTTTATGCTCAACAAGACATGAAGGTGGGCCAGCAAATGAGAATTTATTAGGGAGAGTGAGATTTTGAGACTAGGGCTACCATGAGTGAAACAATTTTTAGCATGACTTAATGGAGTGATATAAAAACTTTAGAGTGGGACACCTAAAATGAGAATGAAAAGAGTGAATTTGATCACCGATGGCAGAATGCGTATTTTGACACTAACATAAGTTAGGAAGGATAAAGGGTGAGATATTTTTCATTGTTACTGTGGCATCTTGATCGAAGATAGGAAATCCAAATGGGTCTGGTTCTCTTGTATCTCCTCCTCTTCCTCTTCCTCCACCTCTTCCACCTCCATCCCTGGTTTTCCACCATTGTATACTTCTCCTTCCCCTTCTTCAACCATTGTAGATTATTCAGAACTACTATAAGGTTCCAAAATTGGAATTTTTAGTTTCTCTTCTAGTTCCTCTGGTTCTTATATCAATGGGATATTAAAATAGGTTTTCTCTTCTTCTTATTCACCAAGCACTTCTAGTTCCTGTGCTAGAAGTCACTCTCCCGTTGAAGATTTAAAAATTACTCCTTCTTTTTGGGATGTAGGATCTTCTTCTTCTATTATGGCCTCAATTGGTGAATTTCTGGGTTGGATTTCAGATCTAAGAACCTCAAGAAGTCTATGTCTGCCTGCAATGGATGGTATACGAGTTTGGGTGGATGGTGTGGTGCTACGAGGTCTTGGTGGGGTGAGTGGTGATTTTTGAATTAAACTTCTACCTCTACTTACGAATATACCTCTAGAATATATTTCCCTATGCATGTCATTTTTGTTGTTTTTTTTAAGAAAAAGAAAAGACTCCTATATAGACTTCCCCAAAAATGGCGCCAAAATGTTTGGTAATTTAATTGGTTTTAAATTACTTATATAAATTGTCAACCAGGGCTAGTAAATTGATGAAGTGTAAATGCAATGGATGTGCCAAGAGTCTTGATTATTTACACAATTCTAAATGAAATTGAGTTTTATCGAAATGCACATTGTTTTCATAAACAATTTAATTATTCCTAGAAAATTATAATGATGATCACACTCTCTGCTAAAACTATTTCTGTTTATAAATTCCACACTTTTATTTGAAATGGAAATCTCAAACCCTTGAAAAAAGGAAATCACTCTCAATCATGAAATCTCAATACTTAAAGGAAACCACACAGTTGCATGAATGAAATTGTACGTAATGAAAATCACTCTTCATTCCTCACACTCATAAAGAAACTTTTTTTTATAAAAATTCTATATTCCCATGTGGATTCATACTCTGTGAAAGAAATGAAGAATTTAAAAAGAATGAGAAAATGAATTAGCTGAAAGGAAATTGACAACTACTGTCGGAAATTTAAATAAGAGAAATCGAAAACACAGTTAAATAATTAACTATTTAGTAATGAAAAAAACATAAAACTACTTAGTTCCTCAAGGGGGCTCTCCACTAGAATTATGCAACCAAAATTACACTATTGATCAAACAATTAACCACACATCGAGAGCATTCACCTGTTGCCGACTTTGGTGGACTCGACCTTGCTTTTGACCATGTAACCATGTTCTATTCAATCGTTTTGGCTCGTGGAAATAGGAAGAAATCGTTATGTGTATCGATTTCCACCTATCCATATTTTTCGCTTTCCAGTTGGCATTCTAGAACTTGTGAAACAATGGACTTGGCTGCAGAATTGTGAATTAGCTATAGAATCATTAGAATTCAATAGCCACAATAAACGTTAAGCTAAATAATAAAGGACATTGTCACTTTATGAAATAGGAGACAATGGTATACCTGCCATGTCATAAATCCTGTAACTTGATGTTTAATGCATTGTTATGGAGGTTAGAAAAAAGGAATGAAGTAAAGGATGTTGTCAAAAAGAAGAAATTATGGGGTTCAATAACCACATAATATTTGTGAAATTTTGCAAGGAAATTTTTTTTATTTATTGGAAAATTGACATATTATACAACACTAAATTTTCTTTCAAAAAAATATCATTAGGACAACATAATTCTCCACATATTGAAGTTTTACTCAGAATCAAAATTCACAATGCTTATATGAATTTTGAGGGCTTCAATTTGATAAAAGGGTAAAATTTTGAAATTTAATTGCCACATTTGGCCCAAAAGTTTAACCCATCTTCATGCATTCACCCAATACTATATAATATATGTATTTATCTTTGTGTGTCTCTTTCTTCTTTCCTCTCTCTCCCCCCTCCATCTCCGTTTCTATCTCTTTCCCTCTCTCCTATATCTTCCTCCTCCCTCTCTATCTTCTTCCCTCCCTCTTCTCCCACCATCTATATCTATATCTTTATCTCCATCTTGATGCTTGATAGATACGGGGTTAAGATGGATCTCTCTCTCTCCTCTTCTTCTCTCTCTCTTCCCTCTTCTCCTCTCCTCCTCCTCCTCTCTCTCTCTCTCTCTCCCATCTCTCCTTTGTCTCTCCCTCTCTCTCCACCACTATCTATCTATTTCTTTGTTCTCTCTCTCTCTCTCTCACTATTTCTTTGTTCTCTCTCTCTCTCTCTCACTATCTCCCACCCTCTGTCCTTCTCTCCCCCCTATCTCTCTCTCTCTCTCTCTCTCTCTCAGCCCTTCAACTCTGTCACTATCTCCCACCCTCTCTCCTTCTCCTCCCTCTCTCTCCTCTCTCTTTTTCACTTCCCCTCTCCATCCATATGATAGAGAATTGTCACTCTCTGTAATCAATAATATATGTAAGGTATGATATAATAATACTTGTAATGGAGATAATTTTTGTACATTATAATACATTTTACATTATATTTTAAGGAATAAAACTTGATTTTGCAATCTTATCTTCCGCTGCTCACGAATTCCCTCCTCTCCTTTCCTTTTTCATTTTTCTCTACACAAATAAATCATGAATCATGATCTCCTCATCCTAATATATATATATGTGTGTGTTTAAATAATGATAAATACTCACATAAAAAATAAAGCAATAGGGATTGCAATATTAACAAACATACTAATTAGATAAGTGTCTTTTGGAAAAAAAACATACTAATTTAATACACTATATTCCATCCTAAATTGTATTTAAAGACATGATTTATTATATTGTTGTAATTGATTATAAAAGATAGTTTTCTATTTTCAATAATTAATTAATTATGAAAAACTAAAAACTAAATTTATTTAACTACCCATTATACATATCCTCTCAATTCCTAATAATCATGCTTTTATCAAATATTCAATCTTGTTTCCATCCGGTTATTTTTCCATGATGGACACACACATATTCTCGTTGTCCTAATATGCCAAGCTTGGTTCTCTCACTCATATATATAAGCTACTATGGTTGGTTTATAAACATAGAGGTTACAAATACATTTCTTTTGCCTCTGCATCAGCTTATAAAGTCATAAGAATTGATGTATAAATTCAATAGCGACCACAAATACGTATAATTGATGTTAAAATATTTATGTTTTCCCATGCAGGATACTCATTCTAATCCGATTCCTGCAATTACGGATTCTGAGATCAGAAATCGAAACATTATGATCCAGTTCAAATACCCAAGTATTATGTTTAATGTTGTACGTCCAAATTTTCGTGAATGCATTTCTTAAATCGTGTAATTATACACTAACCATGTAAATCACAATTTAATAATTAAAATATATAAATCAAATGATTTGAAATATTGTGTCACTTATATGTCATATATTGATTTTTTAACATTACTTGAATGCGATAAACGATGAAAAGACTTATATAACACATACATAGAAAATGAAGACCAACATCACCTACGCTAAGCATTCGAAAACCCAATTCCAAAGAGCAACACAATCAAATTTTCAGTGCCTCCATTATGTTCCGAGTCTTTTTCTTGTAGGCTGGTATAATAATATAATTCATAATAGCTTGTGTATGGATGATGCTTGGAGTTGCATAATTGCTTCTGTATGTCATTCATAGTAGGGGAAAACCTAGGCTAGAAGGATTCAAAGAAGAAGAATGAAAATAATTATATAACACATATAGAAAATGAAGACCAACATCACCTAATCTAGGCATTCAAAAACCCAATTCCAAAGAGCAACACAATTAAATTTTTAGTGCCTCCGTTATGTTCCGAGTCTTTTTCTTGTCTAGGATGCTATAATAATATAATTCCTAATAGCTTGTGTATGCATGATGCTCGGAGTTGCATAGCTACTTCTGTATTTCATTCATAGTAGGGGAAAACCTAGGCTAGAGTGATTCAAAGAAGAAGGAAAGAGTGACGACCGAAATCTTAGGGAAATATCAAGATGGGTGGTGGAGATGAATTTAGTGTAGCTGATGATATTTTTGATTCTAAGTTTCATCATTGGAATTGTTATCACTGCCCCCAACTCCCCAAGGTTGAGAGTGGGATTGAAGGAAGGTAGCCACAAACCAGGCTTTAGGTTAGGTAGCTAGCCCTACCAGGACCAGAGAGGGCTCTCTCGTTGTCACTTTATAGTCAATGGAATGACTGAATATCTATTGATCTTAGGCTAGGTATGTAAGATTAGTAAATAGGTTTTTTGTTTGATGTTTTTAGTGTTGGATCGGAATGTTAGCGAGAAAGCTAGGTCTAGGGTGTTTAGGTCTAAATTCCAAGGTCAATTTGCAGAGAATGTGTGAGGCTAGATAGGTAGCTTGAAAGCATGCTTAATTGGTCATTGAGTATAGGATGAAGTGATAGAAAGTATGAATGAGCACTGAGGTGAATTCATTCATTAGAAGAACATAGACATATCATGTAAACCTTGTCTAAAACAGAGCATGAACATACATGATTTCCGCTTATAAACTTACAAGACAAACACATGGAAGCATGTATCTGAAAGAGGAAAATATATCATTTAACATGAATAGATAAACATACAGAGGAATAACAAATACTCCAATGCATACCGTAATATTCTCAATAGACGTTCTGCAAGACTGTCTTTGATTTCATTCCAAAATGCTGTTACAATAGCTCCACTGCAAAATAAGACTATCCAACCCCACAAAAGACTAAAGAGAGTATACTTATAGAAAATATGAACCATTACACCTCATAGGGTCAAAATCCCATCCAAAATTCATCATAAATACATGAGATGAGTCATTTCCTAGATTCTATGGAGGTTAGAAACCATTTCCTAGATTTCAGCTATGACCTAGGAGTGTATGTCCCCCAAATTAAATTACATGTTCCCTCATGATAAGAGGCAAAAGCCAACTCAATTACTCTAATATTCCAACTCATAGGACAACAAAACCTCGAAATTTTGACATTTTCTGAGCTTGACAAGTGTCCTGAGGAATCCTATGCAGATGTGTAACACTTTCTGACAGATGCATAACACAATTTTACAACAACGTAACAAAATTTTGCAGCCACTTTTGAGGCATGTTTAGGAGTCCAAATCCAATTTTGAAAGATAAGTCAACTATCCCTGTGTGTCTAGTTTATAAAATATCTTGAATTTTTCAAAATGACCCATGGGAAGGCCTCCAAAAGTTCATTCTCCCAAGGTTACTCCAGAAGCGTAACAATACCTCCAAAAAAGTGGCAGAAGCATAGAAAATGAGTGTTTTTTTGGCATTTTCTACAAAATTAAAGCTTGTCATGCAAAAAGGGTTCCTGATATGTGATGTAATCATCAAAATTCATCCTTACATATAAGAAAATCATCATTTGGATGCCCTTAAAACAAGCGTAACAAAATCTGGTTACGCTTCTATGAGGAGGGAATTTCCAGATTTGTGCGAAAATAATAAAAAATACCAAAATTATGCAAAACCTATCAAAAATGGTTTTATAGCACATGTGAGTGATTGGCTAAACAAATAAGGAAGCTTCAACCAACAAATCTAAGCTATCCTCCTCTTTAAGCTTCATTTGAGTTTCTTTTAGCCTTTTCTTCAAATGTTTTAGCCTTATTTGTGAATTTTTGTCCCTGGTGCGATAGTGATTTTCCATGTGTCTTTGGAGGTTTTTGTCTCTCTTAGATCTCTTCAAGAGCTTCTCCAAATGTTCATTAAACCTTCTAAACCACAGTTTTCTATCTTGATTTATCTCCATGGATATTAGCTCATCAAAGGTCAACTCTTCAGGTGCATGAGCTGATTGTCTTTCTAGCTCCAGTGCCCTTTTGAGGCCTCTTGTCTTTGACCTTCTTTACTGTGTTTCAGTCTCCATGTCCCGAATTTTATCAATATCTATGATCTGATTACCTTTACCTTTATCTGCCTCTAAGTTTGGCTTAGGTTTGCTTTGTATCGGCTGCTTCGCCTTCAATTGCAAATTCTCTTGTTGTAGGAAAGTGATTTGAGAATTAGCAATGGAGAAGATCTCCCTTAACTCTGCTATTTCCTCATATTTCTCCCTAATGATCTTCTCAGCTGATTTTATCTCAACCTAATCTTCTACCTCAACCTCCAATGGCACTGGCTCACTATGTTGGTGCAAAGGTGTTTCATCTTGATGCATGAGAGGCTGCTCCTCTATTTCACTTTGTTCAACAATAATGTCAAGTTAAGTACACTTTTGATATATTTGGGTGCAAATACCTGTCTCTTTCCCTTCTCATATGTATGAGTGAACTCGACAACCCTAGGAGCCTTTGGAATTTTAGTTTTCATGCTGGAAGATCCAACCTCCATTGGCTGTGCTGACAGTGACGGTGATGGTGTGATATGCATGAAAGGAGGGCTAGTGGTGGGTGCTGCTGCTACTCTCTCCATGAAGGTTTCCCAAGTCATGTTGATGGATGAAAGGTGATGCAACACAATGCGTTTGACCAGAACATGGTGAAAAATACTCGGGTAATGATCTTGGTTTATGCTCTGAACATTCTCATTCATTTTAATAAAACTTCTGTACAAGTAATGTGGCAAGTAAAGTGATTTGGTAGAGGTGAAATGCATCAACAACCTGATATGGTACCTATAAAACTTGGAAAATATCCCTTCACTTGTGAAATAATTCATTATTAACCTCATTAAAGGATCATATTTGTTAAGGAGGTGCCTGAAAGGGAAGAGGTACTTTGGTTTCTCTCTAGCATGAGGTTTGAGAAATAGTTTGTAATTTTCAAGGTCTAAATCCATGCCCTTGAACCACTTTTCTCCATGACTAGGAATACTTATTGCTGAAGAAATCACATCTGTTGATAGGTTAAACTCCACACTTGCAATGATGACCTTTCCCATGTTGAGATTAGAGGAAAATAAGCTTGTAATTTGAAGATGATATCCTCCCTCCATAATCTTCTCACGGAACCTCAAACTTCTAGTCCTCTCAAAACATCTTTTGGCCAAGGGTGAAGCATTTATTTCTTGCATGGTGCAAGGTTCTAATCTGATGTGGCACCGTCCCTTGAGGTTTTTTTTCTCACTCTCCATATTTTCTATTCGTGAAAGGATGAAACCCTAGTGTGTAGATGGAATGGGTATGTGTAGTGTAATTTGGAAAAAGAGAGTATAGGGATGGGGTAGACTTAGAGGGTGAGATGAAGTGTTTTGAAGTCAAGGAAAATTATAAATTTTTTTTAGGAGATAGGCTTGTATGTTGGCTCCTTGATATGAGTGAAATTAGGTGAAGTGGATGTGATGAAGGTGGTCAAATGAGGGAAATACAAGAATTTCCCAGTTTAATACTTGAAAACTAGCTAGAAATTAGGGTTTGATGAAAATGGTTCTTAGGAAGGGTATGAATGGCGGGGAATGATAATATGATGTATGTGGGAGGTGTAGGATAGTTTTAGATGAAATGGTTAGGTTTTGGTTCAATGAAAACTTTCAAAAATGAGAAGAAGTGAAAATATAATGGAGAAGTAGGTGATCATGAAAATCAACAATATGCAGTGATAAATTGACCACATGAGGGTATGAGAAGCTTACTTACTGTTGTAAGAGCTTAAAAAACTGATGGCAATGAGCCTTGAACTTGTTTGAGTGGTTTGGGAGCCAAAATAACCTAAAATAAACACTTCTAGATGCGTAACACACCCCCAGCATAAGCGTAAGAATGTATTCCAGAAGCGTAATAGCTACTGCATAAGCGTAACAACTGTGTTCCAGAAGTGTAACAACTACTATAGAAACATAAAAATTGTGTTCCAGAAGCGTAACAACTGCTACAAAAGCATAACAAAATTCTTTGGATGCATAACAAAGGCCAACATAAGCATAACAATTATGTTTTGGAGTAGTTTCTTGCCTTTGTTTTGAACCCTTGACCACTATGGAGTCCAATGGAGTTAGGAGAGGAGCTCTACCACACATGAAAAGATAAGAATGAGTTTGGATGAGCCTCTTTTGGCCTTTATAAGCTTTGAAATTACTTTTTTTTCCTGTAGTGAAAACAGTAAGACAATTTTTCCTTTTGAAATATTTTGACATTGAAGCAAATTTTGAAATAAGACAACTTGCCTTACTTTATTCTTCGAAGTATGTTTTCTCCCTTTAGAAGACTTATTTGGTGAAAATGAAGGATTGTTTACCTTTTTTGAGGACAAATTGGACTTTTCAAAGGAAAACCAATGACACCTAGACAACAGACCTAGATGAGATGGAGTGAATGACCTAAGACTTCTAAATAATAATGAATGGGATGAACTTTGAGGTGATAATACCCATGGGTGGGATGAAGGGAGCAACATTTCTGACCTAGACTCCTTCAGTGACCAAACTTTATTTTGGAAACTTATTTGAAAAGACCAAAATTTTTGACCTATGACTACTAGCAAATTAACTGAAAGAGTATGTTTGATCACTAACATATTGACACTAGCTGGAATATGAAAAATTGTTATGAAACCAGCTCCAAAAATAGAAGAAAAGAGAGATCAATGTCTTAGAAATAAGCCACTTTGAGGGGGAAACCTCTTTTACATTACATAAATGAAAAATCCTTGGATGATACAAATGACAAAACCTCCTTTCTATATATAAGAGTCCATGGTGTCACAATATAATCCTAGTCAATTTAACAATAATAATGTAAGGGCACAATAATAACAATATGGGGGTTATAGGGGTACAACAATAACAATAAGGGGGCTACACTAACAACAATAAGGGACTACACTAGTAATATAGGGACCTAACATGCCCCTCTCCTTTAAAAAAGTGTTGTCCTCAACGCTTGAGTAGCTCTGGATGCTTTTATATAAAATTCTCATCCTCCCATTTAGAATCTTCAGTGGGTAAGTTCTTCCACTTGATGAGATACTCTAAAATTGATTGATTTCGTAGTTGTCGAGTTCTTGTTTTCGTCACTGCTTCAGGTTCCAATATGATTTTTCCTTCCTCATCAAAATCTGGAAATATTGTTTGAACTGGAAGTTTTTCACCTGTAACCTTCTTTAAGCATGAAATATGGAAAACTAGATGCACTCAAGAAGGAGGAAGCTCCAATTTGTATGCCATAGTACCAATATTTTGCAACACTTTGTAAGGACCATAGTACTTTGGCGACAATTTATTATCTTTATTAGCTTGCTTGAGGTACCTTCAAACTTTGCAGAAATCAAATTTTTGAAGGTCGTATTGTTGGGCACAAAAATCGAGGCTGAACGTTGACTTTGACTAAAGCCATAAATATGTAGTGTTGAATTTCTGCGTTGAATTTATGTTGACCAAAGTTGACTTTTGATGAGCCTTCTTTGAGGGCTGTGTGTGACATTTGGAGGGTTGGATGATCTAATGTTGAGAAATACTTTGCTGGCTGGTGCATCGTGCTGACTGCTGTAACACAAACTATCCTATATCCTTGCCAGACAAGAAGAATTGTAAAACAGATCTATATTACTGGATTGGATTCTGTTGATCTATTATTATGTTCTATCAGCATTTTACTTTCATGTATGGGCCTAAGAAAGATTGAAGTAAAATTGCATTAAGCATAGAACATACCATGGTTATATAAATTTAACATGGAATCAGAGCTGAGGTGAAGAAAAATCCCAAGCTAGTGTGAAAAGCAATCATCGAAGAAGAAATCCTATCAAGGACCAATGTCCTCCTCAACCTATAAGGGTTTCAAGTTTGATGATAAATTGACTGATAAGTATGATTATCATGCATGGAAGATGTCCTTGGATTTGGCTTTAGAAGATTAAGATGTCATGGAATACGTGGAGGGGAAGATTCATGAGCCTCCATCAAATACACGTGCTACCACAAAGATGAAGTATATAAAAGGGGAAATCAAATCAAAGATGATTATCCGAGATTATATTCATAAGCACTTGGTTGCTTACATTTCTGAGTTGAGCACATCTAAAGAGATGTATGATAAGCTGGTACGCATGTTCAGGGCTAGCAATGCTAATCAAGTTATTTTCTTCAAGAATCAATTGAAGAATATCAAGAAGGGAAAGGATGAATCCATTCAATCCTATTTTATGAGGCTCACTAAAATCAGGAACAATTTTCTATCTATTGGAGAATAAATAGCTGATCGAGAGATAGTTCTCATTGCGCTTGGAGGTCTCCCTTGTGATTGGTATGTATTAAATACCACTATTCTTAATAATAATGTGATTCTTGATTTTGATGAAATATTGATGAGATGCACTCAAGAGGAGACAAGGATGATGGAGAGAGATCACCCCTCAAATGGAAATGGAGGTGACCCTATTGCCTTCACCGCTCATGCAAAGAAGAGGAACAATGGTGGTCCGAGAAATAAAAAACATGGAAGAGCGGGGCCCAAAGGAAGGAAGGGAAGATGTTACACTTGTAACAAGTTTGGTCACTATGCAAGAGAGTGCCCTAATAGAAGTGACTCTCCTAGGGATGATGAAAACAACAACCCCAAGGAGAATGACAATCAAAGGAACAATAAGCTCAAAGGAAAAAGGAAGGCTCCCTCTGATCATAGTGGAAATGGGAAACCTTTCAAGAGGTTAAGAAATTCCAAGTACAATGAGTCTAATTTTGTTGATAATAAGAAAAATGAATTTATTCTTGTATCTGCCCTCTCAGCTACATCTCCTCCCGAAATCCTAGATGTCTGGTTGATTGATAGTGGTGCTTCAAGGCACCTCACTGGTTATAAAGAAGCCCTCTACGATTTGATTGAGAATGATAAAAATCTAGAAATTATCCTTGGGGATAATGCAACCTATCCCGTGAAAGGAACATGGACTATGACCCTCCATCTTTCTCAAGGTCAAGTCCTCCGTTCACAAGATGTGTTGTACGTACTTGATTTGAAGAAGAACCTTGTGTCTATTTCGGAAATGGAAGACAAAGGATTCGAGGTGGCATTCTTTGATGGAAAGGTACAAATTTGGAAGAAGAACTTCAAAGAAGCTCTTACTATTGGTTTAAGAGTTGATACACTCTACCAGGTTGGAGGAAGTCCATTGGGGTCTATGTCATGTGATACAACTCTTCAAACAGAGTTGTGGCATCGGAGGTTTGCATACCTTCATTACAAAGCCCTTCCTGAAGCAAGGAAGGTGGTGAAAGGGATACCCAAGTTTAAAAATGATGTAATATCCCAAAATGGGGATCCAACAATACATGAACACAAAGTTGGAAATAGCAGTGAAAAATCAGCTCATAAGATGTGTGTTGAACTCATAGCCAACATATTATGTTATAGAAACAAAAATATGTCCCATTAGATTATCCCAAAATGGGGAAATGCAGGAATATGGATCATAAAAAAGTTATCTTTAGGAAATTATGCTATAAATGTGATAAATAACTCAAAGATCCATTTGCTTATGTATTATGGGACTCACATCCAAAATGGGATTAGAAACAAATCCCTTTTGATGTGTTAAACAGATCTCCCGATCCCAATATGGCTTAAAAATGCCCAAATCCCATGACTTGATCTATGCAGAGTTTTCTAAAGCATGCATAGTGTATTTGTATGAGGGTTTCTACTAAAATATAATGGAAATAACAGATCTGGAGTTTTAGTACTCAAAGCATGGATAAAAATAGGGATATAGCCCCTTTTACACATTATGAAGATAACCCAGCAAGGGATTCATGAAAGCACAAGTACAAAATTCTAGATCTGCAGATCTGGATATGAAATAACGTAGTCTACCGAAGCTCTACTTACATACAGCTGAATAATACATTAAATTAAGGAGGATCCTTCTTACAAACTTTCTAGGAGAAAGGTTGGCCTTTTTCCTAATAAAGTAGCTCAAGATTGAGGGGTTTAACCCTCACACTAATACACTGCAAGAAATGACACAGTTCCTGCAAGGGATTGTGCTGTAGATGATGGGAGTACTTTGGCCAAGTGCCAAGATATGAAAATTTTCTCTAGAATCTTCCTTACTGACCTTCCAAAGGAGAGAAAGCTTCCTCCTCTGAAAGATAAGCTCCAGAAGTGGTGTTGTTGTCCCCCACTACAACATCCTACAACACAAAATTATACTGCTGCAGAAATAACGCTGTAGCTGAAAGAGGATGCTTGGCCTCAAGCCTGGATGTGGAGAATTTCAGTACAAGCTCCCTCAAGAGTCTTCTCAAGAAAGGAGGAGGAATTCCTAAACATGAATGCCTTGTGCTAATCAGCACAACAATCTCAACTAAACAGTTGGAGAAAGCAGAATAGTCATTCAGACCAAAATCCAATAATCAAATCATAAGTTGTCTTTCTATGACTAGCTTGCCCTCCTTTTAAAAATGTGTGAGCCTTCTTACCTTGGGCCCCACTCATTAGGGTTTCCTTCACCAAGGAATCTTCCTCCTACTTGCATTGTGTTGTCTCTATGGATGATCTCTTCCTCTAATACCAAAGTTGTTGACTTGGTCAAAATTGACTTGTCCACATGCATTTGTCCCTATTCACACATGAGAGTGTAAAATATAGCTAGCATTATGATCCCTTTTCACACTATGAGGGATTTTGTTCTTATTTCTGAAATTTATGGGCCTCCTTACCCATTTATTCATCTCCTAAGTGAAATCAACAAAATTTAATATTCCAATTAGCTGCATGCTAATTTTGGAATATACAGTCCTCCCCTCCCAAATGTTGCTTGTCCTCAAGCAACTGCAAGGATAGAAATGAAAAGTCTCCTTTCCTCCTCATGTAGCATCCTTATATGATGAAATCCTCCAAGGTATATGATGTTGTTTCAACAATGAATCTCCATAGTGCCCCTCCCAAGCATGCAGGCTAGCATTTGGGGAGTATCCCAAATAGCCATCATCATGGAAAGGTGAAATACTCAAGGAGGCAACTAGGTGATGTCTAGAGGTACTCTCAAGGCATGGAGTCTGAAATGCACTGGGAACTATCATTCCCATGTGAAATCTCCATCCTCAAGCTATCATCCATACAAAATGAATCACCCTCCAATATGGAAATTCATGAAAGGTTTCCTCCACCTTTGGTTCCTGCAAAGTAGGTGGGCTAAATAACTGAACATGGTAGACAAGATAACCTACCCAAAACTATCCTCCTCTCCACTTATGACAAGTGTAGAGAATTTGCTGATCTTGGGCTGCAATGATGTTGCCCTCAAGTGGCAAGATGAAGACTAGACCTCCAAATATCTCCTCGCCAACGTTGTGGGTCAAGCTGGCCCAAACCATCTCATATATGATGAATAGGACATGATCATCATATGTCACCCAAATGAGAAGTTGCTGAAGGTTTCATATGGTGCTGGAAAGTAATAACAGTCTCCCAAGTGGTCATAGCTCAATTTTCCAGACTGCTTTTTCAAAAAATAATATGGCAAGTTGTTTCTTGACAGATTACTAGTTATGTATGTTCTCACATCTATTAGTGAATAGTAAATGTCTTGGTACATCAACTGAGCATACATGAAATAATATAACACTTGCCCGAGGCCACACAAAATATGGTTGTATCCATCATATAATTTGGCCCAAATTTGACCATGGAGCTCAAATAAAAGCTTGCCATGTTGTGGAGCAATGCACTGAATAAAAATGGTAAGAGTATGCAAATACTGTGTTAGACAATCAATAAATGAAAAAGCAAGATTCTTACCATGTACTGAAAGTAAGGTGATGATAGGATCCATGAACAAGCTCTCCATAGTGGTATGATATACTCTCATGAAGAGCAATGAATCATATGTTGCATGGGGATCCTCCTTCTTATGCTTGGAAATCCAAGTCAAGAAGAATATATCACAGTAATAGATGTTTCCATCCACTATTCCATCACTCTAACCTCTTATTTGTCCACCTAGTGCACCAAATGTGAAGTGATCTTGGGAACACTCCATCAATAAATCCTAGCTCGAAATGACAACGTTGTTGGCCTATGCACATAGGCTCTTATCAACACATAGCTCCATTCTTTGACATGCTTATTTTCAAAGACATCTCCCATAATGCTGCTACATATAGGAAATTCCTTCCAAGGTGGAAGCACCTCCTGATTATCTAAAGCTAAGGAGTAGCCCTTTTTCACCATGATAGTGCCATCTCCTACTCCTGCAACATCATGCTGAGTGAGAGAGAAAATCTGCCCCTGCTCTCCCAAGAACAACCAAAGCAACAAATTTTTTTGCTGCCTCCTCATAGCCCCATCATAGAAATCATGTGGTGAAGAAATAATGATTGATATGAAGAATGTCATATCAACACAATGCATCCATACTCCTTGCTGCCCTATGATGTAAGTATCCTGCCAAACTTCCTCCACCCACATACCCTTAGAAAGAGGATATGTCTCATGATGGCCAAAATCTATCAAGAGTATCCAACGTAGCTTTGCCTCTTGCTTCCCTATGTCATAAATATGCAAGTGGCTCACCAACCTCTTGCTCTCCCTCCACATCTACTCATCCACCTGTGGATGTCTTCTACCATTCTCTATCTTGGTACTCCTCCAATGAAGGCTACCATCTTCCCCTATCAGATTTTTCTTCTTGCATTTCATGGGGTGCTGAAATGCAACTCCTTGGAGATCTCCTAGAGAAGATCTCTCACTAATAACTAGCTTGAATCTGTAAGGATCCAAGTGTGATGAAGGCAAAACCTCCTCACTGCTATTGATTGATAGCGCTGTTAATCCCCCCAATGATGTAGTGGCTCCCTCATACTCCAACTCAAAGATGAACATATGGTTTTGCATAGGAGTGTTTTGGACATGGTTCATTTCATCCTCCAAAAGTTCACCCCAACCTCCAGTGTGGTATGCAACTCAATAAAGGCACATGAGGATGATGGTTCATCCCTTCCTTGAATAACTCAAGGTTGCACAATGCAGTGCAATTTTGTTGCTCTAGATTAGCAGTATGCAATGGTGCATATCCCTCCATAAGATCTGCTGAAATGTTAAGAGATGGAAACTTAGGCATACCTTTGTGATATTTGGAAGTATCTTGCATGGCTGCAAGAGTTCCTTCCTCCCATGTGTTGGCTTCCCCAACTACTGAAGATGAAGGCTGCTCTTCCATGGTTATGATAGCGTTGTTACATGCCTCTTCAAGTGGTGGTGAGGGCTCATCCTTCTCTGATTTATCTTCATCAAATCTCTTTATCACCCTTTGAGTGAAATCTGCAAAAGTAGATACGCTTGCATGACTCATATGGCTGAACCACCAAGTGCTTGCTTCACCTTCAAGGTGCAGCGCTGCAATTTCTACAGCCTCTCTCTCTACCACTGGATGTAGTAGGAAGAATGCCTCAATATTCATCACCTAAGCCTTTGCTGCACATGTGGGTGATCCATCAAAAGTGGACAATAGAAATCTATTGCCTCTCATCATCCCATTGTTGTAGGGCCCTCTTTCTTCTTCCAACTGGATAAAATGAGGAAGAGCTAGAGTCTCCTTGAAAGCTCTAGGTTGAGATTTGTACTCTACAATGTACCTTCTTAGGATCTCAGGTTCCAAGTGTCCTCCATGCCTCTTATATTCTCCTTTTTGAGAATAATAAGTACGTGGCCCTTCCTCTTCTTGAAACCCTCTAGGAGTTTCATTGCATCTCTTCTCCTTCATTTGCTTAACCTCCTTGGAGAGGTTCTTCCTGGATATGAAAAGTGATGAGATAAGGCAAATCCTCTCCATCATTATGATCTTGCTCCTTGTCTTTGTCTTCTTATTCTTCTGATAGCATAATGGCTGGAACTCACAGGCTGAGCCAAGATTATGCTCTGATACCACTGTAATATCCCAAAATGGGGATGCAGCAATACATGAACACAAAGCTAGAAATAGAAGTGAAAAATTAGCTCGTAATATGTGTGTTGAACTCATAGCCAAAATATTATGTTATAGCAGCAAAAATATGTCCCATTAGATTATCCCAAAGTGGGGAAATGCATAAATATGGATCATAAAAACGTTATATTAAGGAAATTACGCCATAAATATGAGAAACAACTCAGGGATCCCTTTGCTTATGTATTATGGGACTCACATCTAGAAGGGGATCAGAAACAAATCCCTTTTGATGTGTTAAACAGATCTCCCGGTCCCAATATGGCTTAAAAATGCCCAAATCCCATGACTTGATCTATACAGAGTTTTTTGAAGCATGCATAACGTATTTTTATGAGGGTTTCTACTAAAATATAATGGAAATAATAGATCTAGAGTTTTATTACTCAAATCATGGTGAAAAATAGGGATCTAGCCACTTTTACACATTATTAAGATAACCCGACAAGGGATTCATGAAAGCGCAAGTACAAAATGCTAGATCTATAGATCTGGATCTGAAATAATGAAGTCTACTGAAGCTCTGCTTAAAAACAACTGAATAATACATTAAATGAAGGAGGATCCTTCTTACAAACTTTCTGGGAGAAAGGTTGGCCTTTTCCCTAAGAAAGTAGCTCAATATTGAGGGGTTTGACCCTCACACTGCAACACTGCAAGAAATGATGTAGTTCCTGCACGGGACTACGTTGTAGATGATGGGAGTACTTTGGAAAGTGCCAAGATATGAAAATATGCTCTGGAGTATTCGTTACCGACCTTCCAAAGGAGAGAAAGCTTCCTCCTTTGAAAGATAAGCTCTAGAAGTGGTGTTGTGGTCCCCCACTACAACACCCTGCAAGACAACGTTATACTGATGTAGAAATAACGTTGCAGCTGAAGGAGGATGCTTGGCCTCAAGCTCAGATGTGGAGAATTTCAGTACAATCTCCCTCAAGAGGCTTATCAAGAAAGGAGGAGGAATTCATAAACAGGAATGCCTTGTGCTAATCAGCACATCAATCTCAACTAAATAGTTGGAGAAAGAAGAATAGTCATGCAGACCAAAATCCAATAATCAAATCATAAGTTGTCTTGCTATGGCTGCCTTGCCCTCCTTTTAAAAATGTGTGAGCCTTCTTGCCTTGGGCCCCACTCATTAGGGTTTCCTTCACCAAGGAATATTCCTCCTACTTGCATTGCGTTGTCTCTATGGATGATCTCTTCCTCTCATACCAATGCTGTTGACTTGGTCAAACTTGACCTTGTCCACATGCATTTGTCCCTATTCACACATAAGAGTGTAAAATTCAGCTAGCATTACGATCCATTTTCACACACTGAGGGATTTCTTTCTTATTTCTGAAATGTATGGGCCTCCTTACCCATTTATGCATCTCCTAAGTGAATTAAAAAAAAATTAATATTCCAATTAGCTGCATGCTAATTTTTGGAATATTACAGTCCTCCCCTCCCAAATGTTGCTTGTCCTCAAGCATCTACAAGGAAAAAACTAAAAATTATCCTTTCTTCCTCATGTAGCATCCTTATATGATGAAATCCTCCAAGGAATATGATGTTGTTTCAACAATGAATCTAAATAGTGCCCCTCCCAAGCATGCAAGCTAGTATTTGGGGAGTATCCCAAATAGCCATCATCATGGAAAGGTGAAATACTCAAGGAGGAAACTAGGTGCTGTCTAGAGGTCCTCTCAAGGCATGGAGTCTGGAATGCATTGGGAACTATCATTCCCATGTGAAATCTCCATCCCTAAGCTATCATCCATACAAAATGAATCACCCTCCAATATGGAAATTCATGAAAGATTTCCTCCACCTTTGGTTCCTGCAAAGTAGGTGGGCTAAATAACTAAACATGTTAGACAAGACAACATACCCCACGCTGTCCTCCTCTCCACTTATGACAAGTGTAGAGCATCTGCTGAACTTCGACTGCAATGATGTTTCCCTCAAGTGGCAAGATGAAGACTAGACCTCCAAAGATCTCCTCCCCAACGTTGTGAATCAAGCTAGCCCAAACCATCTCATATATTATGAGTATGACATGATAATCATATGTCACCCAAATGAGAAGTTTGCTGAAGGTTTCATATGGTGCTGGAAAGTACCAAAAGTCTCCCAAGTGGTCACAGCACAATTTTCTAGACTGTTGTTTCAGAAAATAATATGGCAAGTTGTTTCTTGATAGATTTCTAGTTATGTATGTTATCACATCTATTAGTGAATAGTAAATGTCTTGGTACATCAACTGAGCATACATGAAATAATATAACACTTTCCCAAGGCCACACAAAATATGGTTGTCTCCATCATATAATATGGCCCAAAATTGACCATGGAGCTCAAGGAAAAGCTTGCCCTGTTGTGGAGCAATGCACTGAATAAAAATGGTAAGAGTATAAAAACACTGTTTTAGACAATCAATAAATGCAAAAGAAAGATTATTACCGTGTACTGAAAGTAAGGTGATGATAGGATCCATGAACAAGCTCTCCATAGTGGTATGACATACTCTCATGAAGAGAAATGAATCATATTTTGCATGGGGATCCTCCTTCTTATGCTTGGAAATCCAAGTCAAGAAGAACATATCACAGTAATAGATGTTTCCATCCACTATTCCCTCACTCTCACCTCTTATTTTTCCACCTAGTGCACCAAATGTGAAGTGATCCTGGGAACACTCCATCAATAAATCCCTGCTCCAAAGTGACAACGCTGTTGGCCTATGCACATAGGCTCTTATCAACCCATAGCTCCATTCTTTGACATGCTTATTGTCAAAGATATCTCCCATAATGTTGCTACATATAGGAAATTCCTTCCAAGGTGGAAGCACCTCCTGATTATCTAAAGCTAAGGAGTAGCCCTTTTGCACCATGATAGTGCCATCTCCTACTCATGCAACATCATGTAGAGTGTGAGAGCAAATCTGCCCCTGCTCTCTTAAGAACAACCAAAGCAACACAAGTTTTTGTTGCCTCCTCATACCCCCATCATACAAATCATGTGGTGAAGACATAATGATTGATATGAAGAATGTTATATCAACACAATGCATCCATACTCCTTGCTGCCCTATGATGCAAGTATCCTGCCAAACTTCCTCCACCCACATACCCTTAGAAATAGGATATGTCTCATGATGGCCAAACTCTCTCAAGAGTAGCCAATGCAGCTTTGCCTCTTGCTGCCCTGTGTCATAAATATGCAAGTCTCACCAGCCTCTTTCTCTCCATCCACATCTACTCATCCACCTGTGGATGTCTCCTACCATTCTCTATCTTGGTACTCCTCCAAAGAAGACTACCATCTTCCCCTATCAGATTTTTCTTCTTGCATTTCATGGGGTGCTGAAATGCAACTCCTTGGAGATATCCTAGATAATATCTCTCACCAATAACCAGCTTGAATCCATAAGGATCCAAGTGTGATGAAGGCAAAACCTCCTCACTGCTATTGATTGATAGCATTGTTAATCCCTCCAATGATGTAGTGGCTGCCCCATACTCCAACTCAAAGATGAACATATGGTTTTGCATAGGAGTGTTTTGGACATGATTCATTTCATCCTCCAAAAGTTCACACCCCAACCTCCAGTGTGGTATGCAACTCAATAAAGGCACATGAGGATGTTTGTTCATCCCTTCCTTGAATAACTCAAGGTTGCACAGTGCAGTGCAATTCTGTTGCTCTAAATTAGCAGTATGCCATAGTGCATATCCCTCCATAAGATTTGTTGAAATGATAAGAGATGGGAACTTAGGCATACCTTTGTGATATTTGGAAGCATCTTGCATGGCTGCAAGAGTTCCTTCCTCCCATGTGTTGGATTCCCCCTTTTGCTGAAGATGAGGGCTACTCCTTTGTGGTTATGACAACACTGGTACATGCCGCTTCAAGTGGTGGTGAGGGCTCCTCCTTCTCTGATTTCTCTTCATCAAATCCCTTGATCACCCTTTGACTGAAATCTGAAAAAGTAGATACCCTTGCATGACTCATATGGCTGAACCACCAAGTGCTTGCTTCACCTTCAAGGTGCAGCACTGCAATTTCTACATCCTCTCTCTCTACCACTGGATGTAGTAGGAATAATACCTCCAGCTTCATCACCTAAGCCTTTGCTGCACATGTGGGTGATCCATCAAAAGTGGACAATAGAAATCTATTTCCTCTCATCATCCCATTGCTATAGGGCCTCCTTTCTTCTTCCAGCTGGATAAACTGAGGAATAGCTAGAGTCTCCTTGGAAGCTCTAGGTTGAGATTTGTACTCTGAAAGGTACCTTCTTAGGATCTCAGGTTCCAAGTGTCCTCCATGCATCTTGTCTTCTCATTTTTTAGGATAGGAAGTACATGGCCTTTCCTCTTCTTGAAACTTTCTAGGAGTTTCATTGCATCTCTTCTCCTTTATCTGCTTAACCTCCTTGGAGAGGTTCTTCCTGGATCTAAAAAGTGATGAGATAAGGCTCATCCTCTCCATCATTCTGATCTTTCTTCTTCTCTTTGTCTTCTTATTATTCTGATAGCATAATGGCTAGAACTCACACGCTGAGCCAAGATTATGCTCTAATACCACTGTAATATCCAAAAATGGGGATGCAGCAAAACATGAACACAAAGTTGGAAATAGTAGTGAACAATTAGCTCATAAGATGTGTGTTGAACTTATAGCCAACATATTATGTTATAGCAGCAAAAATATGTCCCATTATATTATCCCAAAGTGGGGAAATGCAGAAATATGGATCATAAAAACGTTATATTCAAGAAATTACGCTATAAATATGAGAAATAACTCAGGGATCCCTTTGCTTATGTATTATGGGAATCACATCCAGAAGGGGATCATAAAAAAATGCCTTTTTATTTGTTAAACATATCTCCTAGTCCCAATATGGCTTAAAAATGCCCAAATCCCATGACTTGATCTATGCAGAGTTTTCTGAAGCATGCATAGCATATTTTTATGAGGGTTTATACTACAATATAATGGAAATAATATATCTGGAGTTTTATTACTCAAAGCATGGATAAAAATAGGGATCTAGCCCCTTTTACACATTATGGAGATAACCCAGCAAGGGATTCATGAAAGCACAAGTACAAAATGATAGATCTGTAGATTTGGATCTGAAATAACACAGTCTACTAAAGCTCTGCTTACATACAACTGAATAATACATTAAATGGAGGAGGATAGTTCTTACAAACTTTCTGGGAGAAAGGTTGGCTTTTTCCCTAATAAAGTAGCTCAAGATTGAGGGGTTTGACCCTCACATTGCAACAATACAAGAAATGACGCAGTTCCTACAAGGCACTGCGCTGTAGATATGAAAATCTTCTCTAGAATCTTCCTTATGGACCTTCCAAAGGAGAGAAAGCTTCCTCCTCTGAAAGATAAGCTCCAGAAGTGGTGTTGTGGTCCCCCACTGCAACACCCTGCAACACAACGTTATATTGCTGCAGAAATAACGTTGTAGCTAAAGGAGTATGTTTGGCATAAAGCTTGGATGTGGAGAATTTTAGTACAAGCTTCCTCAATAGGCTTCTCAAGAAAGGAGGAATTCCTAAACAGGAGTGCCTTGTGCTAATCAACCCAACAATCTCAACTAAACAGTTAGAGAAAGAAGAATAGTCATGCAGACCAAAATGCAATAATAAAATCATAAGTTGTCTTGCTATGGCTGCCTTTCCCTCCTTTTAAACATGTGTGAGCCTTCTTTCCTTGGGCCCCACTCATTAGGGTTTCCTTCACCAATGAATCTTCCTCCTACTTGCATTGCGTTGTCTCTATGGATGATCTCTTCCTCTCATACCAACGCTGTTGACTTGGTCAAACTTGACCTTGTCCACATGCATTTGTCCTTGTTCACACATGAGAGTGTAAAATCCAGATAGCATTATGATCCCTTTTCACACTATGAGGGATTTTGTTCTTATTTCTGAAATGTATGGGCATCCTTACCGATTTATTCATCTCCTAAGTGAAATCAACAAAATTTAATATTCTAATTAGCTGCATGCTAATTTTGGAATATTACAGTCCTCCCCTCCCAAATGTTGCTTGTCCTCAAGCAAGTGCAAGGATAGAACTGAAAAGTATCCTTTCCTCCTCATGTAGCATCCTTATATGATGAAGTCATCCGAGGAATATGATGTTGTTTCAACAATGAATCTCAATAGTGCCCCTCCCAAGCATGCAAGCTAGCATTTGGGAAGTATCCCAAATAGCCATCATCATGGAAAGGTGAAATACTCAAGGAGGAAACTAGGTGCTGTCTAGAGGTCCTCTCAAGGCATGGGGTCTGAAATGCATTGGGAACTATCATTCCCATGTGAAATCTCCATCCCCAAGCTATCACAAAATGAATCACCCTCCAATATGGAAATTCATGAAATATTTCCTCCACCTTTGGTTCCTACAAAGTAGGTGGGCTAAATAATTGAACATGGTAGAAAATATAGCCTACCCCACACTGTCCTCCTCTCCATTTGTGACAAGTATAGAGCATCTACTGATCTTGGGCTGCAATGATGTTTCCCTTAAGTGGCAAGATGAAGACTAGACCTCCAAAGATCTCCTCCCCAAGGTTGTGAATCAAACTGGCCCAAACCATCTCATATATGATGAATAGGACATGATCATCATATGTCACCCAAATGAGAAGTTTTCTGAATGTTTCATATTGTGCTGGAAAGTACCAACAGTCTCTCAAGTGGTCACATCACATTTTTCCAAATTGTTGTTTCAGAAAATTATATGGCAAGTTGTTTCTTGACATATTGCTAGTTATGTATGTTCTCACATCAATTAGTGAATAGTAAATGTCTTGGTACATCAACTGAGCATACATGACATAATATAACATTTTCCCAAGACCACACAAAAGATGGCTATCTCCATCATATAATTTGGCCCAAAATTGACCATGGAGCTCAAAGAAAAGCTTGCCCTCTTATGGAGAAATGAACTGAATAAAAATGGTAAGAGTATGCAAATACTGTGTTAGACAATCTATAAATGCAAAAGCAAGATTCTTACCATGTACTGAAAGTAAGGTGATGATAGGATCCATGAACAAGCTCTCCATAGTGGTATGACATACTCTCATGAAGAGATATGAATCATATGCTGCATGGGGATCCTCCTTCTTATGCTTGGAAATCCAAGTCAAGAAGAACATAGCACAGTAATAGATGTTTCCATCCACTATTCCATCACCCTCACCTATTCTTTGTCCACATAGTGCACCAAATGTGAAGTGATCCTGGGAACACGCCATCAATAAATCCCAGCTCCAAAGTGACAACGTTGTTGGCCTATGCACATAGGCTCTTATCAACACATAGCTCCATTCTTTGACATGCTTATTGTCAAAGACATCTCCCATAATGCTGCTACATATAGGAAATTCCTTCCAAGGTGGAAGCACCTCCTGATTATCTAAAGCTAAGGAGTAGCCCCTTTGCACCATGATAGTTCCATCTCCTACTCCTGCAACATCATGCAGAATGTGAGAGCAAATTTGCCCTTGCTTTCCCAAGAACAACCAAAGCAACCAGAGTTTTTTCTGCCTCCTCATACCCCCATCATACAAATCATGTGGTGAAGACATAATGATTGATATTGTTGTAGCCTAATTCGACTCAGCTAAAAGTCAAGAGAGGGTCTCAGCCATTCAAGGTTGCTGAGGAAAAAATTATTAAGATTTAAAAAGAATTGGAACATGTTCAAATAAAAATAATCGCAAGCTCAACATATGTTGCTCAATGATTCACCTCTATTTGATGACTTAATTACATTGCAAGGCAGATATTTGGAGCAGTCATTCGTGATTTGAATCAGGTGTTGGCATTTTGGGAAACCCAAATAATTATTTTTGAGTAATGAATTGGGTATAAAACAATCACTGCCAAATAATCCGAGTTTTAAGATTTCTTATAAAAATCTCAGAATAGTAGAAGTAGAGGCTTTAATGAGCAGGTTTCCCAGGAAGCTAATGCTAAGATTTGTACGTTTGGGTCTTACCAGATATTCAGAATTTTTGAACTACAATTAAGTGCATGAAGTTTTGGGCAAAACGACGTGATGTCTATTCAAATGTAGCAGGTTTTCTATGGGTGTTAGTTGGGCATTACTTATAGCCAGAATTTGTCAGCTTTACCCAAATGCATTGCCTAGCATGTTGGTTTGCTGCTTTTTCCGAGTGTCTGTAACATAAAAGAGAAATGTTTCTAAAAGCTCGATGCAAATTAAGTTTATTGTTAAACTTTATTTGGATGTATATTATAGTTTCATGTTTAAACGTCGAGCAAGTCTCCGAGCGGAAGTGGCAAGTATTGAAGATTATAATCGAATGATAAAGTGCGGAGGCGCAAAGAGCTCGTGAGTTATTGAATCAAGTGCCCCCGCAGTTGACCTATTTGACCGCAGGGTAAACAACGATCAATGGTGTAGATTCATTGCGGGGGGACTAGCCAAAGTTTGCCGTCGTACTCCAGGAGCCTCCGCAATGACGTCATGAGGCAAAGTGGAAGACAGCTGTAATCCATGATAAACCTTGTCAACAACTTTTTACACATCATTTCAGGCATTTATTACGGGTTTGTGTGGCTTTTAAATTGATCTTTATCACATTTTCAAATCATTTGTAATTGTTTTCCCCTTTGAGCCATGTCGTCGCCACCTTTTCATTCTCCACTACTTTACGGATTGTTGACAAGAATAGGTTTACCTTCATGTTGGACAGAGAAAGGAAACATTCTGTCATGGAAATTTTATGAAGATTCACTAATACTGGAAAAAAGAAAGATGGATAACAGGCATGAAAAGACACAGATTTTAAAAGGAGAAACATTGTTTAATTTCTTGCAAAGGCATTTCAATTTGTTATGGATGGTGAAGACTCTCTTCACAAAAATACCTACACACAGTCAGATTGTTGCATTAAGGTTGGAATATCATAGTTTCAAGAATTCATCAACAACCCAAAGTGAGATATGGAAAAAGTGAAAAACATTCTCAATGGACTCAGCAAAAGGAATCTCAACATCTCAACGAAAAGTAGTCGTTGACTCAGCAACCGTATCAGAAGCGGTTGTTCTTATAGATTAGGAATTTTTAATTTCACGTTATGTTATTTTCTCAAAATCATGTAAATTTTAATAAGACCTTTTTGAGGCATGTACCTCCGTAACTGTAAGTAGTTAAAGCAGTTAGAATTAGTTTCATCGCTGGAAACTGTTTTGTTATTTTGTATTTAAAGAAGATTCCAAGAAAGGAAAAGGTTCTGGTTTTTGGATCTCCAGACAATGTTCTTTGTATTGAGATTTCAAGTGATTAATGAATGAAAAACAAGCTTCTAGCATTCGTTGATATTGATGTGTCTTCTAGTTTACATAATGTATTTCTTGTCTTTGAATAAAATGAAGTATTGAAGCAGCAAGTCTCTTTTTACGTGTGGAAATAAGAGTTGAAACCCTTAATAGGCGCTCCTTCATTTTAACTGTTCCTTTCTTACAATTCTTCTAAAGTTTGAGATGATAGATTCTGTACAACAACATATCATTTTGGGCTTCTTCCTTTCATTCTTCTTCTGATCATTTCATTCTATATCAGCAAATAATAACATTGTGGGACATTTATAGCATTTGATTTTGAAGGTTTAATGATTAAAATATGGAGGTGATTAAACAAGGATCAATATTTCTGTGACATAATTATATGAATGTCTTAAGCACAGATTCCTTTTCACAACCAAGGAATTTTTTCTTAAGGTACAACAGATATGAAGAATGTCATATCAACACAATGCATCCATACTCCTTGCTGCCCTATGATGCAAGTATCCTACAAAAATTCCTCCACCCACATACCCTTAGAAAGAGGATATGTCTCATGGTGGCCAAACTCTCTCAAGAGTAGCCAATGTAGTTTTGCCTCTTGCTGCCCTGTGTCATAAATATGCAAGTGGCTCACCAGCCTGTTGCTCTTCATCCACATCCACTCATCCACCTATGGATGTCTCCTACCATTCTCTATCCTGGTACTCCTCCAATGAAGACTACCATCTTCCCCTATTAGATTTTTCTTCTTGCATTTCATGCGGTGCTGAAATGCAACTCCTTGGAGATCTCCTAGAGAAGATCTCTCACCAACAACTAGTTTGAATCCATAAGGATCCAAGTGTGATGAAGGCAAAACCTCCTCACTGCTATTGATTGACAACGTTGTTAATCCCTCCAATGATATAGTGGCTATCTCGTACTCCAACTTAAAGATGAACATATGGTTTTTCATACGAGTGTTTTGGACATGGTTCATTTCATCCTCCAAAAGTTCACACCCCAACCTCCAGTGTGGTATGCAACTCAATAAAGGCACATGAGGATGATGGTTCATCCCTTCCTTGAAGAACTCAAGGTTGCATAACGCAGTGCAATTCTGTTGCTCTAGATTAGTAGTATGCAATGGTGCATATCCCTCCATAAGATTTGCTGAAATGTTAAGAGATGGAAACTTAGGCATACCTTTGTGATATTTGGAAGTATCTTGCATGGCTGCAAGAGTTCCTTCCTCCCATGTGTTGGCTTCCCCAACTGCTGAAGATGAAGGCTTCTCCTCCATGGTTATGACAGCGTTGGTACATGCCTCTTCAAGTGGCGGTCAGGGCTCCTCCTTCTCTGATTTCTCTTCATCAAATCTCTTGATCACACTTTGAGTGAAATCTGCAAAATTAGATACCCTTGCATGACTCATATGGCTGAACCACCAAGTGCTTGCTTCACCTTCATGGTGCAACGCTGCAATTTCTACAATTTCTCTCTCTACCACTAGATGTAATAGGAAGAATGCCTCCAACTTCATCACCCAAGCCTTTGCTGCACATGTGGGTGATCCATCAAAAGTGGACAATAGAAATCTATTTCCTCTCATCATCCCATTACTGTAGGGCCTCCTTTCTTCTTCTAGCTGGATAAACTGAGGAAGAGCTAGAGTCTCCTTAAAAGCTCTAGGTTGAGATTTGTACTCTGCAAGGTACCTTCTTAGGATCTCAGGTTCCAAGTATCCTCCATGCCTCTTGTATTCTCATTTTTGAGAATAGGAAGTACATGGCCCTTCCTCTTCTTGAAACCCTCTAGGATTTTCATTGCATCTCTTCTCCTTCGTTTGCTTAACCTCCTTGGAGAGGTTCTTCCTGGATCTGAAAAGTGATGAGATAAGGCTCATCCTCTCCATCATTTTGATCTTGCTCCTTCTCTTTATCTTCTTATTCTTCTAGTATCATAATGATTGGAACTCACAGACTGAGCCTAGATTATGCTTTGATACCACTGTAATATCCCAAAATGGGGATGCAACAATACATGAACACAAAGCTAGAAATAGTAGTGA
This sequence comes from Pinus albicaulis, assembly GCA_034641835.2. Taxonomy (NCBI): domain Eukaryota; kingdom Viridiplantae; phylum Streptophyta; class Pinopsida; order Pinales; family Pinaceae; genus Pinus; species Pinus albicaulis. The sequence goes on along the minus strand of CM076582.1, from coordinate 308,319,490 downwards.
AAAATCAGCTCATAAGATGTGTGTTGAAATCATAGCCAACATATTATGTTATAGCAGCAAAAATATGTCCCATTAGATTATCCCAAAGTGGGGAAATGCAGAAATATGCATCATAAAAACGTTATCTTCAGGAAATTACGCTATAACTATGAGAAATAACTTAGGGATCCCTTTTCTTATGTATTATGGGACTCACATCCAAAAGGGGATCAGAGAAAAATACCTTTTGATGTGTTAAACATATCTCCCAGTCCCAATATGGCTTAAAAATGCCCAAATCCCATGACTTGATCTATACAGAGTTTTCTGAAGCAAGAATAACGTATTTTTATGAGGGTTTCTACTACAATATAATGGAAATAACAGATCTAGAGTTTTATTACTCAAATCATGGAGAAAAATAGGGATCTAGCCCCTTTTACACATTATGAAGATAACCCGACAAGGGATTCATGAAAGCACAAGTAAAAAATGATAGATCTACAGATATGGATATGAAATAACACAGTATATTGAAGATGTTCTTACATATAGCTGAATGATACATTAAATGAAGGAGGATCCTTCTTACAAAATTTCTGGGAGAAAGGTTGGCCTTTTCCCTAATAAAGTAGCTTAAAATTGAGGTGTTTGACCCTCACATTGCAACACTGCAAGAAATGACGTAGTTCCTGCAAGGGACTGCATTGTAGATGATGGGAGTATTTTGGCCAAGTGCCAAGATACGAAAATCTGCTCTGGAATCTTCCTTACTAACCTTCCAAAGGAGAGAAATCTTCCTCCTCTGAAAGACAAGCTCCAGAAGTGGTGTTGTGGTCCCCCACTGCAACACCCTACAACACAATGTTATACTGCTGCAGAAATAATGCTGTAGCTGAAGGAGAATGCCTGGTCTCAAGCCTGGATGTGGAGAATTTTAGTACAAGCTCCCTCAAGAGGCTTCTCAAGAGAGGAGGAGGATTTCCTAAACATGAATGCCTTGTGCTAATCAGCACAGCAATCTCAACTAAATAGTTGGAGAAAGCGGAATAGTCTTGCAGACCAAAATCCAATAATCAAATCATAAGTTGTCTTGCTATGGCTGCCTTGCCCTCCTTTTAAACATGTGTGAGCCTTCTTGCCTTGGGCCCCACTCATTAGGGTTTCCTTCACCAAGGAATCTTCCTCCTACTTGCATTGCGTTGTCTCTATGGATGATCTATTCCTCTCATACCAGCGCTGTTGACTTGGTTAGACTTGAACTTGTCCACATGCATTTGTCCCTGGTCACACATGAGAGTGTAAAATCCAGCTAGCATTATGATCCATTTTCACACTATGATGGATTTTTTTCTTATTTCTGAAATGTATGGGCCTAAGTTACCCATTTATTCATCTCCTAAGTGAAATCAACAAAATTTAATATTCTAATTAGCTGCATGCTAATTTTGGAATATTACAAATGATCATGAAGGTGCGTGTCAAGGTTGTGCCGAAGGGAAGCATACAAGGGGACCATTCCCCTCAAGTGTCACAAAGACAACTGATATCTTGCATTTGATACATTCTGATTTATCTGGTATGTTGCCTGTGATATCCTTGGGAGGATGTTTCTATTACATGACTTTTAAAGATGACTTCTCTTGCAAGACCTGGATATATTTGTTAAGAAGAAGGTTGAAGCATTCAAATGGTTTTTTACCTTCAAGGCCCTGGTGGAAAATCAAATCGAGAAGAGAATCAAATTTTTGAGGACCGATAATGGGTCCGAGTATGAGTCACATGAATTCAATGAATTTTTTAGTGAAGCTGGCATTGAGAGGGAGACCACTACTATGAACATGACCATTGTGGAATCTACCTACGCCATGTTATGTGACCAAGGTCTTCCGAAGTTTCTATGGGTGAATATGCGAACACTACTTTGTATGTTCAAAATATATGCCCACATTCCGCTCTGGAATCTAAGACTCTTGAAGAAGTCTTCTTTGGTAAGAAACCTGATGTTTCTCATTTTAGAGTTTTTGGTTGTCTTGTTTACACTCATGTGTCGAAAGAAAAGAGAAGCAAGCTGGATGATTTTGGAAAGAAGGGAATGTTTGTGGGATACAGTGAAACTTTGAAGGCACATAGAATCTATTTGCCTGGTCAAAGGGAAGTGGAGATATGCCACGATGTCACCTTTGATGAAGATGATGCCCTCAAGAAAGTGAGAAATATTCCTAGCTCCAAGGAAGACAAAGAAGATGAAGAAGCAGGAAAGTAGGAAGAGCCGAATTGTGAATTGATGCCCGATGTTGAAGGTCCTATGGATCCTATTGATATACCTCCTTCAAATAAGAGAAGACTCTCATGGCTCGAGGATACTCTCGAAGATGTCGAGAGACATATTTCACCAAGGGGGACATTCTGTGAAAGCAAGAAGCCGAATACATACCAAGGGTATATAACAACCATGAGTACAATTGTAAAATCTGAGCCTAGATCATTTGAAGAAGTCGTAAATAATGAAGTGTGGAAGGATGCTTTGCACAAAGAATATGAGTCCATTATGAAAAATAATGTCTAGGAAGTGGTCCTGAGACCGAAGGACAAATATGTTGTCACCTCGAAATGGATCTATAAGATCAAGAATGGATCTGATGGTAGTGTTGAAAAGTATAAGGCAAGATTTTTCACCCAAGGTTTCTCTCAAAAGGAAGGCCTAGATTATGATGATATATTTGTACCTGTCACCCACTATACCACCATTCGATCTATTATTTCCCTTGTTGCAACGCAAGGATGGAGTCTCCATTAGATGGATGTGAAGACTACTTTTCCACATGGTTCAATAAAGAAACAGGTGTATTGTTACACTAAAAATGTCACCATGATGTTTTACTGTCAGTATGGGCTCATCATTACTCATACCATACTCCCTTAGAAGTCTACAAATATCAAGTTCCTAAAACCAAGCCTTGAAATTGAGAGAAAAGCTTATAAAAGTCATTAAAATACTTGTACCACACTTTCTCTTAGTAATACCTGCGGTGCCACATCTGTTTTCTCTATAACATGCGGAACCAGCTGCACTTTTTCTTCATTAAAGGTGCAGTTCCCTATAAAGGTAAAGTGAGGGCGGAAGTAAAATTTGGAAGCCCATCTAGTTGAATCTGGAAGCTTCTGGAAGAAATTATTCGGTGGAAAGTTTGCTCCTTTCATGTACATTCATCCCTTCATTAAAGGAGCCTACCCCTTGGTATGTGGAACTTAATCCCTTGAAATAGGATTCTATCCCCTCTTGTTTGGAGCTGCAACCTCTTCTCTTTTGCTATAAATTGAGGCCATAGTTCAGCCTCAAGGAGAGTTAGGCTTTGAGATTTTTTGAGGAGAATTTCCGGTGAAACTCAGACTCTCTTAACTGATTACCATATGGGAATGATTACACACCCATGTATATGTTAGTCGAGAGAGTGCAAAGGCTTGTCAAAGTAGAGGAAAATCTTGTTCCGGACCCCAGAAGGACCTATACGACATCAAGGCGAACACGGTTGTAAGGCTCCTTTTTTCATCAAAGATAATACAAACATATCCTGTTTTCTCAATGAGTTGTTTATTTAAATGGATTATTTCTTGAAGTCCTTGATCATCAAGATAGGATTATGGTTTATGAATTAATCTGTATTATGCAGGTGCTTCTGATTCTTTCATGTTTTTGATTGCAGATCCTGAAAGGAAACATATTAAAAGCGATAGGAAAGAAGACTATGATCAACACTGGACTACAGGTAAGTCCTAAATCCTTCATTATAGATAATTCTAAATCAAACATAATCTAGAGAAAGTAGTTTACATCTGTCTGTTTGTTGCTAGTTATCGTAGGATACTAGGGAGATCTATCTTGTCCGCAAGAATAATTTATCCGTCCAACAAAATGGCGACTCCACTGGGGAATGGATCTTGAAATTTGATTTCTTCTATTTTTTGACTTGTGGAATTATTTTTCTGATTTTGATTGATTGATACTGGCTTGGGTAATTTATTCCTGTAGAATCCCTGAAAAGTACTTTAGAATTTTTTATTTTTCTTTAAGTTTTCTGGGATCCGCACTTTTTCCTTAGGCACAGTGCAGTCAGTTCCACTATTTTTATGTATCCATAGTGCGACATCGCACCTGTTTACTCTAAAACCTGCGGACCCTGAGAATTTTTTTGAAAAACTCAAGATTCTCTTTTCTAGGATCAGCTTGTAAGATTCTCAGTGTATACCCAGACTTGTATTTTATGTCAGAAAGCTTTGTGTGAGAGTTTCTTTTAGCTTTTTCAGTTTTGAATGATTTTCTACAAGATCTGCATGTTATAAGTGATTTTTTCTTTGTCTTTGTGTCACTCAAATATTAGAAACCTCTCTATACGTTAGATCACTGGTATTTCATTGTTTTCTTGCTGAGTCTTTGACTTTATAGCGGAAATTACTTTATGGGAATTAGATCCCATTTTCTCATTTGAAAATCTTTAAAAACTTTTTCATTAAGTTTTGAATTTCACTTTAAAAACAATAATTGGATGTTTTTGAGTTTTCTCTCATTTCAGCAAAGAATTTCTTAGTTAGATTACAAACTAAGCAAAACGTCCTCAAAATATTTAAAGTTTTGATTTCAGATTTAATTCTTAGAATTTTTAGATCTCAAAATTAGTGTTTTTGGTTTTGAGTGTTATTTCTAGAAACTATAGTTTTCTTTTGGAGAATGTTTGATTGTATATTCGATCTTGAAGAATAGAAGGATTTTGTTTTTGAACAATTGATCATTCTGAGTTCTCATAAGAAAAGATTTCTTTTCATACGTTCTTGTTTTGAAGGAAATAATTGTTTTAAAAGATTGCCTTTCTCAACTCTTTCTTTTAGATAGAATTCATCGAAAGGAAATGAATTGTTCCTCATAATAGATGCATTTTTAGTGTGTTTTGAGTCGGGTCACTACATATCATCAAAGTTTCACTTTCGCACCTATTGTCTTAAGAAACATCCTATTAAAAGCAACGCTTAAATTAAAATCAATCTAGTAATTTTTATATTTCTAGGACTCTTTTCACCAACATAACTTAGGCTAGTGTCTTGGAGTAGGGAGTAATTAACTCTCTAAGACAGTTAAAACAAACAAGTAGTCAATCTTGTGGTATGAAAAATCCAATAGTAGCTTGTATGCTCTGGGAAGCTCCCCGTAAAGGAGTCAAGTATGAGATCATATATGAACCAGTGAGGTGATCAATTTCGTCTCATTGGGAACGATAGAAGATGTGCACATATTAACAACGGTAAACCTCAGATTGACCATTGTCGAGGAGCCTGGGGTCACTTGTCGGTATAACTTGGATTATTTCAAGGAACCTTCAAGGGGATTGAGCTTTGTTACTCTTCCCTTGCGCGTATATTGGATCGTAGAATGTTCCCCCAGGTATATTTGTTCCTGTTGGTAACCTTAGTGGCCATAAAATTTAATATTTTTTCCTAAGGTGACGGTGGAGGAAAGATCTCACTATACCTGGGGCAGACGTCGACTAGACTCACTTGGACTCTCCGGAGGGTTATCTTCTCCCGGGATGGTTTAAGTGGAGAAACTTGCACCAGTATGTTTCATTAAGCCGGTTGTCAGAGTAACTGTTCCAGCCGCCATGTTTAAATTAAATACTACGATGTTGGATTTAATCACCAACTAGTATTTTTAGTGTGGGAATTTACTGTTTGTGTGTGGTTTGATCTCCTAGATTTTATAAGCGTTTGATCATTTGATTGTCTCTTTAGTGACTTTAGGGTTTTTGTTTGAAATTTTCTTTGATTGCGTGTGATTAATAATTTTTAATCGTGGTTGAATTACCAATACAATCACGTAGACTTCAGGGGAAACCCCCTGAGTATACACCAAGCCAACTTGAAGGAATAAAAGCTCTAGTACAACCTAGTATCAGCAGAATTAGATCAACAGAACATGGAGAATCATCTATAATTCCTCATCTTGAATATAATCAATCACAGACAGCAGAATATGTTCAAGAGCCAATTTCAATTTCCGAAATCACTGACATTTCTTCTCCAACCAGTGAATTAGTTGAGGAACCTGAAATTTCTGAGCCAGACACTGAACCTGTTGTGTTAGAATCATCTTCAGGATTTGTTACTCCAACTTCTAGTGATCCTGGTTCACCTAGAGTAAGACATTGCATTACCAAAAATCTTCCTTCTGATTTCATATGTATTGAAGAACTTGTTGGTCCAGACGAAGACGTCGTTCTTCCCGAAACCCAAGAAACTTTAAATCTTAGAGAGTGTGAACCAATATTCTACAGTCCTTTTAGAACTGACGCTTGGTATTTATCATTAACATATTTTTTACAAAACACAGGTCTTACTTATTCACCACCCCGAATTCCCTTTTACCCTACACCAAGAGGTTATCAACCTTCATTAGCTATGTCGGGTGAGTCATCTATGTTTTCTGAATCTCTAGAAACATTTTTATACAGTGGTTTGTCTATTCCTCCAGGATACTAGTCACTCTCTAGTACCTTCTCAAGAGTAGCTCTTCAACCAATTGAACAAGTGTTATCATCTGGTACGAATGGAACAAACACTGGCACGCTGAACACATAACAAATTTTTATGATGTCTGGCAATATTCCAAATCCTCAACCTCAAGGAAGTCAGTTACCGCCTGGGGGGCAACCTCAAGGAAGCCAGTTACCGCCTGGGGGGCAACCTCAAGGTAGTCAATTACAGCCTGGAGGGCAACCTTAGGGTATTTTTTTTACCACCTAGAGGTCAAACTATGGGACAATATTTCCTGCATGGGGAGCAACCTCAAGGACAGTACATACCTCAAGGTCAATATGAACCCCAAGGGCAGTACATACCTCAAGTTCAACCCCAAGGACAGTACATACCTCAGGGTCAATATCAACCCCAAGGACAGTACATACCTTAGGGTCAATACCAACCCCATATTCCGTACATGCCTCAGAGTCAATATCTACCTAAGGGTCAGTACCCAGCTCTAGGTTTTCAACCTCCTTCAGGGAAACCATTATTACAAGGAGCTGGAAATTTTCCAGCTAATTATCAAACTTACGTTCAACCTGGTTATGGTCCTTCATATGCACAACCTTCTATGAGTCAATATCCCGAAATTAATATGGTGTGGGATCCATCTCAAGTTCAATAGACTTTACAACCCAATGTGTAGTTACCTTATCAACCTGGACAGTCCATAGGTTCTAGTCCAACCCAGCAACCTGTCCAGCCTAACATTCAAGTCTCTACACCTGGTTCTGTTCAACAGCTTGGGCCTAGTACACCTAGAACTCCACCTCAAACTTCTGTTGCTGCTAAAACTTCTGTTCAACCTACCACACCTATTTCCGGAGTCTCTGTAGCTCCTGTTTCTACTACCCCTGTATTAGTGCAAATTCCTCAAGTATTTGTGCCATAGTTAGGACCTACAATTTAGACTATGGTCTAGATGCCTATGGGACAATCTCGTACAAGTACGATTCTCACTAGTCAACCAAATTTTACTTATCAACCATACCAGGGGCAGTATCAATTTGGACATACTACATAGAATCCAACAAATCAGTATTATCCGTATCCTGGGTACACTTATCAAGTACCTCAACAACCCCAGTTTGGTCCGGTTAATACTGGTTTCACAATTCCCAATGCGCATCCAATTCCAGGATATCCAGGATATCCTCCTCCTAGAACTGGTTTGATCACACAAGGGACATTCCGTGAAAGCAATAAGCCGAATAGATACCAAGGGTATATAGCAACCATGAGTACAATTGTACAATCTGAGCCTGGATCATTTGAAGAAGCTGTAAATAATGAAGTGTGGAAGGATGCTTTGCACGAAGAATATGAGTCCATTATGAAAAATAATGTCTAGGAAGTGGTCCCGAGACCGAAGTACAAATATGTTGTCACCTCGAAATGGATCTATAAGATCAAGAATGGATCTGATGGTAGTGCTGAAAAGTATAAGGCAAGATTTTTCACCCAAGGTTTCTCTCAAAAGGAAGGCCTAGATTATGATGATATATTTGTACCTGTCACTCGCTATACCACCATCCGATCTATTATTTCCCTTGCTGCAACGCAAGGATGGAGTCTCCATTAGATGGATGTGAAGACTACTTTTCCGCATGGTTCAATAAAGGAAGAGGTTTATTGTTACACTAAAAATGTCACCATGATGTTTTACTGTCAGTATGGGTTCATCATTACTCATACCATACTCCCTTAGAAGTCTACAAATATCAAGTTCCTAAAACCAAGCCTTGAAATTGAGAGAAAAGCCTATAAAAGTCATTAAAATACTTGTACCGCACTTTCCCTTAGTATTACCTACGGTGCTGCATCTGTTTTCTCTATAAAATGCGGAACCGACCAAACTTTTTCTTCATTAAAGGTGCGGTTCCCTGTAAAAGGTAAAGTGAGGGCGAAAGTAAAATTTGGAAGCCCGGCTGGTTGAATCTGGAAGCTTCTGGAAGCAATTATTCGGTGGAAAGTTCACTCCTTTCATGTACATTCATCCCTCCATTAAAGGAGCCTACCTGTTGGTATGTGGAACTTAATCCCTTGAAAGAGGATTCTATCCCCTCTTATTTGGAGCTGCAACCTCTTCTCTTTTGCTATAAATTGAGGCCATAGTTCAGCCTCAAGGAGAGTTAGGCTTTGAGATTTTTTGAGGAGAATTGCTGGTGAAATTTAGACTTTCTTAACTGATTACCATATGGGAATGATTACACACCCATTTATATGTTAGTCGAGAGAGTGCAAAGGCTTGTCAAAGTAGAGGAAACACTTGTTTCGGACCCCAGAAGGACCTGTACGACATCAAGGCGAACACGATTGTAAGGCTCCTTCTTTCATCAAAGATAATACAAATGGATCCTATTTTCTCAATGAGTTGTTTATTTAAATGGCTTATTTCTTGAATTCCTTAATCACCAAGATAGGTTTATGGTTTATGAATTAATCTATATTATGCAGGTGCTTTTGATTCTTTCATGTTTTTGATTGCAGATCCCGAAAGGAAATGTATTCAAAGTGATAGGAAAGAAGACTACGATCAATGCTGGACTACAGGTAAGTCCTAAATCCTTCATTATAGATAATTCTAAATCAAGCATAATCTAGAGAAAGTAGTTTACATCTGTCTATTTGTTGCTAGTTATTGTAGGATACCAGGGAGATCTGTCTTGTTCGCAAGAACGATTTATCCGTCCAACATGTATGTGGATCAACCTCTGGGGTTTGAAGTCCAAGATATTGACACCTATGTACGCAGGTTGAATAAAACCCTCTATGGGTTGAAACAAGTCTCCATGGCTTGGTATGAGAGGATAGATAGCTACTTGATGAAGTTGGGCTTCACTTGAAGTAACGCTGATCCAAACCTTTATTTTATGGTTGATAGAGAAAGGCCTCTCATTCTAGTTCTCTATGTGGACGATCTCTTCCTAGAAGGTGTTGACCCTCTCATTCATCAATGTAAGAGGGAGATAGCTTCTGAGTTTGAGATGAAAGACCTGGGACTGATGCATTACCTCCTAGGCTTGGAGGTCTGGAAAAGGCCATGCGAGATTTTCCTTTATCAAGGAAAATATGTCGTGAAGCTGCTAGAGAGATTTGGTATGGTGGATTGTAAGTCTATGCCCACACCGATGGAACTGAACTTTAATAAGTTGTGTGGAAACGTTGTTGGGACTGATCTGGAAAAACGAAATGAGTATCGACAACTCGTGGGTGCCCTGATGTTCTTAGTGAACTCCCATCCATATGTATGTTTTGCAGTGAACACCTTGTGTCAACATATGGTTGAGCCTCATCACATTCATTGGATTGGTTCCAAGAATCTATTGAGATATATTTGGGGCATAATCAACCATGGGCTAAGATACACTGCCGGGAGTTTGAGACTATTGATAATTTGGAGGGCTAATGAATAATTCAAATTCTCTTCTTGATAATTACTTGTGAGCTTTCTTGAGTTACTTATGTCTTGTCTTATTTATCTTAGTTAGTCTTTCATCAAGTCAATTATCAAAATATACGAGACACAAGATTAGGCTCCTAGAGCTAGGGAAAAACCTCTCCCTCTTGGAGAGGAAAACCCGCAAAGAATTCTTCTTATAGATCTTCAAATGACAAGTATCATTACCCAGACTTAGATCCTTGATCTATGGATGCATCCAAGACCTTGTTGTTTTTTCTTCGTTAATGTTCCATGCTGACCTTTCTTTCTTGCACTAGGGAAAAATCTCTCCCTCTTGGAGAGGAAAACCCGCAAATAATTCTTCTTATAGATATTCAAATGACAAGTATCATTACCTAGAATTAGATTCTTGATCTATGGATGTATCCAAGACCTTGTTGTTTTTTATTCGTTAATGTTCCATGCTGACCTTTCTTTCTTGCACCAATATGAACTGTCCTTTCTTTTATTAACTCTGAGAGAAAAGTAAATTATAGATTTACTTTCCTCTCATTTCTTATCAAGTAGTGACCTTTCACTTTCAAAGTCATTTCAGTCCTTTACATAACACTTCATCCAAAAATATTTCTTCATAGTGATCATCGTAGTTATCCGCATACACTCACTATTATACCATAATTGAATTCGTATTTCTTCCTGAACTTAACACAATTTTTCATCTCACAGAGAAACCACACTTATTCATAATAGAATCTGCACTGTTTATTTCTCAGAACAATCCACATATATATCTGTGATATATCCGCATTAAACCCTGCTCTAATCCTTTATACATCTACATATTTATTCTCTAGGACAACTTCCAAAAGTTCGTAGACTATTCAGACATATCCGCACTTCAGCTTCATAGACTGCATCATCTTATTACAATGTGATACTCTTACGTAGATGCACTCTTTCTTTAGTTTCACGATGGCGATACACGTAGTCCAAAGGTATGCAATATATCCTCATTGTCTCACTAAGTAAAGCCCACACTTAGTCACATAATTAGTCTGCACTGTATCTTTGAAAAAGGCCCGCATTTCTATTAGAGATATTTTCCGAGAATATTGTCCAGATTGTTCACACTTTAATTTTCTGTATTACATCAGAGATACCCGCTTGTTATTATTGTATCACATATGAGATATCCAATTCATCTTCCTGTATCAAATCTGAGACACTTCATCCATCCGGTTATCACGTCAGAGATATATACGCTTCATCTTCCGGTTATCACGTCAGAGATATATACGCTTCATCTTCTGGTTATCACATCAAAGATATATACGCTTCATATTTTGGTTATTACATCATAGATATATACTTTTTCTTCTTCCCGATGGATCTGCAGCTTCAGCACTATATATATAGTGCTATGTTTCTAAGTTAAGGCTGACCTTACCTTTAGTATGTAGGCCGAATTGCCAAGATGTTGGAGGCCGACTTTAGGAGCTGATCATTCAACGTATATGTGGGTAGTCTTGAGTGTAAGGTCTTGGAGAACATTCTTCAGAATAGACACTTCATTTTCATGACTCTTAATTACATAGTCAACATGAAGGCTGACCTAGTTACGCTTTTCAACACTCCCTCTTAACTAGGGAGGTATTCATACAGGTACATGGTTACTTTCAAACTGAAGAATCTGATAAGAAGAATCGGATTGGTAATCGCATCTGTATAGCATCATATAAACCAACATTGTCATAGTGCAAGGCCTTGACTAACAACCCCATCTCTTAACGAGACAATGGGATACAATGCTGGCGAGACACATGACTTATAGACACCATCGTCATTGTCTCTCCAAGGTACATACTCCACTCGGGTGTTCCCAAAGTATGAAATTATTGGGCTATTATTATCTTGGATAGCTAGCCCTCAAAGAATATCGGTCCCCGACTAATCTTATATTGAATGCCTTAACACATTCTCAAAGAGTATCGAATTCCAGATGATTACCCAATCTTCCATTCTTTCTTTCCAAGCGAAGACCAGAATGATGTGTCTATCTCTCCCTCTCAGCCAGGGAGGACCTATTCCACAAGGGAATGTACTCATTCCTGTATAAGGAATGTACCTAAGCTCATTCTTAGGAATTACCTAGTTTCTTTCAAGTAAGAAACTGATCACCAGGCTCCCTCTCAATCAGGGACCTGCAACAACAATGGTGAGAAACCCAACTGCTCATGAATAATTCCTCCTCTCGATGTCATGGATTTCGATATTTAGGAATATTCAACTTTAGCTCCATAGGGCACATGTCATCCATAAATTTCATTCATGAGTTATGTCATATACCAGAAAGTGATTCATCCGCATTTCTCATCTAGTTCACCGTTATGTCATGCTGCTTTCTTTCGAATCATCTCCAAGGATCATACATCCTTTCTCGTGATTAGCATCCCTACACAAATTAATCCATATAAACACATACATATGAACCTTTTAAAACAAAAGTTACCTCAGTGATGATCTTTCACCATGAAATCTTCCTGTAGACATCGACATCCTTTATTCAGATTGACACGTCTCCTAATGATATGTTTTGTCAAGGGTCTTCTTCTTAACCAGAATTTTTTCAGTCTACATATCCTCCTAGGAGATCACCTAGTCACATATTCTTGGATTCCTGATGATAAATGCCTCTTGACATGGTTGAATCTTGTGATCTCTTCCTTTCTGCACATTCTTCATTCCCAAGAACTTCTAATATACAGTTCCTTGTTCATTAACCATCTCATATTCCACATGAGGATATATTATATTGATTTCATATGACAGTGCACCGAGAGATCCTCCTCCATAGATTGAAGTCTATTACCTGCAACCATATGACTTCACAACATCCAGTGTCAGTATATAAATATATACATACCTAACACCTTTTTCATTTAAGTCATCCTTCAGCAGTTTTGCTAGAATGAAGAGCTTCATTCCCTTGGCCTACTCCATCAATATGTCATCACATCCCAGAATTCTGTTTTTCATGATGACCCTTGATCTTGATGATTGCCTTCCATTAGTATAGTTATCAGAGAGGTTTTCCAGGAGTTGTTTTACGAAGAAGTCCTACCATGCTTTGATCGGGATGCTACACTACTTCGTATCATACAACCAAAATAAATCACTTAGAGGAGAAGATGATCTTGATCGTAGTGGAGATCCCTCGCTTCTTCTTTCTTATATTTCTTTGCACCAGGTTCTTCTCTCATTTCTGAGACACGGGCTTCTTCCCTATTTCTCTTGTCCCTTTCAAATTTATGACAATATATTTTATAATTCCCAAGTTCATCACATATGAAGCATTGTGCTTTTTCCATAATATTATGAGGACCAAACTTACTGAATCTTCCTTTCTTCCTTGATGTGGCTACAAAGCCTTGATTCCCTTCACTTGATCCTGTAACACCTTTGGATTTCAATATTGTTTCCTCTATTTTACATAGAGACCCTAGATCGTGGAATGGTGTGGCTTCTATCTTCCCATATAATCCTGAAGTGTAGTTTCCCCATTCTCTTGAGTAGTTGACTTTCTCCTTTAGCAGATTTCTTGATGAAGAAGTTAGGAGCTTCTTCTTAGATAGAAATTTTTAATCTAGGTGATCTTGGATCCTTGATGGTAAATGATGTCTTCAAAAGATGATGTATTCTTCTACCACTGTCTTGAATTCCAATCTTTGATGGCAAAGATTACTTACTTGAATGAGTTGATATAACTAGAGAGTATTCCTTGCAAATTGATTTGATCCTTCAACCCAAACTTTGATCTTTGCTTCCTGTAGTGTCTCCTTTGTCAAGAAACCCTTGAATTCAACACCTTAGCTCTGATACCATGTTGAGATTTTGGAGGGCTAGTGAATAATTCAAATTCTCTTCTTGGTAATTACTTGTGAGCTTACTTGAGTTACTTATGTCTTGTCTTCTTTATCTTAGTTAGTATTTCATCAAGTAAATTATCAAAATATACGAGACACAAGATTAGGCTCCTAGAGCTAGGGCAAAACCTCTCCCTCTTGGAGAGGAAAACACACAAAGAATTCTTCTTATAGATCTTCAAATGACAAGTACCATTACCTAGACTTAGATCCTTGATCTATGGATGTATCCAAGACCTTGTTATTTCCTCTTCGTCGATGTTCCATGCTGACCTTTCTTTCTTGCACCAATCTGAACTGTCCTTTATTTTATTAAATCTGAGAGAAAGTAAATCATAGATTTACTTTCCTCTCATTTCTTATCAAGCAATGACCTTTCACTTTCAAAGTCATTTCTGTCCTTTACATAACATTTCATCGACAAATATGTCTTCATAGTGATCATCGTAGTTATCCGCATAAACTCACTGTTATACCATAATTGAATTCATTTTTCTTCTTGAAATTAACATAGTTTTTCATCTCACAGAGAAACCACACTTCTTCATAATAGAATCTGCATCGTTTATTGCTCAGAATAGTCCACACATATATCTGTGATATGCTTGTATTAAACCCTACTCTAATCCTTTATACATCTGCATATTTATTCTCTAAGACAGCTTCAGAAAGTCCGTAGACTATTCAGACATATCCACACTTCAACTTCATAGACTGCATCATCTTATTACAATGAAATACCATTACGTAGATACGCTCTTTCTTCAGTTTAACAATGGCGATACACGTAGTCCAAAGGTATGCAATATATCTGCACTGTCTCACTAAGTAAAACCCGCACTTAGTCACATAATTAGTCCGCATTGTATCTCTGAAAAAGGCCCGCATTTCTATTAGAGATATTTTCCGAGAATATTATCTAGATTGTTCGCACTTTCATTTTCTGTATTACGTCAGAGATATCCACTTGCTATTTTTGTATCACATCTGAGATATCCACTTCACCTTCCTGTATCACATCCGAGACACTTCATCCATCCGGTTATCACGCCAGAGATATATATATGCTTCATCTTCCGGTTATCACGTCGGAGATATATACGCTTCATCTTTCGATTATCACGTCAAAGATATATATGCTTCATCTTCTGGTTATTACGTCAGAGATATATACTTTTTCTTCTTCCCGATGGATCTGCAGCTTCAACACTATATATATAGTGCTTTGTTTCTAAGTTAAGGCCGACCTTACCTTTAGTATGTAGGCCAAATTTCCAAGATGTTGGAGGCCGACTTTAGGAGCTGATCATTCAACGTATATGTGGGTAGTCTTGAGTGTAAGGTCTTGGATAACATTCTTCAGAATAGACACTTCATTTTCATGACTCTTAATTACATAGTCAACATGAAGACCAACCTAGTTACACTTTTCAACAGAGACTCCATGGATATACTGATGCCGATTGGGCTGGTAGTGTGGTGGATCGCAAGAGCACATTTGGATGTTCCTTCACTTTGGGTTTTTCTTCGATATCTTGGATGAGAAAGAAGCAGAATTTGGTAGCTTTGAGCACCGCTGAGGCCGAATACATTGCAGCAAGTATGGCTTGTTGTGAAGAAATTTGGTTGAGAAAGCTCTTTAGTGAGTTGTTCGGACATGTGCTAGATACCACCGTTATCCTTTGTGATAACCAGAGTTGGATTCGTCTTTTTGAGAATCCCGTGTTCCATGATCGATCCAAGCATATTGATATCAGGTACCACTTTACTCAAGATATGGTACAGTGAGGCGTCGTAAGGCTCGATCATATAGGAATTAATGAGCAGGTCGCAAATATTCTCACGAAGCCCCTGGGGAAGGTCAAGTTCCTAACCTTCTATGAGAAGCTTGGAATCATGGAAAGACCCTATTGTGACAGTCCTTCTTGAGTTGGACTATGAGCTCTAGGAGCTCCAACGGTCTTGGCGATAGCTTCCTGGAGCTATAAGCACACACAAAGCTAGGCTTGCCGAACCTTGTTGTGCTTCTGCCCCACCGTTATGAGATTGAATTGGTTCACCTCTCTTTGATCTATGCCCCACACACATTATACCCATGGAGTTTTAGACTCATGAAATATGGATAGAGACCAATAGCAAGACCGATGGTTTCATCAGAGATTTCTGAACTCTCTATGTCTAGGATGGCACGTGTCCAACACCTTGATCCAAGATCAAGTCTGATGAGGTTCTTACCTATAAATTGAATTCGGGTCAGTAAAATAACTTTAGGTTAGTATGTTACTCTTTTTGAGTCTATTGAGGTTTTATCCTATAAAATGACTTCGGGTCAGTAAACTAACTTCGGGTGAGTATGTGACTCTTTTGAGTCGAAGCTGAACTTTAGGTCAGCAGAGTGTGATGTCTTTGTGACTCACTCTCCTTGTTCTATTTGCAATGAGAGCTAGCAAAGCAAGTTATAACAGGATGACACACGATGACATATGATAGTTCATGATGGTATTGATCTCTAGATGGCACAGGTGGACAGATGGAGTTCTCCCTAGTTGAGAGGGAGTGTTAATTTTAGGCAACTAGGTCCAAAATCCAGGTTGCACTGCTCATACGATGATGATCATATTTTTGTTGGATTCCTCTTTCGGAGAGGTGCAATATTGATCTAAGGATCATCTTGTTTCGATGAACAAAACATATATGTTGATTTTATTTTTGACACATGTGCAAGATCAACCAGATTTGTAATGTAGGCTCACATGCCTAATAGATGTGTCACACACCCTCACTGATGGATATAAATTGGAGAGAATTGGATATCATTTTCTCATCAACTCATCACACATTCTCTCTTGTGATATGACTGGTTCGATCAACCTTTCGAGGCCTCTTTCTCTCACACGTGCGGAGCTGAAGCTAGGTAAAGTTTGCAGAATGTTTTAGGGCTGATTGCTGGTGCGTTGACCAACGTTGACCATGGTCAAGCCTTGGTGTTTTGACCTCCAAAATTTGTAGAGATTATAATTTTTGAAGGTCGTATTGCCGGGCACAAAAATCGAGGATGAACGTTGAATTTGATCAAAGTTCTAAGTCAACATTGTTGACTTTTTATTTACCAGCATTGAGTTTTGATGAGCTGTTTGTGACACTTGGAGGGTTGCCTGATTTGATGTTGAGAAATACTTTGCTGGCTGGTGCATCCTGTTGACTGCCGTAACACATAATATCCTATATCCTTGTTGGACAAGAAGAATTGTAAAATTTGATCTATATTATTGGCTTGTCTTCTGTTGATCTATTATTATGTTCTATCATCATTTTAATTTCATGTTTGGGCCTAAGAAATATTGAAGTAAAATTGCATTAAGCATATAACATACCATGGTTATCTAAATTTAACGGATGTTGATATGCCTGTTGTTTCATTCGATTTTGTGCCAAATTTAGGTTATCCTTTAAGAGTTGGAGAACTTGTTGTTGATGCTCGATGTGATATTGTATTGCTTGAACCTATAATTTTCTCTTAAATATGATGTGATGGATGATGGATTATATCCATAAAGTGTTATAAATGGGGTCATTTTTGCTGCAATATGGAAGGAAATGTTATACCACCATTCGGCTAGAGGTAATCACTTGACTCATTGTGTTTGTTTATCAGATACAAAACAACGAAGATATCCTTCCAAAATTTTGTTCACATCTCAATTTTCCCATCGGATTGAGGATGATAATATGAGCTATGAGCTAGTTGAGTACCCAAACAAGAAAATAATTCCATCCAAAAATTTCCTGTAAAAATTGGATCTCTGTCGCTTACAATAATATTTGGGTTTCCATGTAGCTTTTGAATTGTTTCCATAAATGCAGTAGCAATTGTACTTAATTTAAATGGATGAGATAATGCACAAAAGTGTGCATACTTGGTAAGTCTATCAACTACCACAATGATGACACTCTCTCCTTCGGGCTTAGGTAAACCTGTGATAAAATCCATTAAAATCTCCTCCCAACGTTGACTTGGAATGGATAAAGGTTGTAGAAGACCCAGAGTCTTAATTGTATCAACTTTATTTTGTTTGAAAACCAAACATTCCGCCACAAACTTTTGAATATCAGATTTAAGGCCATCTCAAAAAAATTCTTTCTTCACCATTTGGTAAGTTTTTAAAAATCCCGAATGTCCTCCTAACTGATGAGTGTGCAATTCCAAAAAAATATTTTATTTTAGTTGGGAATTATCACAAATATATAAGCGATATTTGTACCACAAGGAATCATTTTTACAACTAAATGTATCATATGTACTAGGATCTTGCTGCAAATTTTGAATGAGTGTCCACACTTTTTCGTCCTTCTTCCATTCATCCCTTGCTTCGATTATCTAGTCTAGTTGGATAATAGAAATGGAACAAAGCAATGCTTCCACCTCTTCATCCTTTCTTGAGAGTGCATCTACAAAAACATTTAACTTCCCTTTTTTTTGGATGATTTCAACTTCATAATCCAACATCTTTGTGACCCATTTTTTCTTCTCTTTTGAAGATAGTATTTGTTCCAAAAAGTATTTAAGACTATCATGATTAGTTTTTACCTCGAAGTGGCTTCTCATTAGGTAAGGTCACCATTTATTTAGTGCATGTAGTATTGCCAACATTTCCTTCTCATAAATAACTTTCTGTAAATACCTTCCTTTTATTAGATGACTTTCAAAAGCAACGGGTCTTCCTTCTTTCATTGAAACAACACTAATTCCATTTCCTAAGGCATCACATTCCACAATAAAGGTTTTGGTGAAGGCTGGAATAGCTAAGACCAGTGCTAGGCACATTGCCTCTTTAAGGTTTTCAAAGGCCTTAGTTGCTTTAGGAGTCCATGAAAATGCATCTTTCTTCCATAATGTTGTTAGAGGTGCTGCTATTCTCCCATAATTCTTAACAAACTTGCGATAATACCCTGTTAACCCAAGAAATCCTCACAATTTCTTTATGATTGTGGGGACTTTCCTTTCCTTATTGGATTTAATTTTGTTAGCGTCTACCTTAACACCCTCGTGAGATACAATATGACCCAAATATTCCACCTCTTGTACTCCAAATAAATATTTGGAGGTTTTCACATATAATTATTTCTCCTCCAATAGTTTGAGCACCCTGTCAACATGTTGAACATGATCCTTCCAAGCCCTGGTGTAGATTAGTATATCATCAAAAAATACTAACACAAATTTTCTAAGGAAGGGTTTGAAAATGGAATTCATCAACCCTTGAAATGTAGAAGGTGCATTGGCAAGGCCAAAAGGCATGACCAAAAAATCATAATGACCCTCATGAGTTCGAATTTTTTTTTTTGGAATATCTTCAATCTTCATTCTAATTTGATGATATTCTGAACGAAGATCCAACTTGGTAAAAAAAATTTCTCCATGTAATTAATCTAATAATTCATCAATAACATGAATGGGAAATTTATCTTTAATAGTGAGCTTATTGAGCTCCCTATAATCTGGACACATGCGCCATGATCCATCCTTCTTGTGCACCAATACTACTGGAGCAGAGAAATAACTTTGACTAGGTTGAACTATACCAGCCTCTATAAAATTTCTAAAAATCAGCACGTTCAATTTTCGCCTTTTATTAGAGTAAGGACACTACATAAGTCTCCGGCGGTTCGAGGAACACCATGAACCACTGACTTATTTGCACTCCAGCAACAGGGAGTCTCGAATTTCAAAAACCTTGGAATGATTGTCCAAGACATTTTGGAGATCTTGAGAAATAGATGATCTTGATGTTGGAACTCAGTATGTATAATTGCAGAACACACTGTTATTTTCAACTTTGTCATGACATTAGAGCTTATTATCCTTCCTGGCTTCCCTGCAATACCTCGTAATTCAACTTCATTTCCTTCTGAAAAAATTGTCAAGAAAAGTTCTTGAAAATTAAAAGCTACCATCCCCAAAGATTGTAACCATTGTACTCCTAGTACAACATCAGCACCTCCCATAGGAATGGAAAGCATTGGACTATTCAATACATATTCCTCCATGGTTAGCTTGATATTATGGCATTTTCCAGAGCAATTTATAGTTCCTCCATTTGCAACCATCACTTGACATTCTGGTGCTGGGTATAGGAAACAATTTAATTCCTTGGCTACCTTACAATGAATAAAATTATGGGTGCTACCTGAATCAATCAACACTATTACTCTTTTCTTCTTGATATGTCCTTCTATCTTGAGAGTTTGAGGAGTGGTAATTCCTGCCAGTGCATTACACGATATGGTCGGATTCATTTCTTCCTCTTCTAGGGTTGGTTCCCGGTGTATATCCTCTTCTTGTTCATTTTCTTCTTCCTCTTCACAATCTATGTAAAATAATTTCTTCTCAGCACACTTATGACCTTTAGTGTATTTTCTATCACAACCGTAGCAAAGCCCTTTTGCTCTTTTTTCTTCCAATTGTTGTGGTGTCAACCTTGTATTAAAGTTCAGACAGCAACACTCCCATATTTATAGATGTGAGTGGTAGGATTCCTTGTCGCTATAATTTTACATTAAATTTTTCTTTCCAACTTGAATGCCTTCTCCAATGAATCAGGTTCCCAAACGTAAACCTCATGTTGGATATTATTCTTTAAAGTCCCTATGAAGACATAAATCATGTGTTCCTCTGGAATGTCAGTTACCCTTATATTCAATTTTTGAAAGTCCTCAATTTGTTCCACCACTGAACCCTTTTGTTTCAGATTTATCAATAGGCTAAAGGTGTTGCTCTTTGTATCCTCATAATGTGCTATCATTTCCTTCGTAAAAATTGACCAAGTGACAATTTTTTTAGGGGAGCAAATTCATCGATACCATACAAATGTATTTTGTTATAAATATAAAGTTGCAATGCGTACCTTTTGTGCTTTTTGCATATTATTGAGATCAAAATATTTCTCCATCTGTAGTATCCATGTTACGAGATCCTTGCAATCAAAATTCCTCATATCGATCTTCGGAATATGGTGGGTCTTCAATCCAACATTAGAGTTTATGAAATCAAGATTAACATTTATTTTGTTCTCATCATGAGTTTCCTCTACTATATTTTCGCCATTAGGAATAATTTCTTGTATCAAATTTGTCAAAACTTCCTTCAAACCTTTCGTGTATGCTTTTATATCATTCTTCATGTCTTCCATTTTTTCTTCCATGCCTTCCATGCCATTCTTCATACCATCCATCTTATCTTCCACGCCCTTCTTCAAACCATCCATATTATCTTCCATGCCCTTCTTCAAACCATCCATCTTAGCTTCCACACTTTTCTTCATAACTTCCATTTCATTTTTCGTTGCTCTTTGCGAGAGCGAAATTTTGTGCACTTTCTCTTGTATTTTTGATATATCATGTTGCATTTCTTCCTCTTCATGAGTCATAGTAGAGTATTCTGAGGGCTTAATCAATGTTGAATTATTTTTAGGGGGAATTTTAGAATCCAATATTGATATCTATGCTTCAATATGCCCTTGGAATCACTTCAAATTGTTTTTTCAAACAAGACTTATGCAATTCGAAAAAAAAATACAAACCTCTTTCTTGATTTTCAGGAGATCGATATTGAAACTGACGTATATCTGTAATTTCAGATCCCTGATATTTTATCTTTGGTCTTGTAGTAGCCCTCTGAATATTCTTTCCAATGCCACAAGTCTGACCTGATTTGAATTCTTCAAGGCAAAGTTATGACCAATCTCCCACAATGACCTAATTATGGATTGATTCAGTAGAGCAAACTTGTACGACGTGCCATGTGTCACTGTTTCCTCCTTCGACTCTGAAATTGATACACAGGAAACAAAATTATATGTTATTTCAGACAATTTTTATAGAATTCCAATCCCATGCTCAGAGAGAGAGTTATGACGATTTTCCCAAGGTCACTTATTTTAGATGAAATTCGGGAGCCTGCAAAATCCCTAACTTCCACAGACCATATCTCCAAAAATATTGCGAACCAAGATCTGAAATTTTGACACAAATTTCCTCAGGATTTATTTGAAATGAGTTTTTTGTTTTAGTGTTTGAAATATTGTAGAAAAAAGTTATAGTGAAAATTCCATGATGACCTGTTTGAAGCAGCGAAACCCAAGAATCCAAAGCTCTGATACCAAATGTTATGAAACCAAATCCAAAAATAGAATAAAAGAGATATCAACGCCTTATAAATAAGCCACGTCGAGGGGGAAACCTCCTTTACATTACATACATGAACAATTCTTGGATGATACAAATGAAAAAACCTCCTTTCTATATATAGGAGTCCATTGGGTCACAATATAATCCTAGCCGACCTAAAAATAATAATGTAAGGGAACAATAATAACAATATGGGGGTTACAAGGGTACAAAAATAACAATAAAGGTGCTACAATAACAACAATTAGGGACTACACTAGTAATATAGAGACCTAACAAAAATAGATAGAATTTTCTTTAGGTTAATTTGCACGATCTGATTAAAATTGTCAAAAATAACAGTTGTGTTTAAAAAACAACATTTAAAAGTTAGATTAAAAATAAAATGAGTCCATTGGTTAAACATTTAAAAGTTACATTCAAAATACTTTATTTTGAATTAAAAATCGTAATGAGCCCATATGTCATACCGCTTCTCTAACTGTAGTTGAAAGGCAAGACAATGGTTCCAATTGTGACAAAGTTTCAATATAATTTTTGATTTTGAATTAGAAATATGTTGAATTAATATTAAAATCTTTTAAGTCTTAACATATTAATATAAATTCAACATATTAAACAAAAATTTAAAAATGCTGACATTCTTTCTTACATTATACCTACACATCTACCGTATATTGGGCTGTAAAATGCCTCTCGACATTAAAAATGTGTTTCTTTAATATCTATTAGTTGCATTGTAATCCGATGGTCACGATATGTTGTAGACATAGTGATTTAACAAGTCATATTTTCCTCGATACTAACGTTTATTGATCCATGGCTTAACACCCGATTGGTCCGTGATATCTATATAAATGGAATGAAGGGTCATGATTAATGATCGATAGTGAAAATTATATTTTATTTTGCATTAATAAAATTTCCTCAAATGACCACGTTGGCTAGAGTCACATATTGTTTCTCTCACAGAGGGTTTTAACCACATAAAAATACTAGTGTTGTCATCTTTGATCAGTTTTTGTGAGTCTTTCTTGAAGGTGTTTGTGTTTGTCAAATTCCGTCTGAAGAACTACTGCCGTTGGTGGTCGAGATATTAAGCATGTGTTGTCGCATTTCTAAGATATGCTATTTTTTTAATATTGTGGCCTAAATGGACTCTTCTATTGCTTTCAAAATGTTACTTTCAGCTAAGAAAGCCTTTAGTTTTATTTGAAAAGGTGTCTGTTTGTCTTGTTAATCAAGGTTTTCATTGATGTCAATATGGAATTGGCTCAGATGTCAATATTCTTGAGATTCCTAGCTCCAGATGATGATTCCATGACTCTTGGTTGACTAGGATACTATCAATGAAGATTTCAAGGCACAAAGAGGTCAAACCACTAATGAAGGAAGCCCTAAGAAGTACTTGATCTAATGTTGCATGCACTTGATGATCTAGATGTCAAGTCACGAAGAAGTCAAACCACTAATGAAGGAAACATTAAGAAGTAATTGATCTAATGTTGCATGCACTTGGTGGTCTAAACCTTAACCCTTGATGACATATGGAGAACTAAAAGTGATGATGTCATACCCTTGAATGATCACATGGTTGGAAGATTATATGATGACATGGAATATCTCACTTGATGATTGGAAGACTATCTTACTATCTTGGAACTTTCCTAATGATGAAGATGCCTATGTCATATCACTACACTACACTAATAGGTGATGACACTATGACATATCAAGATGACATGGATGAAGCATATCATGATGAAATTATGACCCCATGACAATAAAGAAGCCAAACAAAGAGAAGCCACACTTTCCTAATTAGCTTCTGCGCTAAACAATTCAAGGGAAGTCACAAAGAAAAATATTTTTCACCACCTTAGAGGCAACCTTTCAACATGTGACGTAAACCATCTTAAAGAGGTTTTTTTCCTCTTTCTAATGAGCCTTTCCTTGCCCTGAAACTCCTGGTAGTTTGTGAGAAATATATTTTTTAAGTTGAAAATGTATATATTTAATTGCTAGCCGACCTACACTCTCATACACATGTCAGCTCTCCCCTTCCACGAGACGTGACCGTTTAAAGCTTCCAAAAACTATAAATATAAAAATGACCTTTTCATCTTTCATCATCCAATTCGGTCAAGTAAAAGGTGCATAACTCGGATTATAGACTTGTGATGAACTCATATTTTAAGATCTGAATCACATAACCGTGGATGCTTGGAATTGCAGAAATGTGGAGGCCCAAATTTTCATATCTAAGGCTCAAAAATTGAAGAACTGTGGAGGCTCAGATTTTCAGATCTGAAGCTCAAAAATTTCAGAAATGTGGAGGCTCAAATTTTCATATATGAGGCTTAAAATTATAGAACTGTGGAGCCTCGTAATTGAAGAATTGTGGAGGATTAGATCCAAGTCTAATCCCACATTTGTCCTGCCTTATCTAAGCTCTATTTCTCTAACGTCAATAAATGGTGGTTACATTTACTGAGTCCAGTTAGAGCTAATTTTTCGAAGGCCTAATTCAGAAAGCTTCTATGTTTCATAGGTCAATCTTTTGAGAAAGGGTTAAAAAGGCGACTATAGCCCGTGGATGTCACCTTCAGGCCAACATTAAAAGAGCTTTCTCTAGGGAAGTAAACGAGAACGGATTCATACCTCATTTCTTGAAGTTGTTTAAAACATTGAATCTTAAAGACTATAGCAGTGGAGGATCTATCCTTGGGATACAAATCAGTGGCATCTTCTAGACAATACATGATTGGGAAGTTGGGTATTGAAGGTTGTTTAATCTTCATCTGACTTGAGATTACGCAAGGGAATATTCAGGCACAACACCTAGCAGTCTGTGGCACACTTAAAGTATGGAATATGTTATTTGATCAGATTAAGATGATTGAAGGCATTATCAAGTATTGCAGTTAGAAAAGTGAAAGTTGACAGATATCTGGTGGAGCTGGCAATAACATAACTTGAAATAATTTGGTACACTGGAATACATTTGTGAAACTGGCTGCAATATATTATTTCCTATGTTTACATATTTTTTTTGAAGACCTATTCAAGTTTTTGAGCAGTTGAAGGCCTTGATTGAAGCCCTTGTGAAGTGATCTTGAAGAAGATCCAAAATTGGAGTGTTCTTGTTGAGTAGCATTGACTAACGTTGGAGACACTGTTGAAGACATTTTGGTGAGATGTCTTGAAGAGAACATTGAAGACCATGATGCATCACTGGTGAAATCATGAAGTGACTTGGAGATTTTTCTTGGGTATGATGAAAAGAAATGGTGACACCTTCTAAGAGATCAAGGTTGTCATTGATGACGTGACGTGGAAACTAAGTGAGGGGATTGTTGAATATTGACAGGGCTTGTTGAATAAGACATTGGGATCCATGAAGTATAACCAAATATATCTTGATGAAGTAAAACAAGGGTTGGAACCCAATAGGTTGGAGCCTTTTAAAGACAAGGTTGGTGCCTTGGAGGATAGGGTTGGAGCCTTAGAGGATCAGAGTCCTCAAGAAACCAGGTCGGGGCTTGAACTAGATATAGGGATGAAGCCCTTGAGGTTGGTGCCTAAAAATTGACAAAGTTGGAGCCTTGGAAGTTCAAGTTGGTGCTTGGAAAATACAGGTTGGAGCTTGGGAGATTGAAGATTAGTGTCTTCATCTAGGGTTGGAGCCCTACATATATTGTACTTGATTTATTGCAAATAAGAAATTAATAAAAGCATTTATTCTTATTGTTCATTTTGTGTTCTAAATATAAGTGATCTAACTAGTAAAAATAACAATGAAAAGAAATACTGATTCACCCCCCATCTTAGTATTTCCAACATGTCTAAGACACCAACCTAGATCTATCTTAACTTTGGATCTATCAAGCGCCTAGAAGGATCAAATCTCTTGAGGTGCAAACCTCTTTTTTGAGTGTAAAACTTGAGAAAATGTTTGCACCTATAAAGATTTGATCCCTCTTGGATTTTGATAGATCCTGAATTGAGATGGATGTAGGTTGGTTTAATTATTAATAATTAATAATTGTAATTGTTTAAAAAAAAAAATTCTATTTTTTTTTGTAATTTCATTGAGTCTCTCTCTCTCTCTCTCTCTCTATATATATATATATAATTATATAATTTGAGAGTCAAAATGTTTAGATAAAGGCGTGAGGGTATTAGGGAAAAAATGTAATAAAATTAAATTAAAAAAATAATTATTTATTAAATATTTTGATTGTGAGATGAGAGATGATTTTTGGCATGTGGTATTGACCAATGGTATTGTAACAAAGCCTATTCAAAACCTAATAACATCCATGGTAAAATGTGTGTGAATATCCATCGTTAAAAATCTTGTTATATTGTAAGTATTAATATTTTATGTGCTTATTAATGAAATTTAAATATGGTTACAAAATTGTTATTTTAACTAATATGGTAAAATGGATCTTAATTATACAACTTCTATTTATATCTTATATATTTTAATGTGTATCTTAAAAGTAATCATAATTTTTTTCCTTTTTGATTTAATTTAAAAAATGTTATAAAATTAAATTCAAATAAAATATTTATAAACTATTTGATTATGAAATGAGAGATGGTTTCTGGGCATGTGGTATTGATGAGCCATGGTATTGTAGCAAAGCCTATTTAAAAATTAATAATATCTATGGTAAAGTGGACGTGAATATCTATGGTTAAAAATATTGTTATATTGTAATCTTGTATTGAAGTTTTTATATGCTTATTAATTAAATTTAAATATGGTTACAAAATCATTATTTTAATTTATAAGGTAAAATCGATATTAATTTATAGGAAATTGAATTTTATTATTTTTATTACTTTTAACTTTTTACAAACATTACAACATCTATATTATTTTTTTTAAACTTTTTATTATTATTTAATTGAGTAGACATGTAAATGTTTATGAATCCTTTACATCCTTTAAATTGAACAATATTTGAAAATATTTACTTTGTTACATTACATTTACACATCTCCCCCATACTGGGTTGTCTAGTGCCTCTCAAAGCAACAATCATTTTGTTAGATCTAGAATTATACACTCCAAATATGCCATTTCTTGTTTTTTTTTTCAATATAGTTGATATTTTAGTTTTTTGTTTATATTCCTAATTTGCTACTCTTTTTGGTTTGCACATGGTCTTTACCTTGTACTTTGTGCGATCTCGAAAAATTAGAAACAAAGTGGGAAGTGTGATATCGACAAATCATGAACATTGAGAAAACTTGGGTTTTCTAAATAAGCTACCCAAGATCTAACTCCATTGTTTTTAAGTTTCGAGTTGTTTTTTTCTTTTGGAATTTAACTGAGTTGTTGTTAGAGTTGGAGTGAACACATATTTTCTAGCAAGCACACAGTTCAATGAGAGTTCCAAGAACACCACCCCTACCATCTTTCACATCTTTTGTTATGTTTTTTGCACTAGCTTACTTGGTTAATAGTTACTTGATAAGGGGTCTTGAGTTCAAAAGTTTTATTTTTTATTTTTTATAAAGTTCTTGTAAACTTAAGTTATTTTTATAATTTAATTATAAAGTATATTTTACTTGTCATATAAAAGTGAATCACCATAAAATAATTTTATATTTTTCTAAAGTATTTTTTCTTGCATGCAAATTTAAGTGATTATCATGAAACTATTTTATTTGTAAAAGTGAGCTTATAGGAAAAGCTAGTGAGGAGAAATATATGTTTTATTTATCAACATCTATCACCACCTGGGCCAAATTCTATATGCCACATGGATCTTTGTTATCATTAATGTTTTTTTTTAAATGACATAACTTTCACGTCTAAAATCTGCTTTTAGTGCTGGTTTTTTTAAACAACCTATTTTTTTGAGAGCTTTCCATCCAAATAGTTAGTTTTAACTTTTGAAACCATATTATCTACATATTTTTATATGGCCACTTCAAGTGAATTTTAACTTTACTAGTACCAACTACTTCTCATGTAAATCCCACATAGAGGATGTACTAAAAATTAAAGGATTGTATCATATTACCTTGGGATAAGGAAAAACCCCCATTCATGCTAATAAGAAAGCCAAATGGGATAATAAGAATGACAAAGCATATGGATTTATCAAATTCCCATTTATCCTGATTTGTGATTTCATATTCAAGGAATCAATGCGCCAAATGAAGCCTAGGAAAAGTCAAAAATTATATTTGGCGAACCTAATATTATTAGATCTCATCAAATTGAAAATTAGATAATGAATTTAGGTTCTAATGATTTCTCTTGGATTGAAGATATAAAAACATAGATATTTGTTTAAATATTGTCAGATTGATCTATATGAGGAATGTTGCATATATATTATTCTTTTTGATATGACAAGAGTAACTTCGAATAAATTGATGTTTTTCCATTAAGATAGAATATGGCTATATACAAGGATGTTGAGAATTTGGAGGGTCGATGATTAATTCAAATTCTCTCCTTGATAATTACTTGCAAGCTTACTTGATTTACTTATGTCTTTTCTTCTTAGCTTATTTAGTATTTCATCAAGTCAATTACCAAAATACAAGAGACACAAATTTAGGCTCTTTGAGCCAGAGAAACTCTCCCTCTTGGAGAGGAAAACCCACGAGAAATTATTCTTATAGACTTTCAAATGAAAAGTACCATGACCATGACACAGAACCTTGAACTTTGTATGCCTCCAAGACCTTGTCACTGATTGATCCTTCTCTTTTGCACTAACCTCCACTGACTTGCACGTTTCTGTACCAGAACTAGAGAACTCGGTATCTACTTCAATTCTTCTTCCTTTTTGCCTTTACTTAACTTAGCTGACTATTCACTTATCTTAGCTTAACACAACCCTTACTTTACCATAGTCCTTTTATATAGTCATGCACTTTTCTGTACCTTAACTCAGTGATATATCTCACTCTTCAGTACTTCTTCGCATAGTCTTCTTCAGCAAGTAACCATAGACTTATAACACACCTTATCACAGTATTCTTCAACACTCTAGTCTGCACCTTAACACAGCTGAACGTTGTCCTAAATTCACATTTATCTCATACTTCACCACATCATGTTGTCATAGAAACATCCACACTTGATAACATAACTGTTCAATTTACTTACATATCATTCCTTTCTCGCTTCTCTGTCCTTTGGATGCAAACATAACTCGCACTTCAACGCAATCATAAATTCCTACACCCTTATATGTAAATATCAGACTTTTTTGATCCTGTTTCTTGTCACTTCCGCGTAGCACATGTAGGGGTATATATAGTTTTTCTTGCAAGTTAATAAGCTGAATTATCATATGTTAGGAAGCCAAATCTATCACTGTGTTGTAGGCCGACTTGAAGATAGTCTGGAAGAATACTCCAAAGTTGATCTTTGAACCACATTCTGAGACGTGATTTCAAGCTTGATTGGCAAGGTATTGAGGCATACAAGTGTGGCATTATTATTTATAAACATGATTCTTAAATACATTTATAACTGGAAGACAAATCCCTAATATAAATCAAGAAGAAGTCTATTGACCTATAATAAAAACCTTACTCATGAAACCCATGAGGCAAGCATACCAAAAATATATTTTATTATCTTTGTATTCTTATTTATATAAATAAATAATTACATAGTCAATATGAACACCGATATTAGTTACAACTTTCAACACTCCCTCTTAACTAGGGAGGTATTCATATAGGTACATGGTCACTTTCAAACTAAAGAATCTCATAAGAAGAATCAAATTGGTAATCATATCTATATAGCATCATATCAACCATAATTGTCCTAATAAGGCCTTGACTAACAACCCCATATCTCAATGAGACAATGGGCTACAATGTTGGTGAGACACATGACTTATAGACACCATAGTCATTGTCTCTCCAAGGTACATACTCCACCCAGGTGTTCCTAGAGTTTAACCTTCTTTGGACTATTATTTTCTTGGGTAGCCAACCCGCAAATAATATCGGTCCTCGACTACTCTTATCTTGAATGCCCTATCACATTCTCAAAGAGTATCGAATGCTAGATGATTACCCAATCCTCCATTATGTCTTCCCAGGTGAAGACCATAATGATGTGTCTATCCATTCTCTCCACATGACCTTCACTGAGACTTACAAATGTTAGTCGTGGTCTAGTGCATGCCACATGTATTAGAGAATCATATTCATAACTCTCTCTTAAATTAGGAAGGACATACTTCAAGTTTATTCCAAGCAAGAGACTTACCACCAGGCTCCCTCTCAACTAGGGACCTGCAGCAATAATGGTGAGACACCCAGTTGCTCATGAAGAATCCCTCCCCTCAATGTTATGGATTTCGATATTGGGGAATCTTCAATCTTTGGCTTCATAGGGCATAGATCATCCATCACTTTCATCCACGAGTCATGTTAACTATCAGAAATCGATTCATTATACTTCCTTATATGGTCCACCCTTATGACATGTTGCTTTCCTTCAAACCATTTCCCAAGGATCTTACATCCTTCCACATGATTGGAAACCCTACATAAACTCATCCAGATAAACATATACATATGAAATTTTAAATCAAAAGTTACCTCAGTGATGATCTTTCACCATGACATCTTCCTGTAGGCATCAACATCCTTTATTCATATTTTCACATCTCCTAAAGATATGTCTTGTCAAGGGTCTTCTTATTTACCAGACTTTTACCAGAGTCTACATATCCTCCCAAGATAACTCCTAGTCACATATTTTTGGCTTCCAGATGATAACTGCCTCTTGACATGCAGGGAAAATTTTAAGGATGGAAATTTGTCCTAAAGTTTAGAAACCTCGGCGAATATCACTAGTCAATGATATGAAATCTGTAAAATGTTTGGCGATATTTGTGTAAATATATTCAAATTTCTAATAATTTTATATAGTCTCTATATCAAAATTTGGCGATTTTTAAGGTAAAATATTTTTATACCATAAAAATTGGGCAAATCTTTTCTAAAAAAAATAAAAATTAACGAATCTTTTTTTTGGAAAAAACATGGAAAATTAGCCCACCTACGAATATTAGCCCCTAAAAGTTTCCTTGTTGACATGGTTTCACTTCATGATATATTCCTTTCTTTCTCCACACATCTTCATTCCCAAGAAATTCCAATTCCCAGTTCCTTGCTTGTATATAACCACCTCATATTCCATATGAAATATTATGTTGATTTCATCTATTAGTGGAAACTTGTCCATCATAAGAGATCCCCCTCCATAGATCATAATTCTAAAGATAGAATTCCATTACATGAAACCATATTAAAAGTATTCAAAACATCCAATATCAGCGTATAAATATATATACCTCATACCTTTTCCCTTTGAGTCATCTTGTAGAAATTTTACTAGAATGAAGAACTTCATTCCCTTGACCTGCTTCATCAATATGTCATCACATCCTAATCCCATAATTTTGTAGCATAGAATTCAAAATGAAACCTTTCTGCTTTCTTTCTAACTAGTGAATCCATAGAGAAATCCATTAGAAAATGTCAACACCTGTTTCCATATTGATTATTGAATGATGACCCTTGATCTTGATGACTACCTTCCATCAATGTTGTTTATCAATGAGGTTTCCAGGATCTCCTTCTTCAAGTGCTCCTCCCGTGCTTCTAACATGGTTCTTTTAATATACATTTCTTCTTATCATACTATTTTACACCTAACATAAATAACTTAAAGAGAAATATTATCTCAGTCATAGTATATATCTTTCACTCCTTCTTTCTTATATTTCTTTGTAGCAAGTTCTTCCCTTATATCCCTGACATGGGCTTCTTTCATTTTCCTATTGTCCTTTCCAAATCTAGGACAATCCCTTTTATAATGCCCAAGTTAATTACATCCAAAGCATCGTACCTTGTACAATTTTTATTTATTTATTCTGAGGACCAAATTTTCTGAATATTCCTTTCTTCCCAAACATGGTTGCAAAGGCTTGATTCCCTTCACTTGATCTTGTATCAGCTTTGGCTTTCAATATTGTTTGATTTATTTTACATAGAGACCCTAGATCATGGAATGGTGTTGCTTCTTTCTTCCCGTATAAGCTTGAAGTGAAGTTTCCCCATTATTCCGATAGAGAATTCAACACCATTGTAGTCATTTCATTATCAGGCATTACTTCTCCCAATTCCTGCAGTTGATCTCTTATTTCAGAAATCCTCATAAAATCTGAAGTGATTCCTTCCTCTCTTGATAATTTCATGTTGTATAGTTCTTGTCTCAGAGATATTTCTTCTCTTGCAGTACTCAAGAGAGAATAGCTCCACCAATTTCTCCTATATTTCTTTTGCAGATTTCAATTTTGATACATATGGTATGAGTGAGTCCTTAATGGATTCTATGAGAATCCTTTGGGCTCTGATTTCTCCCTTCATGTGTTTGGCATGAGTTGGAGAATCTTATTTTGAGGGCTCAATTGTAGATCCTTTGATGTAGCCCATAACTTTGTCTTCAATTAGATTCAAATCTTCCCTCTTCTTCCATGCACTAAAGTTTGATTACCCAACCAATTTGTTGCTTTCTTTGCAATAAGTCATTTTGATAGATTTAGATAAGATCATAGATACTTACTTGAGTAGGATGACTTCCTCCTCCTAGCAGCTTCTTTGATGATGATGAAAATAGGAAATCCTTCTTAGATTGAGTTCTCCAATGAAGGGATTCTTGAATCATTGATGATAAAGGATGTTGTCCAAAAATAAGATGTCTCTTTCAACAAAGTATTGAATATAAATATTTGATGGAAAATATTATCTTTTTGATTAGTGGATCTTATGAAGAATATTCCTTGCAAACTAATCTGACGTTTTAACCCAAACATTGATCTTTGCTTCCATAAGTGTCTTCTTTGCTAAGTAGCCCTTCCTTTAGCACCTTAGCTCTGATACCATGTTGAGAATTTGGAGGGGCGACGATTAATTCAAATTCTCTCCTTGATAATTACTTGTGAGCTTACTAGATTTACTTATGTATTTTCTTCTTAGCTTATTTAGTCTTTTATCAAGTCAATTACCAAAATACAAGGGACACAAATTTAGGCTCTTCGAGCCAGGGAAAAACCTCTCCCTCTTGGAGAGGAAAACCCACGAGAAATTATTCTTATAGAATTTCAAATGAAAATTACCATGACCATGACACAAACCCTTGACCTTTGTATGCCTCCAAGACCTTGTCAATGATTGATCCTTGTCTTCTGCACTGACCTGCACTGACTTGCACCTTTCTGCACAAGAACTAAATAAGTCGATCTATACTTGAATTATTCTTCCTTTGTGCCTTTACTTAACTTAGTTGACTATTCACTTATCTTAGCTTAACACAACCCCTACTTTAGCATAGTCCTTTAATACAAGCATGCACTTTTCTGCACCTTAACTCAGTGATATATCTCACTCTTTAGTATTCTTCACATCATATTCTTCAACAAGTAACCACAGACTTATAATGCACCTTACCACAATATTATTCAACACTCTAGTTCGCACCTTAACACAACACTTTAACATGACAGAACATTGTCCTAACTTCACATTTATCTCAGACTTCACCACGCTGTGTTGTCACAGAAACATCCATACTTGTTAACATAACTATTCACTTTACTTACATATCATCCCTTCCTTAATTCTTTGTCCTTTGAACACAACCCTAACTCGCA
The DNA here is from genome assembly GCA_034641835.2 of Pinus albicaulis. NCBI lineage: Eukaryota > Viridiplantae > Streptophyta > Pinopsida > Pinales > Pinaceae > Pinus > Pinus albicaulis. The sequence continues at coordinate 308,285,705 of CM076582.1, read as the reverse complement.
CTTCAACAAAGTCATGTATTCTTGCACCCTTATACACAAATCTCAGACTTGTCCGATCCTATTTCTTATCACTTCTGCGCAACACATGTAGGGGTATATATAGTTGTTCCTACAAGTTAATAAGTCAACTTATGATATGTTAGGAAGCTGAATTTATCATTGTGTTGTAGGCTGACTTGAAGATAGTCTGGAAGAGTACTGCAACACTGATCATTGAACCATATTCTGAGACATGATTTCAAGCTTGATTGGCAAGGTCTTGAAGCATACAAGTGTGACATTATTCTTCATAAACATGACTCTTAAATACATTTATAACTAGAAGACAAATCCCTAATAGACATCAAGAAGAATTCTATTGACCTATAATAAAAACCTTGCTCATGAAACCCATGATGAAAGTATACCAGATATATATTTTACTATCTTTGTCTTCTTCTTTACATAAATACATAATTACATAGTCAATATGAAGACCAATCCTAGGATAAATGCCCATTTATCCTGATTTGCAATTTCATATTCAAGGAATCAATGCTCCAAATGAAGCCTAAGAAAAGTAAAAAATTATATATGGTGAACCTAATATTATTATATCTCATCAACTTGAAAATTATATAATGACTTTAAGTCCTAATGATTTCTCTTGCATTGAATATTTAAAACACAGAGATATTTGCTTAAATATTGTCAGATTGATCTTTATAAGGAATGCCACATATATATTGTTCTTTCTGTTAGGACAAGAGAAACTCCAAATGAATTGATGTTTTTTCATTAAGATAGAATATGGATATATACAAGGAGAGGGAGAGTATTGGGTTTTATATCCCAATGTCTCTTCGTCTTCCAAATTCTCTTATTTTTCTATTTATAGTATTTACATAGGATTCCTAATCCCAAATATTAGGTGTTAAACACCCCCTCCTAATCTGAAGGGATGTTGGTGAGTACAAACATCATTATGAATATTTCAAACTTTTCCCTTCCAAGCGCTTTGGAGAAGATGTCTACAATCTTCTCATTTACGAAACAATGCCATAGGTGGATTTTTTTCGCCTCAAAATGATTTCAAATGAGATTGTATTTTGTATTGATATGCTTCGTTCGATCATGGAAATTTGAGTTATTGGAAAAATTTATTGCAAAATTGTTTTGAATCAAAAGAGGAATTGAATTTTCTTGTTTCTCTTGCAAATTTTCTAGAATTTTCCCGAGCCACAAAATTTCATTTGTTACCTCAGCTACTGCCACACATTCTGCCTCAATTGTGGAATCTACTAGAACTTATTTTTTTCATGACCTCCGGGAGATAACTCCTGATACAAGAATCATAACATGATCTAAAGTAGATACTCCAGTTTCTTGATCTCCATCGAAATCTGAATCATAGTATCCAATCAAGCTGAAGTCATCCACCTGTGTATAATTGAGTCTGAAGTCTTTAGTTCCCTTCAAGTACTTTCAAACTCTTTTTGCAGTAGACTAGTGACCTTCACAAGGCTTTTGCATAAACCTGAAGGGGATTTCAACAACAAATGAAATGTTCAGTCTGGTAGTAGTCAAGTAGTTGAGACTTCCTATGAGCTATCTATACCTTGTTTCATCCTCAAATTATTTTCCTTTAGTGGATGTGAGCTTTAAGTTCTGTTCCATTGTAGTAGTTAAAGGATTGCACTCAACCATGCCAAACCTGTTCAAAAATTCTCCAATGTAATTCTTCTGAGAGAGATATATAAACTTCAGATGTTGAGTTACTTCAATACGAAGATAGCAGTGAACATAGCCCAAATATATCATTTCAAAACCTTTCCTTAGTTCTTTCTTTATGGACGCAATGTAGCTCTCATTTCTCCTTGTCATCAAAAGATCATCTACATACACCAAAATATATACAACTATTTTTCCAACTTTCTTGTCAAACAAATTTACATCATCAATATCATAATGTTTGAAATCGAGTTTCAGAAGATGCTCAGTTAATTTCTAGTACCAAGCTTGCAGTTCTTGCTTGAGGACATACAAGTATTTTACAAGCTTCATAATTTGTGTTCCTGACCCTTCACAACAAATACTTTTTGGTTGTGACATAAAAACATTCTATTTCATATCTTCATTCAAGAAAGAAATTTTTACATCCATTTGATGGAATCTCCAACTTTTCTGAGGCACCAAGGAAAAGAGTGTCCAGATGGCAGCCCATTTTTTTGTGGGGGAAAAAGTCTCCTCATATTCGACCCCTTATTTATGGGAAAAATATTTTTCCACAAGCCTGGCTTTGTGCTTACCTAGTGAGCCATCTGATTTATACCTGTTCTTGAAGACCCACTTGCAACCTATTGGTTTGGCTCCCCATGGAGGATCAACCAACTTCCAGGTAACATTCTTTATCAAAGCATCATATTATTTCTACCAAATCGTGACCCTTTACAACAAATCCTTTTTGGTTGTGACATAAAAACATTCTATTTCATATCTCCATTCAAGAAAGAATTTTTTACATCCATTTGATAGACTTTCCAACCGTTCTGAGGTACCAAGGAAATGAGTGTCCAGATGGTAGACCATTTTTTTGTGGGGGAAAAAGTCTCCTCATAGTCGACCCCTTATTTCTCGGAAAATATTTTTCCACAACTTGGCTTTGTGCTTGCCAAGTGAGCCATCTGATTTATACATGTTCTTGAAGACCCACTTGCAACCTATTGGTTTGGTTCCCAAAGGAGGATCAACCAACTTCCACGTAACATTATTTATCAAAGCATAATATTATTTATACATAATTTCTTTCCATTCAACATGGGAAGCAAATTCTTTGAAGGAAGTTGGTTCAAAACATATACAAAAATTTAGTTCACAATCATACGAAACATCCATATTAATCAGTGATTCAAGATTGTTTACATTGCCTTAATTCTGTCTGGTTGAGCTTCTTGTTCTTATATTTCCAACCTCACCAGGACAAAAAATTTCAAGTGTCTTTTTCAACCCATTTTGGAGTACCTTTCTGAGATGGCCCAGGCTGCTCAGTTGACTGAGATGGGGTTGAATCAAGATTTAGTCTCCCAATTCTGTTAATCACATCACTCAAATTGTCATCAGTGGATGGAGCTTCATGCGAGGGAGAGAGTGTTTCTAAAGAAGATTCCACAGATTGATCTAGTATAGGGATCCCCCCTTCAATATGTGGAATCTCATCATCAAAATCTTGAAAAAAATTTGCATGTATGAATCTTTCCAACTGATCAAGTTGCCACTCAACAACATTGTTAGTCTTGGAATATTTAAGAAAGATCACATCTCTAGATATTATAAAATTATTATTCAATTAATCATAGAGATTATATTATTTGGATGTATTTGAGTACCCAGGATGATACATTTGTGACTCCTTGCGCCGAGTTTGTTTCTCCGTACCTTAGGTATCAAGGCATAACAGGTGGAACCAAAAAACCTGAGATGCCTCACCGAAGGAATGTGGCCATACCACATTTCATAGGGAGTCTTGTTTTTGATAACATTAGATGGACACCTATTATTTATATACATATCACATAGAACTGCATTAGCCTAGAACATCAACTTAAAATTCTTGAAAAACATCATCGAACGTACCGTATTTAAGATTGTCATGTTCATTCTTTCAGGTACTTTGTTCTGTTGGGAATTATAGGGAATGATTTTTTGATGTTTGATCCCATGTTGGCGAAGATAGTTTTCAAATTCATTTTCTGTATATTCGTTTCCATTATTAGTGCAAATAGATCCAATATGAGACTGTGCATTGTTTTCAATCTATGCATGAAAGTTCTTAAATGTTTTAAAAGCGTCATATCTGTTCTTCAATAAATAAACCCAACACATTTTGGTGTACTCATTAATAAATTTCATTATATATTTATTAACATTTTCAAAAGGAACATGCATTGGGCCACATCAATCAGAATGAATGAGTTCAATTTTTATATGTGCTCTGGAATGAGAATTATGAAAAGAATTTTTGCTACGCATTCCTAAGATACAAGCATCACATTTCTTAAATTTCCTAGGAATAGTTGGCATACTAGTAACACCTTTTTTCTTCATCAAACATAGGCTTTCATAGTTCAAGTGTCCAAATATAGCATGCCATAAAATACTTGATGGAAATGTACCTTCATTATAGTGAGAAATATATGAAAATATCTATGCGCAAGAAAATGTTCCTTGCAACTTCAAAAGTATTTATTCTTCTATCCCAATCATGAAAAGTGAGTGATATGATGCTTTTATAACCTCGACATTGCCATCAAATGTATGAATGGGGTGTCTTTGCTGGCGGATGTGGACCAAAGACAAAAAATTTATCCTCAACTTCGGGAGGTATAGAACATCATGTAGAAGAAAGTATATAAAAACAAGAAGTTTGAGCTTGATGGTGCCAAGCTCTGATGGATTGAGTTTTGAATTGTCTGCAAAGTATACTACTCCATCAACATTTTTAGTGAATTCTTCAAAGAAATATCTCCTAAAATTCATGTGGTAATTTTCTCCTGAATCAAGTAACCAAGAATCTTTCCATGAAGAAAGTGAATAATTGAATAAGTCTTCAGTTACACCAATGCTGCAATGTGCCACAACGTACTGAGAAGACTCAAGTGCTTTACCTTTCCCTTTACCAAGTGTTTTACCATTTTCTTCATTTCTTTCCTGCTTGATTTTGTCCCAAGGAAACTTACACGTGTAAGAATCATGTCCATCTCTGTTACATCGTATGCACTGAAGATCAAACATTTCTCCTTGGAAATTTCTACCCTCGTGCCTCTAAAATTCTTCCTTCCTCTTCCTCTTCAACCACCTCTTCCTCTAGAAAAATATTATGCACTATTCTTCTCTTTTTGTGAAAGGAACATATATTCTTTAGAAAAATGAGGAGTTTTCTTCTGCCCAAAAGCATTCTCTCTTGCAACAAACTTCTTCTCGAGGGATTCAAAGCTAGTCTCCTTAAGTTTTCCACTTGCTTGCGATGACTCAATATAATGTGAATATGTGGGATATAGTGCCTTGACATAAGATATGAGAGAAATATATATTTCAAAACCAATGTATTTTATGTCATGCATAATGGATCTTACTTCTGATGCTAAGGAAAGAGAGTGATCATTTTTAAACTCAAGATTGAACAATCTGATCATCAATTGAACAACTTCAAGTTCAAAGTACGAGTCATACAATTCATTCAACTTATTTAAGGCTTCAAAGACATTTGAAAATTGGGAAATATGGAGACTCACCTCTTCATTTACGGATGTTGCAATCAAGGCATAGACCTTGTTGTTCTTGTTTTCCCAAAAGGAAAGCTCCTTATATGAAGTGAAATTTTTAGGTGCATTGTCTTCTTCTCCTTCAAAAAAAAATTTCCACAACTCATTAAATCAAGGTGTGTTTTATCTTCTAGGACCAGTCATGATAGTTATCTTTTGCAAAGAGAAATACACCCATAATGGAGATGTGTGAATGCATCATATAGTCTAGTATGACCTCAAATAATTACAATGGTTGCAACAAAAAATTGATTTATTTTCAATAAAGATGATTGATTATGTCTTCAAAAAATCATCAATTAAAAATGAACTCTCTCAATATATGCCATCCATATGGATTACCATAATACATACCATATACCACAAATACCATCACATTTTCACACCATACATACCATCACATACCATGTGGCTTTCAAAAATAACACAACATATTTTCAACCCACTTTCATATTCCATGTGCAACATATATGCCTTCATAAATGTTTCTGACCGTCAAATGTAAATCCATATGAATTTCAAGGGAGAATTATTAACACCACACAAAAATTACACGATAATGATTATTAACATCACACATAAACATATACCAATAAATAAAAAAACACTCATATGGAAAATTATTCAATAGAGCACACATTTTTTCAACATTCAACTCTTATATGATTTCATATACAACATTCTTGGTTTTTGGCCGTCAAAAAGCTAGTTCAAACGCAAAACATTCCAGTTTTTCAACACAACCCCTTCAAAAAAAAATTCAACGCAACATACGAGTCATTCAACACATTGGGGTACACACACCAGTCAATGCGCAATTTGGTTTAGAAGACAAAACCATGGACCATACACAGTACCATTCGATAGACCACCTATCGACACATTATGTAGAGGTTTGTCATGATGCACCAAGAATTTAGCCATCCAACATACACTTCACTTTGAATTACTCCAATAATACAAGAGAGTAGAATCATATGCCATTCAACATATGGCACTCAATGCAGTCACATAAATCTATTGTCAAACTAGAAAAAAAACATCACATTTACACATAATTCAACAATGTGAAAAGGTGTGAATTATCAAGCAAAGGTCGTAGAGAGAAAGGGGGGTGAGTGTGGAAAAATGAAAGGAGAGGTTTTAAAATAATTCACTTACACAGACTAAGGGAATATGAAGGGGTAGATATTTGACATATATTGATTGAGAAGGAAGACTACAAAAGGGCTGAACAAAGTGATAGTTTAATCGCAGGAAACTACAAGGGTTATAACACAAAAACTAATTTGGGAGATGCCTTTGATACTATGTCAAGCCAAGAGTAACTCAAAATTAATTGATTATTTTGCATTAAGATATAATATGACTATATACAAGGAGAGGGATACTATTGGGTCTCATCTCCCAATGTCTCTTCGTCTTCCAACTTCTCTTATTTTTCTATTTACAATATTTACATAGGATTCCTAATCCAAAATATTAGGTGTTAAACACTTTAAAGGCTTGGTTATACTTATTCTATTTATGTATCTACATTTTATGCCACTAGAGAATATTTAAGGGAACTTTCCTATAAAAAAAAATTCTCTTGAATCTTTTTGTGAGACTTTGATTAGTGGAAAAAACAAGCTATTGCATATTGGAGTGATTAAAATTGCACATACATATAACAAGGCCCTAGTGGCCCAATATAAAGATAAAACCAAACATTCAAATAAGCAACAACCTCGCAACAACAAGAAAAATAAGGGTCCCAAACCCTCTCAACTAGCCTCTACTCTTAATGGTGAAAAAGGGACAAATCAAAGAGTAAGAAGGCTGATAGACATTGCAACTATTGTGGGAAATATGACCATCTAGAGTCCAAATGTTTTAAAAATATGGAGGATTTGGAAGCAAAAATTATTAAGCACAAAAATAACCTTGATTCTTCTTATAACACTTATTCTCAAGGACATGCAGTTTCTGCTTCTGGTTTCTCCTTCAATGCAGCCTCTACTTCTTCTGATGAATGGATTATTGATTATGGAGAATCTTATCATATGGCTTAGGAGGAAGCCATTATTTTTTCTCTTAATGATTATAACACCAAGAAAATATTTTTTGGTGATGATAGATCTCTTAGTGTTGTAGGGCCTGGAAAAATTCAAGTAGATAATGGTCATTTCAATGACATATTATATGTTACAAGTAGTTCTTGTAACATTCTATCAGTATATTAGATCACTTATAAGGTGAAGGTAAAACTTTAGAGTTTTCACCTCACAAAGTTGTAAATAAGGATTTAAAAGATCACAAGCATGCCCTTAGTGCTAGAGTAGTTGATGATATTACTATATTGTACAAGTTTGACATCCTTTGCGTCATAGTTGTAGTTTTTATTGCTCATAGTGATAACTTGAGCAAACTATGGCTTGAGAATTTTGGTCATCTAAAATATTTTCTACTACTACAACTATGTAATTAAGTATGGTGATTGGTCTTCCTCTCGTTTCTTGCAAAAATGATGTTTGTATAGGTTGTGTTTTTTTCAAACATCGTCGATACAATTTTGACAAATGTGCCTCTTGGCATGAGTCAACCCCCTTGCAATTTTTTCATAGTGATTTATGTGGTCCACTTTCTTCTCCTTCATTTGGGTTCAAGTGCATATTAACTTTCATTAATGACTTCTCCAAATATAGTTGGGTTTATTTCTTAAAAATAATTAAGATCAAAGTTTTTGACTTGTTCTCGTCCTACAAGTCCCTTGTAGAAAAATGATTTGGACATCAATTACAAAGGTTAAGGATATATAATGGAGGTGAATATGTCAATAATAAATTCACAACTTATTTATTGCACATGCAAGTTACTATTTCATATAAAACACAACAAAATGGTGTTGATGAAAGAAAAAAACATATATTAAAGTAAATGGCTAATTGTACGATTCAATCTAAGGGATTGAGTCTTTTATTATTGAGCGTGAGCAATCAATTGTGCAAATTACATAGTAATCACATTCTTACAAATGATTTAAGAAATATAACACTAGGATAAGCATGGATTCATATTAATCCAAATGTAAGTCACTTCCATATCTTTGGTAGTGTAGCATGGTATCACATTATGAAAGTTTAAAAGGTTATAGAATTCTTCAATCTTGCTCCAATGAAATGATCATCAAAGTAGATGTTGAATTTGATGAAAATATCTTCTCCTACAGGCTTAAATCGACGAGTGTGCCCTGCCATTTGTAGCATTTGTGCTACATTTTCTTCCCATTATGATTGATTCTTTAAATGATGACACTTAGGATGAAAATCCATCTCCACTTGCTCACATTCTTCTAGATGAGTCCATTGAACATGAACATGCAGCAACACTACAACTTCCCAAATGGGTCCATTCAAAACATGAAGCAGTGGGTGAACTTGTTGGTGATCCTATATATCAATGTCGTACTTGTTCACAATTCCATAAAGCCTCCTCTCTTTTGCTCAATTTTTAGAGATTCATGATCTCAAATTTTTTTTCGAAGCTTCAAGACATCTAGATTAGGAAACAATAATAAATGAAGAATATTGTTCCTTGATGGTGAGAGATACTTTGGAACTTGTAAATTTTCGGGAAATGAAGAAAAATTGTCAGATGTAAATGGGTATACATAGCTAAGTATGCATTAGATGTGAGTGTTCAAAGAAATAAGGCCTAATTAGTTTCTACAATATTCTCTAAAGTTGAAGGAATTGACTATAATGAAACCTTTTCCCCTATAGCCAAAATGAATCCAATTCCCCTTCTTTTAGTCCTTGTTTTGTCACATGGACGGGAGGTCCATAAAATGGATGTTAAATATTCTTTCTTTCATGGGGATATACAAGAATAAATATACATGGAACAACCTCTTGACTATGTTGAATTTGAACCCAACCTTGTTTTTCGACTTAAGAAATCTCTCTATGGTATTTAATAAGCTCCTTGAACTTGGTATGCAAAAATGGATAGTTTTCTTCTTGACATAAAATTTTATATATTTCATTCTAACCCCAATGTCTACACCAAGAAAGTAGGAAGCCATCTCATAATCCTTTTTCCTTATGTGTATGAGCTTATTCTTTTTGGTAATGACCCTAAAATTTTATCCCATGAGAAATCAATCTTTAAGAATAATTTGGAAATGAAAGACTTAGGATATTTTCATTATTTCCTTGGCCTCCAAGTATTTCAAACCAAGGAAGGAATTTATTTTCCCCAATCTAAGTATGCATTTGATCTTCTTCACCATTTTCACATGGAAGTTTGTAAACCAATCCCTTCTCCCTTTTATTTTGGAGTCAAAATTATTGCCACCTGCACTACACCCAAAGTTGATTCCACTTTGTACCATCAGTTAGTTGGTAACCTCTTATATTTTACTCACACTCATCTTGATATTTCGGTTGTTGTTGGTCTTGTTTCCTGGTATATGCAAACACGAGATGGTCATTGGAAAGCAACAAAAAAATAGCTCGATATATTTGAGGTGTAGTTTAGTTTGGGATACATTAAAATTTAGATGGGACTCCTTTGTTGGTTGGTTTCACTAACTCAGATTGGGTTGGTGACCCTAATGATTGGAATTTTTCTGTAGGTTATGTTTTCAATATTGGTTCCAGACTTGTGAATTTGTCTTTAAAAAATAATGGGTTATTGATGTTTCTTTCGCATAAGCAGATTACCGAGCAATGGTTAATGCAATTCAAGATGTATTTTGGCTTTTATAGATCCCTATATAGTTTTGATTCTAGAATAAACATACAATGGCACTCTGGTGCAAGAATCAGAGTACCATCAATATTTCGAAAGATTCAGTTCAACATCAACATAACAAACACGTTGAGCTACAAATGCACTTCATTAGAAAACTCATTCATGATCGAGTTATTGAAGTGCACTTTTCCCTACAAATGATCAAGTTGAAAATTTTTTCATAGTCTCTTATAGAGTTGAAGTTTTGTAAAATTTGATCTATGTTAGGAGTTGTGGAAGTTGTCATTAAGAGGGGATAGGTTCAAAACTCCTTCCTTCTCCTATTGTGTCACCTTGTAAATTATCCAATCATGTCCCAATTTGTTCTTAAGGGGGGATGTTAGGATATTTAGACATTGGGAATCAATTTAGTTCAACTTGGTCTAATGTGTCTTAGGTAAATGTTGTTTCTGTTAGCCTCCACAATGTCCCAAGGCTGAGAAAGGATATCGACAAAGGTAACCTCAAACCAATATTTAAGTTTGGTCGCTAGTCCTACCAAACCAGAGAGGGATATCTCTATGGAAATCACAACCAAGGGTTTGACTGGATGAAGAGTGGATTTTAGGCTAGTTAGATCAACTCTAGGGTTTTGAAAGTTTGATGGTTTTTCTGCTGGATCAGAGATGAAAACCAAGTAGCTAGGTCAAATTATCAAAGGGTTACAGTTGCAAATATATGGAGGAGCAAGATATCAATGCTTTTATGATGGGCTTATACTTTTGTCGGTGTAGTGTAGGGTTTTAAAATGAAAGAGGATCTTAATGAGCATGTGTCATGAATTCATTAAAATAGAATGAAGATTAGATAAATGACATTCCCAAACAAAACAAATCTTTCATGAAAGAATTATTCTTATCAACCTTTTAGGAAGATTAGTGAAGAAAGAAAGATATGGAAAGGAAACATGAATATAATTTATATAAGACTATAATAGAGAAAATACAATATCAAAAACTCATTGCACATGAATTCCTAGATAATAGTTGCAACTGTTCCTTTGATTTCTTGAATAAAAAGCTGAAGTACAAGCTACAATAGTCTCACCCTATGATGTCCAACCATAAAAATGACTAAGAAATACATACATATAGACAAAAAACCATTTCCCCTCTCTCACGGGTCGAATCCTAGAGTGGAGGATAATTTCACATGATTCTCTCACCTAAAACCTAAAAAATAGGGAGGTTAACAAAACTATCCTTAAGATAGAGAAACTGATACATTGACCATGAAATATATTTACAAGCATGTATCCACCTATTTTTCACTCAAAACAGCCTATTCACACCTCAAGGCATCATTATAGCATCATAAATGACAAAATACATTAGTAGAAGTCGAAATGGGCTGAGTCAACTGAGAAAATTAGCTTCCAGGAAAAAACACAGTGAAATATCAACAAAACGCAGTGTGCGAGGAGAAAACATAGTGAGTTTGTTGTAAGAGGATTTTGGAGGCCTTCCTGAGGTAAAAATCCTAATATGAAAGATGCTAGAGAAAGCTCTGCCTATCTGCTACATGATAGAACCCTCAAGCACTGAAAAAGACTTCTCCTAGCCCTCCAAAAATAAATTCTCCCACAAGTACTCCAAAAATGTAACGAGCTTCTGAAAAACAAGGTTGAAAGGTAATTTTTAGGTGTTTTCACCCACCAGAATTTTTTGACATGTATCTTCGAAGGGTTGTAAGTGATGCACAAGTCATGAGAGATCTAAAAAGGTAAAGTGTTTGGCAATTGGATGCCCCCAACAAAAGCGCAACATGAGGCTCGTTGCGTTTTTGGACCTATGACTGTGTAAAAATTGTCAAAAAGTAAAAAATCTTCAAAATTTACCAAAATTTCTCCAAATTTGCACAAAATTATTCCATGGAGACATATGATGGTAAGTTATGCTATGAATTAAGCATCAACAAGTAAATCCAACTTAGCCTTCTTCTTTTCCTTCATTAGGGTTTCCTTAAGTTTTTCCTTCAATCACTTGATTCTTACCTCCGATACCTAATTTCTTGTGTAGTAGTGCATGGCCATATGCCTCTGTATGTTGTTGTTCTTATTTCCCTCTTTAGGATTTTATACAAGTGACCATTGAATCTATCAATCCAATATTCCCTGTCCTTGTCAAATTCTACCAAAATGAGCTCATTCACTGTCATTTGTGTCCTTGGAGGAGTTGCATCTCTCTGTTGCTGAAGTGACCTTTTTAGTCCTCTATTCCTTGGCATCTTCCTTCTTATATGTTCTTCCTACTCATATAACTCATATATTTCAACTACTACTTTTCCTTTTGTAACCTCTTTGTTCAAATCAACCCTAGGCATATTCAAGAGCAATTGATTTACCTTTAACTCCATATTTTCTTGTTCCAAGAATCAAATCAAGAAGTTTGATTTTGACAAGATATCCTTCAATTCTACAATCTCAAAATATTTATCCATGATGAATTAATTTGTTTTTCTGTGCTCTTCATCCACCTCCAAGTCTGCCATGTCAGTGTCAAGATGGAATTTCTCCTCATCTTGCAAAGGTTCCTCATGCTGTGATGATGATATCTTTTCTGCTGATGTAGGCTTGTCCCCTTCAACAATGTTTGGAGAAAGCACAAGCATTCTTCTTCTCTGATATGTTTGAGTCACCTCAGACCTAGGTGTCCTCTTGAATGAAACTCTACTAGATGAGCCAATCTCCCTTTGCTTGGATGATGTTGATGGTGTTGCTGATGGTGTACTTTGGCTAGTAGGTTGACTAGTAGGGGGAACAAAAACATTGAACTGAATGAATGTCTCCCAAGATATGCCCATATGAGTGAGTTGGTGTATGAAAATGATTTTGATGAGGGCATGGTGGAAAATACTAGTTTGATGATCACTCACTCTATGATGCACTTTCTGTGCCATTTTAGGCAAGATTTTGTAGAGGTAGTAGGGTAGGTTGAGAGGTTTTACCCCTGTGAAGTGCATTAGAAATCTGACATGATATTTTTACAACCTTGAAAATCTGGCCTCACATGTGAAATACCTCATAATGGCCTTCATCAATGGAGAAAACTTATCAAGCAGCTGTCCAAAAGGAAAAAAATTCTTGATGGCATCTTTGTAGTGACTTTTAATGAAATATTTGTAATTTTTCACATCCAAATATGAGCTGTTGAACCACTTTTACCCATTTTTTGGTATCCATATAGCTGTAGCTACAACCTCAGTTGAAATTTTGAAGCTCACCCCTACAATTGTGACCTTATATCTCCCAAGGTTAGTGGCAGACAAACTTGTTAACTTGGCATGATATTTCACTTGCTGAATTTGCTCACAAAACCCTAAACATCCTACATTCTGAAAAAATTGTTTGGCCAATGAGGATGAAATCAACTCCTGAGTATTGAGTGGCTCAAAACTTGGTATCTGTCCTCCTTTGTTATATGCTTTCTTTTCTCCCTCCATGTTTGAGGTTACATAACAAAAATCTAGTGGGAAAAATAAGGGAAGTAGGTGCAGGGAGGGGATGAAGGGATTAGGGAGGAGATATGAGGGTATGAAAATTTAGGGAGGTATATAGGGGTATTAGGGAGCTTAGGGAAGTGAAAAATGATGAAATGAGTGAAGGGATTGGTGTAGGGAAATTAAACACAGTCCTAACCCTAAAACTGCCAAAAACGCAACGTAGGAGCTAGGGTTAGGTCTAGGGAGTAGGGAAATGAGGGAGCTAGGATAGGGAAAGATTTGGAGGGTATATCTGGGTGTGGGGAAGGGTAAATTATGTGTGGAATTAGGTGTTTTTTCTTGCAATTCAAAAAATGGAGCTCACCCACCAAAAACACAATGTGGGGACTGTGGGAGAATTTCACCAATGAAACACTAAAATTGATGCTGATGGGAGGTGGAAAGAACTTTAACTTACTTGTCAATAGCTGATGAAACCTTCAATTTCCCCAGAAAACCTTTGAAGATGAGTTTTTTTCTTGTGGGAGTGAAAACACAGCAAAGGGCAAAAAACGCAGCGTGGTTGCCTAAAAACACAACGTGGCTGCCTGGAGAGGGTGAAAATCACCTTTTAAAAGTGCCCTTCGATCCCTGTTGTGCTGAGATGATATTTCTGGTGAGTGAGTGCTCAATGCAAATGAAATGAGTGAAAGAAATGGCTTGTATGGTCATTTGTAGCTTGTGGAAACCAAATTCTTCATAGTGGTGTGGTGGCCCACCATGTATTTTTCATCTTTGCCTTGAAAATTTTGTAGCTTTGGAACATTAGAAACATATTACATCATATTGAAATAAAGTTACACTTGAAACAAAACTTTATTTAGAAATTTCCCTATTAATACTCCATTGCAAAATTTATTGATGAAATGATAGTTTTTAATGTATTAGACCATAATGACCTAATGGTGACACTTGATGAAATGAGATGAATGGAGACCATGGTGGTATGAATGAGATGATAATGAAGCCTTTTCAATGATGATTCATCCAACTAAAAATTGGCAATGACTAACACATGAATTTTTTTTAAAGGAGCAGTAATAGACCTAGACACACTAGCCAATGATTAATATTTTATTTGAAGACCTATTGAAACCATGAATATTTGACTACAAAAACTTTGTAAGAGTAGATTTGATCACTGGTGATAGGAAAAATTGACTGACACTAAAATTGGCTTCAACTGGGGATGAAAACTCCTTGGTGGTGTCAAGAACATTGTAGACCAAGTAGCCTTATCCATTGGGCATGGAGTCTGTTGTAGCCTAATTCAACTCAACTAAAAGTCAAGAGAGGTTCTGAGAAATTCAAGGTTATTGAGGAACAATTGTTAAAATTTCAAGAAGACCTGTAATATGCTCGAAAGGATAACCATAAGCTCAACGAGGATTCATCATCACATGTGCACTAGAACCAAAATCAAGGAAGCAACATCATTGGAGGTGTAGTCTAAGCAAGAGGAGCAACAAAGAGAAAAGTGTGCAGGAGGGGTCAATTCGGGCTTATTTACGTGCATAAAAGTTCAAGAGTTGGGCCGATTGAAGCGTTCAGAACACTACATATAGGTCAGGGTTGAGTCGGGCTCATTCGCAAGCTCAGGAGAGACTAGCACTACAAAATACCATTTAATACTAAGATGTCTTGAAGTTAAAATTAAACAAGAGTATCATTCTTCCAAGATCGAGTACAGTGAAGGCTCGTATTCATTGTGCCTAGATCCAAAGGCAACTTGGGATAAACAAATTCACGAGATTTATACCAAGGAGTGCCCCTGCAAGTAGTCTCGTTAAATCCACTCACCCGCAAATCGACGGCTGACATTAACTGTGGGAAAACTCTCTTAAAATTCCAAAAAACTGCTTAAGTGCCCCCACAAGTGGTTTTGGATTTAAATAAAGGACATTACGTGGTGATAACTGGAGCCCATGCCCTTTACTTTCAAATCATAGAAAGAAAAGAAATAACGTATTTACCTTAAAAGAACTTAAGGGTTTTGGAGGAGGTGCAAAGGGGAAAATAGATGGCCAAGATCAAAGTGTAGAATTGAAGCAGAGAGATGGATGATAGAGATCATAGCACAGGAATGCAAGTCAGATGGATGGAAAATATTAGATCACAAGGTTAAGTTAGAGATAAGTGGTCAATAATGGATATCACAAATAAATATGCAAGAGAGTTAATGGATCAGAGATTATGAAGAAGAGCCACGTGTTAGACATAGGTTCCATTGCATATTGCACTTCTCAAACAATACCGTTTACCCTTCACTTGCTCCCATATAAAACTTGCGACATGTGATCTTCGGGCGGTCCCACCTCTGTCCTGCCATGTCACCTTCCGCCATCACACTTTGCACATCACAAAGTTTAACAATTACCTCCCATTTCTTATAACAAATCTACCAATTTGCAATTTGCGATTGGCCCTACCTCTGCTTTCCAGGTCACCTTACGCCCATCGCACTTCGCACATCGCAAAGTTTAACACTTATCTCTTGTCTTTCATAAAAAAATCCTCGATTTGTGATTTGTAGGCGAATGCGATGTGGTTTCAAAATTGAACTCCAAATGTTTTCAAATCTGGAGGTAAGGCATGTCTTGTGTTAAATCACATCGGAGGAAGAAAGGAGGATTATAACGTAAAGCCGATGAAACACCTTGATAATGGAATAAAGTTTGAATGCAGGCAAAGAGACTCAGGTAAGTGAACCGACACAGAGAAAAGAAGAAGAGAAAACTAAACACAGCAGACATGCGTAGAAGAGGCAGAGTCGGGTAGCAGGTGACATGATGACAGTGTTCAAAACAAAAAAGCATGGGCAGAGTCGGGTGGAGATGTGTTTATACAGACTGTTAGGACATCACAACCAAAATGGAAGGAGACACATAAAAAAAAAATCAGACTCAGCAAAAGGATTATATTCAAAGTGTATTTGTTTTCTTTGTTAAGATCGAAACTACAATGGTGTCCTCGATTGCAATGTCATAAGTAGTTTAACAGTTTAGGAGGTTTAGGAGTTTTCAAGAAACTTGAGCAGTTACAAACTGCTTTTTTTTGTATTTAAGGAAGAGAGAAAGAGGGAAGCACGGTTTCGAGTTCTAGACCTCTTGGGGATTACATTTTGTATTTATTTTTCTGATGGGTAAATGAAAGAAGCAGTAAGTTTCCTGCAACTGTTGATGGTGATTCGTGTTTCTTATGCCATTTTGTGTCCCTTCTTCTTTGAATGAAGTGAAGTATTGTAGCAACTGGTCTCTTAATTAAATTGTGAGTAAGAGTTAAACAACCTTAATTTGCGCTCCACTCCATCTCTTCTCCCTTCACAAATTCTCTTTGAAACTTAAAAGTAATAGATTTTGTGTTTACATCATATTACTTTGATTTTCCCCTCTCTTCACAAAATCCTGATGAAACTTTAAAGTAATAGATTTTGTGTTTACAACATATTATTTCAAGTTTCCTCTCTCTCCATGAATTTCCTCTGAAACTTAAAAGTGGTAGATTTTGTGTTTACAGCATATTACTTTGAGTTCCCCCTGCAGTTCTTCTTTTCATTTAGATATCGACAGTGAATGGCATTATGAAATCTTTTATTATTCCAGATCATTAATGGTTTTAGAAAACTAGTCTTTAGTGGGATAGAACAAAGAACTCATGATAAAATCATTTCTGTGACACACTTTTAAAATGTCTTAAGCATTGATTCCTTTCACAACCGAGGGATTGTCTCTTAAGATACAACAACGTCAAAAATCAAAAGACCAAACTCAAAATTGAAAACTAACTGACAAAATGAACTGAATTTGACTGAAATAAAAACTTTACTGTACTTACAAATCAACAACCAATCAAGGAAAATTTATGGCCTTCACCTCGAGCTCCAAGCTTCGATGATTAACTCCTTCACACTTCAGAAAAAAAGTAAAATGATATGTATAATGGTGTTAAGAAACTTCAAAAATTCAATCAAAACAGGTAGTGCTTGAGAAGCTTACCATTGAATTTTCCTCCTCCATAGTCTTGCCTATTCATTTCCTCCAATAAGTAAGTATGTTTTCCTCTTGAAGCTGAAATATTATACGGTCCCTTCCATAAATTATCGAACTTATCGTGATTTCCTTTATCTTCATTTCGAGCATCCCAATGGAGGAACACATCACCATTTCTGAAGTCATCCGCCTTTTTTTCGGTCATACACTTTCTTGAATCTTAGAAGTTTTTTGAAACACTTCCTCCCTGGTTTGTTGCAAATGGATCATTTGGTTTATCACTCAACATCATTCGGTTCGCTTCCAATTACCTGCATTATCTTCATGACTGGAACAACAAGAGAACTAGGAAATACTGTATCAACTCCATACACTAACTGAAAAGGAGACATGCCTATGGAATTCTTATTACTTACTCTGTTTGCCCACAAGGCATTGGTGATTTTCTTATGCCAAATTTTCTTATTTACCTCCAACATCTTCTTGATAATATTGACCAAATACTTATTTGAAGGCTCAGCCAAACCATTTCCCTGCAGGTAGTATGAAGTTGAATGACCCAATGTGATATTGTACTTCTCACAAAATTCCACCATCTTTTTGGACTTAAATGCAACTGCGTTATCCGTGATGATATTCTGCAGACAACCAAATCTAGAAAAGATATTAGATTTCTAAAATTGAATGATAACCAAATCAATTGCTGTCCTGGGTGGGATTGCCTCAATCCAGTTTTTAAAATAATATGTAGCCGTAAAAATGCACTTGTGCTGGGCAGATGAAGGGGGATTGATATCACCTATGAAATCGAGACCCCATTGCTGAAATGGTGTCTGGACTGATATGGGCTACAAAGGCAGTGGGAGAAACTTCCTCTTCCCTTGGAAAATTTGACATTCGTGACAGCTCATCACAGTCTTGTACACACCTGCAAAAAGAGTGGGCCAATAGAAACCATCCCTCAAAAATTTGTTCGATGTGGTCTTTTAGTATAAATGATTGCCACAATCACCCTTGTGGAGTTCACTCATCACTTCCTTCACTTCACTTTCGATAAGACAATTCAGAAAGAAACCTCCGGGATCTTTCCAATACAAAATAATTTTTAAAATACAATAATCCAAAGCCTTCAATTTCAGTGATCTACCTTTTCTTTTAGAAAAACCCAATAGAGGATTTAAATGTTGCAGAACATAAGATATATCAACGTACCAAGGGAATGAAATGAAAATCTGAGATACCTGTGTCATTGAGTCATCAACCTCTTCTTCAGAAAGTGCAATTATCAGATTTATTTTTAGCACATGTATATTAGATTCTGCCATAAAATTTTCCAAACCTTTCCCCTTGATCAAGTTTGTCAGCTTGATCTCCAAATCATATTCAAGCATGGCTACAATCCATTTCCCTCGCCTCCCTTCTAGATCAGTTTTCATCAACACATCCTTCACCACTGTATTCAGAACATAATCTATGATGTGAGAATGTAAGATGTATAACTGAAAGTCCTTCAATGCTTTCACCAAGGCCAAAGCTTATTTCTCAATTATGTGGTATCTCAGCATTGCATCTCTTATGGTCCAATTGAAAAAGGCAATTAGCTGCTCGGTCTTTGAATCCTTTTTCTACATTAGTACACCAACCAAAGAGTGCTCATAACAAAATGAAAATATTATGAAGTCTAAAGTATAATCAGGGTTGTTCAACTTGGGAGCACATGTTAAAGCAAATATGACTTAATTAAATGAATTCTTTGCATGTTTTGACCATCTTACCTCGCTGTCCTTCTTTTTCATATTTGTCATATCTCTAAGGTGCTCAGTGAGATTGGGGATGAATCTCCTAAAAAAATTTATCTTTCCATTGAATGAATAGATCTCCTTTTTGTTCCTTGGGAAGTCCAATTGCTGAATTTCTTCAATCCTAGAGGGATTAATGCAAATGCCATATTTTGAGATAATGTTTGCAATTAGTTTTACCTCCTCCATGGAAAATAATATTTTCTTAGGATTCAGTGAGATGCCGAATTTTCTGCATTTTTGAAACACTATTCTCAAGTGTTGTAGATACTCATCATATGACTTTGAAAATACAGTAACATAATCAAGGTAAACTATAAGAAATACATCCTTCTCATATGGGAAAGTGATTTCCATAGCCCACCGAAAAGTAGCCTATGCATTCTTGAGCCCAAATGGCATTTTGGCGTACATGAAGGTACTCCATAGCATGACAAATGTTGTTTTCTCTTGGTCATATTCATGCACCTTGATCTGGTTGTATCCTGAATATTCGTCTAGAAGTGACATCCTTGAAGCTCCAACAACCCTCTGTAAGATGTGGTCCATCTTCGACAAAGGATAATTGTCCTTTAAGGACACTTTGTTTATATTTCTAAAATATATGCAGAGATGAATCTCACATGTCTTCTTCCTTACTAGCACAATATTAGAAATCAAATTTGAAATCGAATAGGAAATATAATAACAACCTTGTAAAGTCTATTTAGCTATTTTTGGATTGCTGGAAACAGTCTGGGATTGATTATCCTCAGCTTTTGGCAGAAAGGCTTTTGATCCATTTTGAGTGGGATGACGTGATAGATGATATATTTTTTGTAAACCTTTAGATATGATTAATCCCAAGAGAAAACATTGGAAAACTCAATCAAGAGAGTTGTATATTTACCTTTCAACTCAGGGGATAAAAATCCCGATAACTTGACGATCTTGGGGTTATCCACTGTACCAATGTTCACATCTTCAACACCTATCTCTGTGGGGACCATCATTGGATTTTTTCCTACATCATCATGATCAAACAACTCTTCCAAAGGCACTAGACCTTTTGGAATGTTGTTTTCCTTCATCCAAAACACGTCAAATTCAACAACCTCAATTATCTGATTATCTTCATTGTACACTTCATCAATGTGGGAGTTAGCAAATTCCTCCTCGATCTGCAAAAAGTTGTTTATCTTTTATCATACCAAAATAATTGCCAATATTTGACATTTTCAGGGATAACTGGGTGATGCTTCACATGAATTTAAAAATTTTTAGTAGCATGAATAGGAATATTAAAATTGTTGGCCGTTGTGGCAAGTGAATCAGCCATAAAATTTTGACTTCTAGGAATCAAAGACAATGTATATTCTAGAAATTTTTTTAGAACATCAATAAAAAAATTACGATAAGATCTCATCCTAGGATGTTTGGCCTGATACTCCTCTTTTACCTATTTTATCACCAAATTAGAGTCTCTATATACTGTAATTCTCTTCGCGCCGAGCCTTTTCAAAATTAGGAGACTGTTAATCAAGGCCTCATATTTTTCCTCATTGTTTGAGAAATCAAAGGCTAGATTGTAAGAAAATAATATTAGATTCTGTGGGACTTTAGTTGACTGATGTATAGGGATACAAATCCAGATTCAGATACCAGCTCCATATTTTCGAAAAGCACCATCAAATTCCATGGTCCAAAGACCCTCCTCATCATCGGGAAACTGAAATTCCGTGGGCTGAAATTTTCCTTCTTTCTAATCGGATGTCTCAATTTGATATTTACCTTTCTGTGATTCAATTAATATTTTCTACGACTCTTGTGTCTTTTTATCTGAAGTGCTTGGCTGCAAGCTTTCAAAATTCTGATTTCTGTTTTCTACATTCAAGACCGCTTGAACACTATTTGACAATTCTGAAATTTCTTCACCTTCTACACACTAAATATATAAATCACCAGTATCACTATCATTATACAATAGGAAGGAATCTAAATCAGTATGTACAGAGTGATTTGGGTGATTCTTAGTCTTATCCTTACTAGTGATCATGTATTTCATTTTCACTTCTCGGTATAGCTTCCTAATTTGGCCAAATACCAGAATTGTTGCATATGAAAAATCAAGCTGTAGAGTACCCCTTAATTTGGCTCCCTAAGACTATGAAAGAAACATGCCATACCTCGGAGGTATGTCAGCAACTAAAACATCCATCAACACATTTTTGGTGGGAATTGAATCTAAATAAACAACTTAGTCTTTGATAAGACCAAGACATCAGTCCCTACTAGAATCAAAGGAATATAGGTCATGATAGGGTTGGCTTATGTCCAACCCCAACTTATCCATGATAACCTTCATAATTAAATTATGTGTGGCCCTGGAATCAAACATGGCATTATATAGAATATAATCATGAACTCTCAAGTTAAGATAAAAGGGAGGGACTTCACTATCTTAAAGATTTCCATCTACGGTTGGACCAAATAGAAGTTCGGGATGGTAATCACTGAAATTGACCATGTCTAACATGTGATATAATTTCAACATATTGGAAATCTGAGATTTATATCTATCATTCTTTACAAGCTTAGTGAAGGGAATAGACACTTTAAACTTAGAAATTTCACTCTCTAATCTAAACAAGTTAGATTTTTCCTCTACCTTTTTCATGATGGTATCCCACTTTTCAAGCTACTCTTTTGCTGGATGTTCCTTCCTTTGTACTTCTTTATCCTTCTTTGATGTACTTGTATATGGCTCACTGTTCTTGCTCTAATTTTTGGCAACAGACTCCTTCTCCTTGTTTGGACTAGCTTGGGAAGTTTGTTTGGGCTAAGCATCCTTTTGCTTAGTTGTCCTCTTTTGAGAGAAAGTGATAGGAACATCTCGGTTTCTCAAAGTGTACTGTCCCTGCTGAGATGAGAGCATTTAGGTGCCCCCTTTTATAGTATTTGGATTGGACTGCCAACCCATCATCATTTTCAAGTACAAGTTCATGATCATCTGACACATATGTTTCTTTGGTATACTCATCATCCTCTGTAAGATAAATAGGTCCCTTATATTTTGAAAAGAGAAGGTCCTCTTAAACAATTTCATCTTCTTCTTCATGTGCTTGGGCATATTTCTGTTGCAATGGAGTTCAGATTTGTTGTTGAGCTTGCTGATCTGGAGCTCTCTATTGTCTCTGCTTAATCTTGAGCTGTGGTTTCAGTTTCTATCCTTGGAAATTGGGATTCTGAAATTGATTATCTTGTTTCCTTTCTGGAATATACATTATATCTACCATCTTCTCTACAATTCTTAGCAAACTGTCCAAATTTTCTTCGGATGAACTTCATGGGTCTTCCTTTTTTGTGACTCTCTTTTCCACTTTAAATTTTGACTTCTTGATCAGAAAATTGGCTTCAACGTTTAATGCATTTTTCTGCATCTCCTCCAATGAGGTAGGATTATTTTCTCTAAGATGATATGCCATATCAGGGTCAAAGGCATATGGATAGTGCAACAATGCTAAATCAGATGGAGGTTTGATATTGGCGGGAATGGAATTGTATACCTTATTGAATCGGGTGGTATAGTCCTGGAATGACTCATTAGGTTGTCTCTTCAGTGAATTATACTCGACCAATATTTGAAGTGGAATTTTCTTTTCCTCCCACTTGGTGAGGAAAATATTTGTCAACTTCTATGAATTCTGCACTTAACCAGGTGCCAAAGCTCTGAACCATTTCTTTACTTCTCCTGAGAAAATCTCAGCGATGATTCTCATATTCACATCATCATTGTCTACTTCTTATAGTTCTATGAAATCTGTGATCTTATCAATGTGCTACCTTGCTATAACATCAGTGGTTCCATCAAAGAGAGGAAGCCTTTGTCCATAGTTCAGAGGTAAATCAATGAGTTGTCCAGGCATAACCAATGGAGAAAATATAGCCATGGTTGTTCTAGGAGTTAAGCTTGTTTTCACAACAGGAAGTGCTGGTATGAGAGGTGTTTGTGTTGGAGGAAGCGTAGATGATGTAGAAACAACAATGTGAGGGGAAATAACAATGATGTGAATAGGTGAAACTGAAAGAGGATCATCAGACAAGATCTCCTGCTGATATTGTATGAAAACCTTCATGGAGGTATATTGGAGATGGTTTTATCATTCTTGAAGCTTATCAAATTAACTCCAAACCTTATTCTCAAAATCTAACTTTGAATTGGATTCTATGGATGATAAACTAGTTTCAGTCTTTAAAGAATAAAATACAACTTCAAATAGAGATGTTACTTTAGAAAAAATTAAAGGATCAAATACAATTTCAGAAAAAATATGTCTGATTTGAATCTAAAAAATGATAATTCGAATTTCAGATCAAAAGGAATATCTTCAAACCAAAGCATTTCAGAAGAAAAAGATGTAGACCTTACCAAATTAGATGAAATCGATTGAATCTCTGAATGTTGAGGTATTTATTTTTTGATGACTCTCTCTGGATATTCAATGGGAGAAGGTGGATGTGGATATCAATTTGATCATGTTGCCTTTTAGGAGCTAGTGTATTCTTGTTTATGCACTTTGGCTCTCTGAAACTTGAATCAACCTTCATGAAAACTAGGTCCTATCATCCACTTGCCTAGAATTCAATGAAAAAGAAATGATACATTCAGGGAAAATCTGTCACTTCGGTCCTCGTCAACGACGCCAGAAATATTATCCTCCACAATGTCCCAAGGCTGAGAAAGGACATCGATGGAGGTAACCTCAAACCAAGCTTTTATTTTGGTAGCTAGCCCTACCAAACCAGAGAGGTATCTCTCTAAGGAAATCACAGCCAAGGGTTTGAATGGATGAAGAGTGGATTTTAGGCTAATTAGCTCAGCTCTAGGTTTTTCAAAGTTTGATGGTTTTTTTGCTGCATCAGGGATGAAAAACAGGTGTCTAGGTCAAATTATCAAAGGGATACAATTGCAAATATATGGAGGAGCAAGATAGAAATGATTTTATGACAGGATTAGGCTTTTGTCGATGTAGTGTAGGGTTTGAAAATGAAAGAGGATCTCAATGAGAATGTGTCATGAATTCATTAAAATAGAAGGAATATTACATAAACGACATTCCCAAACAAGATAGAGCTTTCATGAAAGAATTATTCTAATCAAACTTTTAGGATGATCACTAAAGAAAAAAATATATGGAAAGGAAACATGTATATCATTTATATAAGACTATAAAAATAAAATACAACATCAAAAAATCACTGCACATGAATTCCTAGATAATAGCTACCTCTGGTCCTTTGATTTCTTGAATAAAAAGTTGAAGTATAAGATACAATAGTCTCACTCTCTGATGTCCAACCATAAAAATGACTAAGAAATGCATACATATAGACAAAAAACCATTTACCCTCTCTCAGGGGTTGAATCCTAGAGTGGAGGAGTATTTCACATGATTCCCTCACCTAAAACCTAAAAACTAGGGAGGTTAACAAAACTCTCCTCAAGATAGAGAAACCGATACATTTTACCATGAAATATATTTACAAGCATGTATCCACCTATTTTTAACTCTAACCAGCCTATTTACACCTCAAGGCATCATTATAACATTATAAATGAAAAGTTACATCAGTAAAATTTGAGATGGACAGAGTCAACTAAGAAAATTAGCTTCCAGGCAAAAACACATCGAAATATCAACAAAATGCAGCGTGCTAGGAGAAAACACAGTGAATTTGGTGCAAGAATATTTTGGAGGCCTTCTCGAGGTCCAAATCCTAATATGAAATATTTTGGAGAAATCTCTCTCTGTCTATAGAACCCTCAAGCACTGAAAAAGACTACTCCTAGCCCTCCAAAAATCAATTCTCCCACAAGTACTCCAAAAACCCAGCGAGTTTCTGAAAAATAGGGCAGAAAGGTGTTTTTTAGGTGGTTTTTTGGCCTTTTCACCCACCAAAATTTGTTGACATGTCTCTCCCAAGGGATGCAAGTGATGTACAAGTCATGAGAGATCTAAAAAGGTAAATATTTTGGCATTTGGATGCCCCCAGCAAAGCACAGTGTGAGGCTCGTTGCAGTTTTGGACCCATGACTGTAAAAATTGTCAAAAAGTAAAAAATCTTCAAAATTTACCAAAAATTCTCCAAATTTTCTCAAAATTATTCCTGATTTTCTCCATGGATACCTGTGATGGTAAGTTATGCTATGAATGAAGCATCAACAAGAAAATCCAACTTACCCTTCTTCTTTTCCTTCATTAGGGTTTCCTTAAGTTTTGCCTTCAATTACTTGATTCTTACCTTGGAGACTTGATTTCTTATGTTGTTGCTCTTATTTTCCCTCTTCAAGAGTTTCTCCAAGTGACCATTGACTCTATCAAGCCAATATTCCCTGTCCTTGTCAAATTTTTATAAAATGAGCTCATTGACTGTCATTTATGTCCTTGGTGGAGTTGCTTCTCTCTATTGTCAAAGTGCCCTTTTTAGGCCTATAGTCCTTGGCCTCTTCCTTCTTACCCATTCTTCCTGCTCATCTGGCTCATCTATGTCAACTATTACCTTTATTTTTGCATTCTCTTTGTTCAAATCAACCCTAGGCCTATTCAAGAGTAGTTGATTTACCTTTAACTGCATATTTTCTTGTTCCAGTAATGAAATCAAGAAGATGGATTTTGAAAATATATCCTTCAATTCTTTGATGTCAACATATTTCTCCATGATGAATTGCTCTGATGTTTTGTGCTCTTCATCCACCTCCAATTATTCAATGCCAGTGTCAAGATGGAATGGCTCCTCATCTTGTAAAGGTGCCTCATGCTATGATGATGATCCTTGTTTTGCTGATGTAGTCTTGGCCCCTTCAACAATGTTTGAAGAAAAAAAAAGGCCTTATTACTCTCTAATATGTTTGATTCAACTCAACCCTAGGTGTCCTCTTGACTGAAACTCTGCTAGATGAGCCAATCTCCCTTTGCTTGGATGATGTTGATGGTGTTTCTCATGGTGTACTTTGGCTAGTAGGATGACTAGCAGGGGGGAAAAAGACATTGGACTGAATGAATGTCTCCCAAGAGATGACCATCTGAGTGAGCTGGTGTATGAAAATGAGGGCATGGTGGAAAATACTAGCTTGATGATCACTCACTCTATGTTGCACTTTCTCTTCCATTTTAGCCAAGCTTTTGTAGAGGTAGTAGGGTAGGTTGAGAGGTTTTACCCCTATGAAGTGCATTAGCAATCTGACATGATATTTGTACAACCTTGAAAATATTCCTTCACATTTGAAATACCTCATAATGGCCTTCATCAATGGAGCAAACTTATCAAGTAGTTTTCCAAAAGGAAAAACCTTCTTGATGGCATCTTTGTAGTGACTTTTAATGAAAGCTTTGTAATTTTTCACATCCAAATATGAGCTCTTGAACCACTTTTCCCTACATTTAAGTATCCATGTAGCTGTAGCTATGGCATCAATTTTAATTTTGAAGCTCACCCCTGTAATTGTGACCTTATCTCTCTCCCATTCATGTGTATATTTATGGACTTGAATTGATGTGTTATTAGGTGAGTTGTATGCTATAAATGCATCCATAAGTACTCAAATCTTGTGGTTAGGTTAGGTAACCTTCAAGGGATTGAAGAAATTAAGAAGTTCATATTTCTTAGTTGTTATAGTAAATACTGAAGGATTATAATTATGGGGAGATGTTGTTTCTCAAACTCTTGGTGCAGGGAAGGCCCAATCCTAATGGAAAGAGCCAAGGGGCAGCTACTAGGCAAGCCAACCACTGTCACCTCGATGACCTTGCCTCTCACTTCGAGTTTAAGGAAAAGAAGCTTTACCTAAAATGGGAATCTCTAAATTGATAAGCTATATCTCAAAGCTTGAAGTAAATACAATTAAGAATTTGGTTTTATATGAGAGACATACTTACCTATGACAAGACAATGAGAAAATCCAATAGATATGGTTTTGGATAGGTTTGGCACAAAACCAATCCTATGTATTTCTCTCGCACCATAATCAAGGTTAGAAAAAACAAAAGAACCAATTTTATTAACAATTAAATACATACAAGTGATACATAATAACTATTACTTGTCACTTAGATTAAATATAGCTAAATTGAATTAAACAACAATGAATAACTAAAATTGCATATATCTTGTCTTGTAACTTTAAGACAATTGCATTTTGGTAAGAAAATGTAGTAGCGTTTGATGCATTTATTATTTATTATCTTTTTTCATGCTACCATAGAATGTAGTTATAATAATTTTGGATATAGTTTCATTATGAACTTGGTTTGTTTCTCAAGTTACTGGTTTTCAAATTCCCTATGTTAAATACGTTATAAAGTATTTCCCCTGTAAGGTATATTAAAAGGGTATCAAGTGAGAGTCAAAGTTCAAGCATAAATATCTAATGAGAGTTCTACTATATAAATAAAATCAAATTTAACAAGTTTCTATTATTAGATAAATTAAAAGCACTAGAAAACTTCAATATAAATTAGTAAAATATAACAACTATAAAATAGTTAATTAAGAAAGTGCGGGGTGTTGAAGAATGTAACTAGGTCTAGTCTTCATAAATGTATTTGAGTCATAATGAAATGTATTTATCGAAAGAAATAAAAATAAAATTTATTATTATTGAAATTACTTATTAAAGCATGAGTTTCATGCTTGGGTCATCATTTTCTAGGTCAAAGTCCCCATTGAGGACTTCTAGGTTTTATATTGAGTCATTAGAGTCATTATCCATTTTATGAGACCCCTATTGGGAGTTTTAGTCATGTAATGAGAATTATTATTGAGTCAAATAAGTAATTTGTCACCTCCACACCAAATTGGCCCTTGCTATATGAAGTCAACCTACATTAGAGAAATTCGACCCACAGAAGAGGCTATATATAGAAGTGCAGTTCGATCCATTTTCTTACTCACTCAACAAGTTCGATACACGAGAAGAAAGTGAAAAAAAGTGTGAAGTTACACGAGAAGGAGAATTGTAGGAGAAGAACAAAGTCAAATTTTTTGGGCTATCTCTTTCTCATTCATACGAAGTTACTGGGAAAATGATGGGGTCAAAGTTTTGCTGCTGGATAGGTCGAATTTCCACTGCTGGATAGGTCAAAGTTCTACTGCTAGAATGTCAAAATTATGTTGCTGCAGGGTTTAAGATCTAGATGAAAGTTGTTAGAAGGAAGGGATGAATTGGTGATTGGAGTAAGTATATGTTTAGGTCAAATAATCTTGGATTATCTCGTCTTGTCTTGTGAAAACTACCAAAGGAAGAGGTTTGATTGGGGTTTCCCCTAGATAGGGGTTTTTCCTTGGCTGAGTGCCTATATATTATGTCTATTGTCCTTGTGATATTAAGACACACATAATTTTTTAATTTCTTGATGAAAGATAATATAATAAAGAATTAAAAGAAGCTAACATAATTCATAAGTAATTATCAAGAAAGAGGAATCAAACCTTAATACTACTAACATTGATTTCTCAACATCGTATTAGAGTGAAGGTCAAGGAAGATTGGATATCACTATGTTGGATTGAAAGGAAGGATTTCTCCCTCTATGATAATATAATTGGATGCAATCACAGGTTCACTCAATGATGACAATGCATGGATTATTGATATTGGAGCATCAAGGCACATGACAGGAGAAATTAAACAAATTCACACTCTATTAAAGGAGCCATATTCTCATGTAGTGGAATTGGGATACAACAAAATTTGTGTTGTTAAAGGCCTGGGATCAACTTCTTTGAAGCTAGAAAATGGAGAAAATGAACATCTCAACAATATACTCTATGTTACAGGTTTGAAAAATAATTTAATTTCATTTTCTTGCTTATAAGATAAAGGAGATAGACTTTATTTTGTATATGGAAAATTTCTGGTTTGGGGAAAAGATTCAAGCATCGATAAAGATAGGGTTATTCGAGTATGTGAAGGAAGTATATATAGAGTCATAACACCATCTCTTCAAGCCCTAGCTCACATCGAAATCAACCCCATTGAGATATGGCATATAATATATGGAAATTTACATTATAAGATCATTCCCTCTCTCAATCAAATGTTAAATGGAATCCCCAATATCAAAGAAGATCATGAAGGAATATGTAGGGGATGTGCTTTGGGAAATAACACAAGGAAACCTTTTAAAAATAGTGAAGCAAGGTCTAAATAAATATTGAACCTCATTCATTCAGAAGTGTGTGGTCCTATGTCTGAAAAATCACTTTGAGGTCATCTTTATTATTTTACCTTCATTTATGATCACTCTAGAAAGACATGGCTCTACCTTCTCAAGAAAAAAGTTGAAGTATTTGAAAAGTTCAAGGAGTTTATATATTAAGTGGAGACCCTAATTGAAAGAATAATAATGAATTTGAGATCTGACAATGGTGGAGAATTCAGTTCTAAATAAATGATTGCATATTGTAAAGAATCAAGAATTAAGAGGGAGCTCATTGTTCCCTACTATCCATAGAAAAATGGAGTGGACGAAAGGAAAAATAAGACAATTGAATATTGTATAAAAACAATGATATTTGAGCAAGACTTACCAAAATTTATATGGGGAGAAGTAGAAATGACACCAATATATATATAAAATATAAATACTCATACAATTATTGAGAATATGACACATGAATCGTTCCAGGAAAGAAGCCACGTGTGGACCATCTCCGAATCTTTGGGTGTCCCACTTACATCCACGTTACAAAGGAAAAACGAAAGAAGCTAGAATCTACAAGCATTAAAGGTATATTCTTTGGATAAAATATTTCTTCAAAAGAAAACAAAGACATTATATTTGATAAAAATCATGCCTGCAAAATATCCAAGGACATTCTTATTGATTCTGATGACGAAGACATACCAATATTCAAAGAAGAAGAGAACCATGACAAACCTACTACAATTCAAGAGGAAGAAGAAGAATAAGGACCAAGTGAGCCTATTCAACCTATGATCATACCCGAAAAAAGGAAAAAGAAAATTGGTTAAAATATACTCTTGAAGATGCCAAAGGACATGGAACCACGAAATGAAATTTTAGAGAAAGAAAAAGAGAAAAAAGATATTCAGGATATGCTGCATATATTACAAAACTAATAGAAGCTAAAAAACCTACATTTAAAGAAGTATCTCATCAAGAAGTATGGAAGAAGGAAATGTAGGAAGAATATCAATCCATCATGAAGAATGGGGTTTGGGAAATCATTCCTAGACCAAGTGACAAATTGATTTTCACTTCAAAATGGATCTACAAAATCAAACACGTTGTTGATGGAAGCATAGACAAGTAAAAATCTAGAATCATTGCAAGGGGTTTCTCTCAAAAGGAAGGCATAGATTATGAAGAAACCTTTGCACCTACCACAAGATATACTACTATAATATCCTTGGTTTCATTGGTTGCTACAATGGGATGGAATTTCAATCAAATGGATGTAAAAACAACATTTATGAATGGAACCATCGATGAAGAAGTATACATTGAACAACCTAAAGGATTTAAAATAAATAGAAAGGAAAGTCATGCTTTTAGACTCAAGAAGTCCCTATATGGATTAAATCAAGCTCCTAGGGAATGGTATGCAATAATGGAAGCATATATTATAAGAATTGGGTTCGTCAAAAGTATTGCTGATCCAAATCTATACATCAAAGTTGTGGATAATGAGCTAGTAATTATTCTATTATATGTGGTTTATCTATTTATTATAGACATGGAGCGAACGATACAAAAATGCAAGAAGATGATGGCATATGAGTTTGATTTGAAGGATCTAGGACATATGCATTATTACCTAGGTTTGGAAGTATGTCTGAAACTTGGGGAAATATATATGGGGCAAGGAAAGTATATAATAAATCTATTTTAGTAATTAGGTATGATATATTCCAAGCCCATGACTACTCCCATGATCACCAATATCAATAATTTGAGAAGCTATGACTCAAGTCTTGTAGATCCTACTACCTATCTTAAGTTGGTGGGTTATCTGATAAATCTAGTAAATAATAGACCATATATATGTTTTGTTGTGAAAATTATTAGTCAATTTTAGTTGGAGCCCCATCATGATCATTGAATAACTTCCAAGTATATATTAAGATATCTACATGACACTATACATCACTACCTAATGTATGAAAACAAGGAAGTCAAATTTACAGGCATTACAAATTTTGATTGGGGTGGCAGTGAGATCTATAGAAGAAGCACTACTGGTGGATGTTTTAGTTTGGGATCTAATATTATTTCATGGATGCGTAGAAAGAAAGATCATGTTGCTTTGATGAGTGCTGAAGCATAATATGTGTTTGCATGTGAAGTAGGAAATGAGGCTATATGGTTGAGAAAACTTTTGTCATATTTGTTTGGGAAACCTCCAAGTCCTACTGTGATAAATTGTGATAATCAAAGAAAAATCAATATATATGAAGATCTTGTGTTCCATGAAATGACGAAGCATATCAACAATAAGTACCACTACATTAGAATCTTGGTACAAGATGGGATCGTGAAGCTACAATATGTCCCGACCAATGAACAAGTAACTGATCTATTAAAAAAGTCTCTTCCTAATAAGAAGTTTGAATATCTTAGAAGCATGCTTGGTTTAGTTTATATTACTGATTTTTTTGATGGAAAATGTTTGGAAGAGATTTTTTGAGGTTTCGTATGTAATAAATAATGCCCAGGAGGACATCTGGCTAACCTGCGTGCTGATTTCTAGTTCCTGAAGTAGGAAGTGTGGCATTGGTCATAGATCTCTGACCTTACATTACACACCTAGTTCCCTGGGTTGATGGTTAGCAAGTAATCCTGATGGTACCTAGAGTGGTTGAAAGCTTTAGTTCATCTTAGTTCCACTCGGCTAGATTTCCCTTGTGAGGAATCTAGTCCGTGTGCCTAAATTCTTCGTAGTTCATGTGTTTTGAGATCTTCCATGTACTTGTATATATATGTGTAAATTATGAATACCTCCCTATTTAAGAGGGAGTGTTGAATAATGTAACTAGGTTCGGTCTTCATAATTGTATTTAAGTCATAATAAAATGTATTTATCAAAATAAAGAAAAATAAAATTTCATTATTATTACAATGAATTATTAAAGCATGGTTTTCATGCTTGGGTCATCTTTTTCTAGGTATAAGTCCCCATTCAAGACTTCTAGGTTTTATATTGATTCATTAGAGTCATTTTTTCATTTTATGAGACCCTTCTTGGGGTTTTGAATCATGTAAAAAGAATTATTATTGAGTCAAATAAGTAATTTGTCACATCCACACCAATTCGTCCCTTGCCTAATGAATTTAGCATACATTAGGGCCATTTGACCCACATAAGAGGCTATATATAGAAGTGAAATTCGATCCATTTTCTCATTCACTCAACAAGTTTGATACATAATAAGGAAGTGCAGAAAAGTGAAAAGTTCCAAGAGAAGAAGGAGAATGTAGGAGAGAAAAAAGTCAAATTTTTTGGGCTCTCTCTCTCATTCGTACGAATTTACTGGGCAATTATTGGGGTCAAATTTTTGCTTCTGGATAGGTCGAAGCTATGCTGCTAGATAGGTCTAAGTTCTATTGTTGGAAGGTCGAAATTCTGCTGCTGCAGGGTTGAATATCTAGATTGAAGTTGCTGGAAGGAAGGGTTGACTTGGTGTTGGAGGAAGTTTGTGTCTGGGTATAACATTTTTGGATTATCTCATCTTGTCTTGTGAAAATGATTGAAGGAAGAGATTTGACTAGGTTTTCCCCTAGATAGGGGTTTTGCCTTGTCTGAGTGCCTATAGGCTATATCTTGTGTCTCTTGTTCTTGTGATCTTCATACACACATAATTTGGTAATTTCTTGATGAAATATAGTATAATAAAGAAGTAAAAGGAGGCAACATAATTCACAATTAGTTATCAAGAAATAGGAATCAAACCCTAATAACACTAACATTGATTTCTCAACATGGGGGAGGTGCTCTACAACCCGGTATGGGGGAGATGTGTATATGGAATGTAATTAAGTAAACATTTTTAAATATCGTTCAATTTCTAAGATGTAAAGGATTCGTAAACATTTACATGTTGACTCAATTAAATAATAATAAAAGGTTAAAGGTGATATAGAGCCCCATATGGAGAGATGTTGTGGTGTTTGTAAAAATTTAAAAGTAATCAAAATGATAAAATTCAATTTCTTATAAGTTAAGATCTATTTTAACTTATAAATTAAAATAATGATTATGTAACCATATTTAAATTTAATTAATAAGCATATAAAAAATTTAATGGTCACAATAAATTACAATATAACAATATTTTTAACCATGGATATTCATGTCCACTTTACCATAGATATTATTAACTTGTAATATGGATCATCAATACCACATGCAAAAAAACCATCTCTCATTTCACAATCAAAATATTTTATTTGAATTTAATTTTATAACTTTTGTAAACTTAAATCTAAAAGAAAAAAAAACTATAATTACTTTTACGATATATGTAAACCCCCTATTGTTAGAGAAATTAAAGAGTTGGAAGTTAATCAATTTATCTTATCATGAAATTATCTTTTGATGTTTATTGCTATTATTATGTGTTCTTTCATTTTATCTTTTCTTATCATCAAGGCTAATGCCAAACAAATAAAAGAAGACACAAGATGTAGGCACGCTGCCAGGGTAAAACCATAATCTTTGGGGAAAACCAAATCAAAATGATTTCTTCAATAGATTCAAGATGATACAACCAAGACCCTAACTAGAGACTCTCCACCAAGTCATCGCTTCACTGTGTTAGCACCGAGATCTCTATAACACCGAGATATCCTTTTCTTGCACTAAAAATTCATCCTCTTTACCGAGTTCAGTATCATTGAGTTCATAGCATAGAGACATCATGAATGAGATAACACCCAGATGTGTAAGATTTTTCATGGCATCCTCACCGCATCTCTATCACTATAATTACACCAAGGCTGCACTGAGACTATATTCTTGAAGGAGATCCAAACTGTGTCACTGTGATCATGATTGCACCGATACTATCTTCTTGAAGGAGATCCTAATTGTGTCACTGTGATCATGACTGCACCAAGACTACCTTCTTGAAGGAGATCTGAAGTATGCTACCGTGATCATGCCTGCATTGATACTATCTTCTTGAAGGATATCTGAACTGTGTTACTGTGATCATGACTACACCGAGAATAGAGACAACATTATGTCACCAAGCATACATCATATCACCGAGCCACTGTACCACTGTAATTTGCACTGGACCTGTAATATATTCCGAACTTGATTTGAGAGAGATGCCCAAAATTCTATGGTAGAAAGGTGAAATCTCAGTTGGGTATTATAGTATTTTTTCCATAGGAAATGAGCCGACATGTGCATTGTGAAGAGGTGTGTCTCCATATAGGCTGATTTGAATACTTGTGTGAAGATGAATTGTAGGAGAGTTATTTAGGCCGACTTTGTAGAATTGTTCTGAAGTAGATTAATTGAATATTTTTCTAAAGAGACCGAGGATGATGACCTTGAAGAAGATGACTTGATGGAGGAGCCTTTTGACGAAATAATAAACAACCTAATATTACATGATTCAAAAGCCCAAATTGGATCAATTTAAATCTGTAATGACTAACCTAGAAGTCCAAAATGGGGACCTTAATCTAAATATGACCCAATCATGAAACCCATGCTTTAATAAGTCCTTTAATAATAACAATAATAAATTCTTTTGACAAATATATTAATAATGAAGACCGAACCTAGTTACATTCTTCAACACCTATGACATTAAAATATATCAGATATAAATAATAGCTATAAATTAAGATCCATTTTACCATACAAGTTAAAATAATAATTTTTTAACCATATTTAAATTTCATTAATAAGCAAATAAAACCTTAATACTTACAATATAACAATATTTTTAACCATCAATATCACCCCCACTTTACATGGATATTATTAATTTGTGAATAGGATTTTTTATAATACCATGGCTTATCAACACTACATTCCCAAAAACCATATTATATATATATATATATATATATATATATATATATATATATATATATATATATATATATATATATATATATATATATATATATATAATTTTATTACATTTTTTCCTTGAATACTCTCGATCCAAATATAGAAGAGATGTAATGTAATGTTTGTTGAAAATTGATAGAATTGCAATTTCTCAAGAATTTTAATCTAAAATCATGAGACACAATTCTACTCTACAATATGCGGAATGAAATTCACAACTTAGAAAAACTTGCATAAACATGTAATAAGAACAAACACAAATACATAATGATTTCTATGAGAATTGTTTCGGGGAAAAACACCCTAGAGGTTTGTTGGGTCAAAACCTCCACAGATCAGGGCATGCTATTTAGAAGGACTCACACACAACCACACTTGAATGCTAAAAACCAGATAACAACGATAGCAGTACTCACCCGTAGTCCTACGTTCGATGTAGATCCCGTGAGGTCCAAACACCCAGCAACCCTTCCTCCTCTCCAACCTGGAAAACAAGAAAGAACATGCACGGAAACCTAGTTGTACAGCATATATTTCTCCTAAACGTTAGTGTAATCCATGTGAAATATGATATAAAGGATAATAAATGCTTAAATCACATATACAAATAGATACTAACACATAAGTTCAGGAACAAGATGGTTCTTCATTATTGCGAACAACATGTACAGAAATAAAGAGTGGAGAGATCACCTGAATCCTTCCACGATCTTCAAACAGACCGTCGTCTGGATCCGTGCCGCCCTTGCCTCGCTAAGATACTTTCAAGACTTGTGCACTCGAGATGGCATATAAATTAATGAACATATCCAGGAAACAAGGGTTTCCTGTATAAATCTGGGAAAGTGCAGGAGGCACGGGAAATCAGACTTGAATTAAGAATTCCAACAGAGTATAATATCTATAAAATTTCTCTCTCCCTTAGGCCATGCACATGAGGGGCTTTTATACTCCCTCAAAGTAGTTTCAATCAGTTGGAAACAGTTGGCCACGTGTTGGGGTGGTTGAACTACTGGAGTAACCATCAACCCAGCCCGAAAATAGGGAATTTTTATATATATTTTTAATGGTTTTAATGGCATACACGGAAAAGTACATGTGGACTCACGTATACACACGAAAAGTCTGGGCATACCCGTGTATGGGATTTTTAACACTGTTTTTTATGAATTTTGTTAAAGTCTGTGGGAATGGGTGCCCAAGGCCATAGAGACAATCATGAATCACCTTAGGGTGAAAAATGATGCTATAACAGATGCCCCCTAATATATGAGGTCAGAAGGGGTACATGATGGCCAAAATGTATTATGCACATAGAAAGAACTTTGCAAGGACAAGAGAGGACTTCACCAGATTTCAGCCTGCCAAAAACCAATGAAAGAAAACAGAGAGTCAACTCATGCTGAGGCAGGCATACCCATGCTCAATCAAAAATACATCATATGGAAAGTACTGAATAGATCCAACATGTATACAAGTATAGCTGAACTGAAAGTACACAATGAATCATCTGAGCATGGCCTGGAAGTACAAGTCAGAATCAATGTCTAAGTATCACATATAGAAAGCTGATCAATGATGCTGAAACTGGATGTCTGATCATATAAGTAACTGAATCTCCAAGTACCAAATCATAAGAGGTGGAATAAACGGTACAATCACGCAACTCGGGAGCCAACATATAGGATGCTGCAGTACTGACAATGCAACATATAAGGGTGAACGACATCACTGGCAGAAACTGAATGGACTGTCAAAAGTGAACTGAGAAATGCTGATGCAACCCGAGGTCTTCACCGATCACTATGGCACAATTCTACACAATGGGAATAAATGAGCTGAAGTCGACCATGTGAGAAATCGTTGGATTACCGGTCAATGATGTATACCGTTAACCAACGCCAGACAACCCACCAATAATGAAAATGAGCGTCAAGGTGCCCCAGTACAATCTGACAAGTGCGAATGAATGAGTTGAAGTCGAACACTTGAAAGAATCTACCAATCAGGAGGCAATGATGAATCCCCACTGTCGATAGCGAAGAGTCTGCCACTGATGACTGCAAACCCTAAGGTACTGACAAAAGACTCTAGACCTTATTCCTAGAGCAATGAGTCGGAGTCGATGGGAAAAGATCTGCTGGAAGGAAGGCATTAAGGCATCCCACATCAATCCAGCGCGAGTGTAACCCGCAGGCCAAGATTTGGAAGGAATCGGACGAAGTAGAGTGACGGAACCAAAACCGAAGTACGTTTCCGACATGCACAAGATGAAGCTAGCGCACGGAAGAAACCCTCTAAACCAACCAATAATGAAAGTTGACACAGAGGCGAGAAATCCACCGATAGGGTCAAATGGAAATCAAGGTACTGCACGAATCCCAAGTGTGATAATGTATGCTGACGTCGAACACAGGGGAAACCACTCAGTCAAAGATCCATAATGATGATCAAATGCTGAGCACAAGGTCACCTATCAATGATGGAAATAGGGCCAGGGTGCGGCTCTAGGTTTGCTCTCAGAGCAATGTGTCGTAGTCGATAAGAGACAAACCCGCCGGCAAGAAGTCAATGGGGACCTTCTCAAACTAGCACGAGCAGAAGACCAAAACATCTGATGTGATAGAACATGATACTGACAAGACCGGGAAGGCCGACTGAATAATGAGTCAAGAGACACCGCAGAATGGCCGACTCAGGCTAGACTTCCTTTGAACAAAAGCACGACTCTGTGATGACCATGGCAGTAAAAAGTGACACTGTATAAGTCTGTCTTGCAGGAGGCAAAACAAACTCTCCATATGATTGGAAGAGATAACCAACCGGGGGAGAACTGACAAGTGAAACATGGTAAAGGCTGAACCTAGGTCAAACTAGAACCATCCCAAATGAAGGAAATATATAAGTATATGTGCTTTGTTCAAGGGCGACAAACTGACTCTGTACTGCCATCAAAATAACGAAGATACATCCCGTTCCCGCTCTTTTTGTTATATTTGATTTTTTTGTCTTTTCATATAATAAGCCTGAAAAAGAATAAAAGAATGCTATGGTACAATGGATAGAACGAGTATCAAGAAATAGATGCACTAGTTCCTGGGATTGGAACGATCCTATGCTCAATGCAAGGTGGTGGAAACTGGTAAGCGATACTCAGAGGAATGTTCCATCCATGGGTAAAAGGGTGTCAAGTCGCGATAGCTAAGTGCATGCAATGGTTAACTTGTACAGACAGTCAAGGTCAAAAGTTGGAGTGAAACAAGGCAAAGGCTAAACCTAGGTCAAAACTAAAACCATCCCAAATGAAGGAAATATATAAGTGTATGTGCTTTGTTCAAGGGCGACAAACTGACACTGTACTGCCATCAAATTATGAAGTTACATCATGTTCCCGCTCTTTTTGTTATATTTGATTTTTTTGTCTTTTTCATATAATAAGCCTGAAAAAGAATAAAAGAATGCTATGGTACAATGGATAGAACTAGTATCAAAAAATAGATGCACTAGTTCCTGGGATTGGAACAACCCTATGCTCAATGCAAGGTGGCAGAAACTGGTAAGCAATACTCAGAGGAATGTTCCATCCATGGGTAAAAGGGTGTCAAGTCGCGATAGCCAAGTGCATGCAATGGTTAACTTGTACAGATAGACAAGGTCAAAAGATGGCTTAAACATTGAGTCCAAAATGAAGCCGGCTGAAGGCCAGGATAAACAAGTAGCCAATATGCAATGCAATAATACAACTCAACAACACCAGGGAGCCTCTAGGGTAAAAACCAGAAAAATGATAGTGAAGAAGAAGAATAATGAAGCTTCAACACATAAGTCATGGCAGGACTAAAGAGGACTCCCGAGCCTACATAAAACGCAACATGGGCAACAAGTGATAGCGAGGAACTAACTAGGAAACCCATGTAAAGGAAGGCTCTACCACCAAGTCATGATTAAACACCCATGAAAGTGAAATGGGTGTAATATCGATGACTGATGGGATCGACCTCATGGCAAGTGATCAAAATGGAGGCTAGTAAGAAAAATGCAACTGAGAGTGATTCCCTAACCCATATGCTGAAGATCATATACCCGCCATGATTTCCGGTCAGGCAAACATGGATAAAAAACCGGGAAAAATCTCAAATTCGTCAAAATGTACCTGAAAATATACCAATCTGGGCACTTCCAAGCATCCGAGTTATGCAGCTTAAGATAGATTGAAAAAAAAAGCATAACAAATTTTTGCGAAGATTTTCAACTTTTTGGGCATAAATAGACAAATTACCTCATATTCGGTTCATTGTTACATTGCTGATTTGGGAAAAAGTGCTCTGGAGAAAAAAGCCTCTTTCGTCAAAACAGGAGAAACCGACTGTCAATCTTCACCAAATTTGTCAGGTAAGCTCATAAACCATGCTTGCTATTCATTTTGTCCATTCATAAGTTAAAATTTAGGAATTTTCACCTTAGAATCTCTTGCTAAAAATCACGGGTTTGCGCATACGCGGGTTGATAATGACCAAGTCACGTATATACGCGACTGTGCACAAAGAAAGTCGCGTATGTGCGACCCAAAATGAAAAATGCGTAGCTAATGAACGAATTATTGAAATTTTGCAGGATGACCATATCATGGAGAGAGCGTGAACACAGTGCAATAGAAAATGAAGTCATGCAGGACCAAGTATCATTGAATATTCTTCGGAATTGCGGATTGCTCAAGTTTTTCAAAATGCTAAATATGAAGAGTAATGTCCGGTTGCTCGAAATGCTTGTGAACTATTGGGAACCGGAAGAAGACTGCTTCATCATAGATCAGATGCCCATACGTATCGAAGTGGAAGATATATATTTTATTACTGGACTCTCCCGGAGGGGGGAGCCAGTAGACTTGCACGGTAAGCCTTTGGGAGGGCTAACCGTGGAAGATTACGTCCACGTCTAATGCGTAGAGGGTTCCAAGAAATTTGGAACTCAAATTGCAATCAAATATTTAAGAGACTTGCACATGAAAATCCTCCTTTTTACCATTGGGAGAGTAGCAAGATCAGCCTCTCTACACCAAGCATCCAGGACGCAAATGAGTATAGCAATGGAATGCTTAACTCATGTATATGATTGGTGCACAGCTCTACTGATGAACATGAAGCAACAATTGACTTCTATCCGAAAAACAAAGACAATTTTTTTTGGATATGGTACAATTTTGATGACATTATTCTTCGAGAATATTCCAGCGCTGAGACCCAGAGTGATCTCTACCATCAGCAGCCTGAGAGATCCAAGAATTTCCCGCTGGGTAGACATGATGAAGAGATTTTGGGGAAGTGAAGTTCCCCGTACCACTTGGGATGATGAGTTCTTCCAATGGTGGAGAGAACAAATCATCGCTGTGGA
This sequence comes from Pinus albicaulis, assembly GCA_034641835.2. Lineage (NCBI taxonomy): Eukaryota > Viridiplantae > Streptophyta > Pinopsida > Pinales > Pinaceae > Pinus > Pinus albicaulis. The sequence continues at coordinate 308,244,875 of CM076582.1, read as the reverse complement.
TGACTATCCCTATGCCGGGATGGACTTTCGTGGCGATCCAGATCTTGTATTTCCACCAGGCGCGGCATGGGGCATAGTCGGTAAGTTTGCAATTTTTGACTTATATAATTTTTTTTGGATTTTTTCAGATATGTATGAAAAAATATGAAAAAAAAACATGTTTTTGATTGGATTCAAAATGACTTACAATTTTATAATGATCATGATACAGATATTGGACCAGTGCGACCTGAGGGTTACCCGCAACATAAGCGTCGCAGGGGCGAAGCGGATACAGTAGATTCAGACATAACCCTCCAGGCTGTACAGAGGAACTTGGAGGGGTTAACCCACCAAGTACCTATGGCTGCAGTGGAAGATCTGCCTGAAGCCATCCAGAGACGGGTGGTAGGAGTACCCTGTGACTGGGTACGGTTATTCCACCGAGTTGTCACCACGATCGTGTTCTATAGGAACACAACTTCTGGGCAGGGACCTCAGGAGTAGATAGATATGATATACCAGATGACTGTATTTTCTTTTGATACTAAAAATGATCGGGCATAAGCCCATTTTTTTGTATGACTTATGGATCCAAATTTTGTATAGTTTTTTGAACACTCTGATGATATATATACAACGATGTTTGATGTGATGTGACAAATGTATCAAAATGTATGATATTTTTGATGATTAAATTTTATTGTATGGAATGATTAATGTGCCAATCAATTTCTTGATTAGCTAATGAGTCTGCCATCCAATTGTCAACTCGAGGAATATGAATAAAAGTTAAAAATTGAAATGATCTTTGTAACAAACGTACCCTCAAGAACAACTGGAGTAAAAATGGATCTCGAACCCGATAAGTATTGTTCAACTGCAACACCACCAGCTGAGAGTCCAAGAAAACTACCAACCAATCAACACCCAAAGATATTGCCTCTGAGAGTAGATAAACAACTCAGCAGTATTCGCTATGTTATTGGAAGCTGGGATCAATGTAGACCCCTCTTGGATACTACCACCGACTCGATGGATAATGAGGCACCCAAGCCGCGAAAGCCAAGTTTCGGTGTGTCTACTAGCACCATCGGCGAAACCAAATGACTCATACCATTCGACACAACCTCGCCATGTGCATCAAAAACATCACCATCCCATCAAATATCGAAACCAGATATGTACAAAGAAACTAATATATACAAAAGCAACATGCCGTGCCAAAGCCTGTGCATAATACTTTTTTCAAATAGAGCCCATTTCGCTCCAACTCGCTCCCTTCAAATCAAATCTCAAGATCTCAAGGTATATGCTCCTTTTTTAAGGAATTTTTTAATGATGAAGGGGCCATACGCAACATGCCAGGCCGAAGCCTAGGCATAATACTTCTTCAAATAGAGCCCATTTCTGGGCTCCGACAATTTGTTCCCTTCAAAATCAACCAAGGTATATGCTCCTTTTTTAAGGACTTTTTTAACGATGAAGGGGCCATACCACATAGACTTAAACTTTCCTGCCCCCAGGGCATCTTTTTCTTGGGCATAGACCAAAACAAGGTCACCTTCCGAAAAAACCCTAGGTTTGACCGCCTTATCGTACTGAGCTTTAACTCGGTTTTTATGCGCTTCATTCATCGTGGCGGCATCCCGACGCTGCTCATCGAGATGTTCCAGATGAAGGAGCCGTTCTTCAAGACTAGAAGTGTCAGGAAGAAGTCCAATAGCTAACTTAAGAGAAGGAATCTCACATTCAATGGGAAATACGGATTCCACCCCGTGCACTAGGTGAAACAGAGTAAAGCCAGTTGCAGTTTTCACTGACGTCCTATATGCCCAAAGTGCAGGATATAGCATAACATGCCAGTTGGATCTAGCTTTATCAATTGTCCTTTGAAGAATTTTCTTCAAGGATTTATTCATGGCTTCCACTTGCCCATTGGCTTGAGGATAATACGGAGATGAATGCTCCTGCCGGAAACCCAATTTGAGAGCCAACTCAGCCATCATACTATTCTGAAAATGACTGCCATGATCAGTGACAATCTCTCTAGGAATACCAAAATGAGCAATAACCTGGTTGAAAAGAAAAAGAGTTGCAGTCTCACCATCGTTCCCAAAAGTAGGCATAGCCTCGACCCACTTCGTAAAGTAGTCTACTGCTACAATAATATACTTGTGACCTTTAGCCGAAGGTGGGTTACAAGTAGTATAATCAATACCCCACTTTGTAAAGGGATCGACAGTAATGACTGGAAAAAGCAGAGCTGGATGAGCGCGCATTTTCGAGTATAAACTTGACACGGATGACACTTTTTGACCAACTCCATACAATCTTTGAAAATCGAAGGCCAAAAGTACCCAGCACGCAAGATCTTTTGGGTTGTAGCAAGCCCAGATAAATGACCACCACAAGCTCCACTGTGGCAATCATTCAGCACAGCCTCAGCTTCTTCGAGAGTTAAGCAGCGTCTCAGGATTGAATCAACCCCTCGACGGTATAAAGCATCACCAATGATCAAGTAATTCTTAGCCAAGTGACGCAACTTACGGCGCTCATCTTTCGAAAAAGTAGAGGGAAACTTCGCAGTCTGAAGATACACAATGATATCTCCATACCAAGGATCCTGTGGAGAGATAAGAAACAAATGCTCATCCGGGAAGGATTCATCATAGATCATTTCTTCCCCACAGGGCAACTCGGAGATCAATTCCGCGAAAACCAATGATTTCTTGGACTTGGCAGACATAAACTCAAGATCAAATTCCTGCAAAATCACAATCCATCTATTGTATTTGCCCCCAATCACTCGCCTACTGAGAACAAACTGAAATGGATTGGCTACTGCCAAAACATAGGTTTTTCGTAGAAGAATGTAATGTCAGAGTCGCTGCACAGCATGAACAGCTACTAAAGCTAAATTTTCTATTGGAGTATACCGGAGCTCAGGACCTACCAATCCTCGACTAAGATAGTATATAACATGCTCTGCAAGAGCATCATCCTCCTGAACCAGAACCATACCAATGGTAGATTCTGCTGCTGCAAGATACAAAAGGAAATCCCTGCTATAATCAGGTGGACTCAATAAAGGAGTAGAGGTCAATGCTTTTTTCAAAGCATCGAATGAGCGTTGAGCGAAGTCATCCCAAAAAAATGGAACTCCCTTCTTCAACAATCTCATAAATCCCTTGGTAACTTTAGCATAATTTACGATAAATCTCCGAAGAAAATTAGCCTTTCCTTGTAGACTTTGAAGTTGACGAATAGAGGACGGGGGAGGCAACCGAAGTATTGCCTCAACCTTGAAGGGATCTACCCTAATCCCTTCCCTAGACACAATGAATCCCAATAACCGACCGGATGTAACCGCAAAAATGCACTTGTTCGGATTCAACCTAATCTTGTAGAAACGACATCGTTCAAATACTTGATGGAGGTGAGCAGGATGATCCATTCTCTTTCGAGAATGAGCAGCTAAATCATCCAAATATGCCTCGATAATATGTTTGATGTCGTGGAAGGAATATGACATGGCCCGCTGAAACGTAGCCCCAGCATTTTTAAGACCAAAAGGCATCTTCTTGTAAGAAAAAGTACCCCAGGGACAAATAAAGGCAGTCTTATGCTGATCTTCAGGACGGATAGTAATCTGATTATATCCGGAGAAACCGTCCATGAAGGAGAAAATATCATTACCGGCACACTCATCAATGATCTGATCGATAAATGGTGTGGGGTAATTATCTTTAGGACATGCTTTATTAAGGTCTCTGAAATCAATGCAAACTCGAATTGTTCCTTGTTTTTTATCTACGGGAACAGGGTTTGAAACCCATTCAGTCAAAGGAACAGGGAAAATGAATCCCGCCTTGAGCAGCTTCTCCACCTCGGCTTTGATAGCTGCTGCCTTCCTAGGATTGACCGGATGAAGTTTTTGCCTCACCGGCTTAGCGTTTTCGTAAGTCTTGATCTCATGCTGGACAATAGATGGATCTATACCAGGCATTTCCTCATAAGACCAAGCGAATACATCCCTATACTCTTTAAAGAGATCGGTATAAATCTGAATCTCTTCAGGGGAACATTCAGCTCCGATGAAGACATTCTCAATAACATTGGGATCCCTGGAGATGTTCACCGGGATAGTTGGAGAAATCACAACCATGTTCCCTTCAGCATATACATGTGTTGGTGCTAAAGGGTTCAGGACTGGGCGAACAGGACCAGGAGACGGAGGACTTGGAAAACTCGTTTCAACTTCGCTCAAATCAGGTAAAAAGTAAGATCGATGATGAAAATCATCCCACGGTCTATCTATACCAGTCATAGCTTCCAGGATGGCCTCTTCAGATGGAAGAGTGGTATCAAGGCAATCCTGGGCAGAAGAAGAACTAAGTGCCCAAGCCAGAGCCAGATCGCCATCCAACTCTTCTAGTGAAAGAGGAGCTGGGATGGACTCTGCAGAGTCAACAATAGACTGATAAGCAATCTCAGCTGCAGACATAGGAAATGCCATTCCACCCACTTGACCTTCCGCTAATGTGGCGGTAGGGGAAGGTAAGGTCCAAGGGTCCGAAAAATAATGAGTTCTGAAGAACTCTCTTCGAAGAGGAGCCCTGGAGGATGAAATTGCATTTATATGAACAGTACGAGGAGGAATATCAAAAGTACCCATCAAGGAAGAATGCATTCCAAACCCTAAATTCTCAACAGGCGCCTTAGTATTATCCAACTTTGGAATAGTTGAGTCAGTATATGCTTTCGAGTCTATAGGAGGACAGTCCAGTTGGTCCACTGTAACAATCCTCCCTTCGTGAGGGAAACAAATAATCCGAAACAATGAAGATGCAATGGCATCCATCTCATAAATCTAGTTTATCCCCAACAGAAGTTTGTAGTCCAAGCTTGCATCAACTATCTCAACCTCTATATTTACAGTTTTTCCCCCAACACAGATGGGAAAAGCTGGGAAAATACCATGCGGTCTGTGAGAATGACCATCAAACGCAGTCAGAAGAGTAGCAGATGGAACAGCTGCGGGAGATCCAATTCCCTTCCAGCATGTGAGAGACATCACACATGTGGAAGCACCCTCATCAACGACCGTCCGAAAAATATTGCATTTCTGGTACGATGATTTAATATGAAAATCCATATGATGGGGGAGTCTCTTTTTAAAATTAGTCATATCGAAAGTAATCATAAGAGAATTCTTTGGATCGATAGCCCCAAGAGCAGTGAGCAGAGCACTGCGCTGAGCCGGACAAGAATGGAGCACCTCAAGAGCCGACATGGCACAAGGACTCTGCGCTAGATCTTCCACAATAGAGTAGTTCTGGGCAGCCCTAGCATTTGGATTAATTTCCGTACGCTTAGTAGATGCTTTGGTCATCCGAGGTATAGGCTCAACAGTAGGCCTCGTAATATGAAGCGGCTCAGTAGCATCAGGAGCACCCTTAGCTTTCGAAGACTCTTCTTCACCATAATCACGGGATCTCGTAGCGACATCCACGTGAGCACTCATCATGTATATGTTTGATGGAATTTCCCCTTCCTGGGTGCCCCTAGAGGAAGCCCCAGTATTTTGATTCGCGCCAACAACTAGCTGTTGCCCTTGGGGAAAAGGGTTTTTCAACACAGCCTGGGAATTGGAAGAACCCCGCTGAGCTAACAAGCACTGCACATCTTGAATTTTAGGGCAAAGGTGAGTAAGATGGTCTCCAGTACATAACTTGCATGGAAAATTCACTTTCTTTTTATCCTTTGGACCCTCACCAACATGCTCGTTGGTTTTATTTGCATTACCCTTCCCATTCTTGCCCTTTTTCTTATTACGTCCCTTCTTCTTCCCTTCGGATTGTTGATTTCCTTTGGGATCGGAAGTTTGGACGGCATTTACCGACAAATATTGGGAAGGCGATGACTCAGCAAGCACAGCCTGACCAGAAGGAGCAGATTGTATAGACAACTGCTGCAATTGAGTAAGCAGGTTAGCTGCACCACTATTGATCGACCCAATAAGTCCATCACCATGAGGACCAGGCTTAGTCTTGGATAAATCTAATTTGGAGTGAGGAGCATTGGGCAAATATTTATGAAGGACTCCAGACTGAGAATATATCAGTTCCAGCTGCTGGGCCCTAAAAATAGCCTGTTCCTCAGAAAATACCCCAGACAGGGATACATCTTTAGAAATATCTGACTGTAGAGATTTCAAAAACCATTCCAAAAGGAATTCTCCTGGAATATGAGCTTTAATAAGCCTCTTCCTTCTCCGCCATTCCTGAATATGGTCAGAAATGTGGGTTGCGTCGTCCTGTTTAAAATTAGCTAGGAGTTCAGTCCCGGCGTCATAACGGACGGGCAACTGGAAATGATTTAGAAATGTAACAGCCAGATCTCCAAATGTAGCAAAACTGCCCCCAGTTAACTCAATATACCACTTGGCAGCGTTTCTAGTTAAGGTGCGTTGAAACAATCTCAACCTAATCGAATCATCAATCAAGGAGTTAGAAGAGCACCATAAATGGAAGGTGGTGATATGGTCGGCCGGGTCCTCTCCATTCTTGCCTTCAAACTTTGGAATGTCTGAAGGTAGTTTGGTCGGAACCGGAGGCCACCCCGGACTGTACCAGATCGGATCATTCGTCAATTTCGACAGATCTGGCAAGTTTAACGTTGCCAGAAAAGGTAAATGAGGCGGAGCCTGAGGATTCCATCCTTGATGGGATGAATTCCCTACATTCTAAAAAGAATACCCTGGATTTGATAAGGCACCAGGTTGCCAGAAAGAACTCGTAGAAAAAGGAGAAGAACCTCCTCCCAACGCAGAGTTACCAAAGACCGGACCAGTTCCCCCTCCTGAAGTATTGAATGAAGAGGAAAGCCCCTGATAGGGGTTCCAGGCATTAGAAAGAGGGGAAAAATTCTGATAAGCACTCGACGAAGGGAAAGAAGCATTCCCTTGGTGACCAGCGTAAAACTGATTCCCTGCCCCCGCTGTAGTGAATACAGGGTTCCAACCTGTAAAAGTGGTCGAATTCTGACCTCCAGACCAAGGGTTGAAACTCTGAGTCTGAGAAGTAAACGGAAAGGACCCTAAAGAAGGATTCAAACTAGGAATATGCCCAGTTCTGAAGGGGAACCCTTGAAAAGAAGTTGATCCACTAGCCATGGAAGACATGGGTGTAGATCCAGCTGCAGCAGCGGAAAAGGAAAATGAAGGAATCCCACTAGTGGGCATTCCAAAACAAAAGGGACCAGATTGAGAAGCATGTGCTTGGGTGAAACCAGAGCCAAACACAGCAGTACTAGAAGCAATCGAAGATATAGCAATAGTGCCTCCTCCTTCTACAGAAGCAGGAGTCTGAATGCCTGCAGCACTCACAGCAAAAGCTGCGTTCCCAGTCGTGGCCATCGAAAGGTATGAATAATATGGAGGATCTTCTGGTCTCTCTGACTCAGGTCCGATGTATTCAACAACGAACGGATAATCAGGAGGAAGAGGAGATGGAAGTGACTCAGAGGGTTGAGATACTTCCTCTACTTGTACTTCTTCTTCCTGCGGAAATAAGACTCTCGAGGTGAGCGGAGCGCTCCTCTCGGAACCAACACCAGAACCAGCTACGAAACCTTCAATCCCTTGTGGAGGATCTCTCTCCACTGCGTCAGACGCCACAGGGTGATACTCACCTGCTAAATTACTCCTACGCCTTCTTGAAGAAGGCTCTGGACTCTCGGGAGATAACCCCCGGATTCTCCTCGATCGACGAGGCGCTTGATCAGCCAATTTAACAAATTTTAATTAGACTCAAAAAAGTATAAATCTAGGCAAGCTAGGAGCAAAGAGCACTCACTACAAAAAATCCCTGAGATACAATCAAGCAAACAACCTTCAGGTATTTCCGCTCTGGGTGATTAGGACCGGACACCAAAATACAAGAAAGCGAAGTATAGGGCCTCCCGAAAGTAATTTGGGATAATTACGGCCTAGGCCTACTAGCGAAGGTAACAGAAATAGTTACGCCGACCTCCTAACAATAGCCTTTTCTGGCACAAGTACCCAAGCTTCACAAGGGCACCCCCCAGAAGTACTGCTGGAAGTGATACGACGTATGCCTCAGGTACCACGGGTATTCCCCCCCGCAGTCACCTATGTGGAACCTAGGAATGGCAACTATGGGCACCAATCCATGTTAGAAGCTGGGCGGAACAGTCTTGAGGTCAGATTCAGCAAATCAGAGAGGGGGTATCTCTCTTCTCGGCCTTCACTTCCCCTCGCGCTTGACTCTCTGGAGGAGAGCTTTCCCGGTCCACCTAACGGAGTTGGATTTCGCTCAATTAATAAACTTCTATGTTTTTGTTTGAGCAGCCTTGGAGAGTTAACTCTCCACTCACCTAATCCAAGGCCCTACAACCTAGCTAGTTGGTGTATGACACTTAATAAAAAACTTGCTAGTTGTTTTTAAATTATAGCGCTTATTTTAATCGGCTATTATATTAAGTCAAAGGGATACGGAAATGAAACTCGTGGTGTTTTGTGACGTAGAAAAGAAATTAATGAAAACCAAACTACATGCAAATGCAGTAATTGCCTTTCGATGAAAAGAAATTTCTACACGGGTTCTACGAGATTATATATTTTTTTCTTTTCAGATAACAAACTTCACACTCGCAAAAACTATGAAAAAGACTAAATGCTTAAGTGCACCTGATGCAAATAACTAAGAGCATGCAAATTCTAAGATGCAAAATCTACTAAAGCAGAGAGAAATTTCCCAAAGATCCTTCAGTTTTATCTCTTTTTGATTGTCCACAAAACTAGTTCCCAAAAGTAGAAACTCTCAATATGAAGACATCAAAATATGCTTGAAAACAAGAGGAAGAAACCAATGACAATTCCTTTCCAAAATCAAGTCAAAAACCAAAGGCAAGAAATCTCAACAAAGCTTCAAAAGATGTAACGAAACGAAAACAAAAATGCAAAACAAAAGCAAATGACAAAACAAAATGTTTTTTGAGCTTTTGAATTTTATAAAAAGAAGAGCTCGAAGAGACCAAGAAGACTATCAAATCCCAAGCCAAACAACTCTGTATTTCAAGCAAAAACTTCAAAAACGCTCCAAATCTTATAAGGCTACTTAGTAGCAAGATTTATATGAGCAAAAGAAGACAAGAAACTCAGTAACTTAGCCCAGAACAATAGTACAACCTTACGGCAAGCAAAATTTTCAAAGAACCAAGAAAGACTCTTCAAAAAAATTGCAACAAGACCTAGTCAAATGAACTCAAGAAAACTAACCAAAAGCAGGCAAAAATCCAAGTGCAAAGCAAAACATAAAATGAGGAAAGAGTACATGAGCAAAAGCTCTCTGTCTTAATAAAGCAGAACAACTAAGAATCCCCAGAAAGAGATCTTGGTACTCAAACCAGAAATGCAAGCACTAAAAACAAGATTTGCCAGATAAGCTAGTCTTCAACGAAACAAGAGAGAAAAAATACCAATGACTACTTTCAACACAATCCAGAGGATATAAAGACACTGCAGGAACAGGTCTCCACAGGCAGACAAGACTAAAAAGTCAAGAAATCAAAAATTTCAAAATCTACCCAGGCATACGCTACTTGACAATTTTGAAACAAGCGTGCATACGCGACTGTGTCAAAGGAAACCTGCGTATACGCGACTTCCTTTGAAGAAAACTGCGTGTATACGCGTCTGTGTATAGACAAACTCGCATACGAAAAGGTAAATAATGAAAAATAAAAAAGATCAAGCCTGGATAAAGAACCAGGTCTTCAGTCTGACTGGGAAAAAGTTAACTGGACTGGAAATAATAGTTAAAACTGTTGGAAACCTTTCAAACAGCTGAAACCACCCAACAGGGGAATCACAAAAATGCGATCCCCAGCGGAGTCGCCAGTTCTGTTTCGGGGAAAAACACCCTAGAGGTTTGTTGGGTCAAAACCTCCACAGATCAGGGCATGCTATTCAGAAGGACTCACACACAACCACACTTGAATGCTAAAAACTAGATAACAATGATAGTAGAACTCACCCGTAGTCCTACGTTCGATGTAGATCCCACGGGGTCCAAACCCCCAGCAACCCTTCTTCCTCTTCAACCTGGAAAACAAGAAAGAACATGCACGGAAACCTAGTTGTACAACATATATTTCTCCTAAATGTTAGTGTAATCCATGTGAAACATTATATAAACAATAATAAATGCTTAATAATCAATCTTTTCACATATGCAAATAGATATTAACACATAAGTTCAGGAACAAGATGGTTCTTCATTATTGCGAACAGCATGTATAGAAATAAAAAGTGGAGAGATCACCTGAATCCTTCCACGATCTTCGAACAGACCGTCATCCGGATCCATCCCGCCCTTGCCTTGCTAAGATACTTTCAAGACTTGTGCACTCGAGATGGCATATAAATGATTAACATCTCCAGGAAACAATGGTTTCCTGTAAAAATCTGGGAAAGTGCAGGAGGCACGGGAAATCAGACTTGAATTAGGGATTCCAACAGAGTATAATATCTATAAAATTTCTCTCTCCCTTAGGCCATGCACATGAGGGGCTTTTATACTCCCTCAAAGTAGTTTCAATCAGTTGGAAACAGTTGGCCACGTGCTGGGGTGGTTGAACTACCGGAGTAACCATCAACCCAGCCCGAAAATAGGGAATTTTTATATATATTTTTAATGATTTTAATGGCATACGCGGAAAAGTACATGTGGACTCGCGTATACACGCGGAAAAGTCTGGGCATACCCGCGTATGGGATTTTTAACACTATTTTTTATGAATTTTGTTCAAGTCTGTGGGAATGGGTGCCCAAGGCCATAGAGACAATCATGAATCACCTGAGGGTGAAAAATGATGCTATAACAGGAACCCAACTGGGAAAAAAACCCTCAAGCATCTTTGAATTAATCATATGAATAGAGAATCTATTACAATTGATAGCTCCAACTCCGAGCTCAACCTGCAAAAGAATAACTGTTCTCTCTGCTCAATGAAGAACTATGACCAAGACTTAGCCAATTCTTTGCTCACTAATCTCCCCTATTTCTTTGCATAATTCCTGAGGAAATTAGCCCTTACTATTTAGGAATTTCCTCCAGATTGATTGCACAATTCCCAAGGATTGATCATTGATTGCATGAAACACTTGTACACTAAAAAATAGTATACAAATGATGTTACATTACCTTGTCATATCCACTTTAGCCGAGGAACTCAAATTATTTGCATGCACTAGATATTTTAGGCTATTTTATCAATTAACTAACATATCTTTGAGTTAGATTGTTGTCTCATTGCACAATTGACCTTCAACTGACTCTAAAAATAGTTAGAGGTTAGTTAACTAAATACGACTGAAAATAACTAAACTGGGTTACTAAAATTTAGCAATCACACATGCATAATTGAACTCCAAGCCTTATAACTTTAATTTACTGAGCTAACTGAGTGACAAGATCCATGTCACACTAGTTAAATACCTCCAAATTGTCTTGTTGATGTGAATCACACATGAATAACCGAACTCCAAGCCTTCTAACACAAATTTACTGAGCTAATTGAGTGACAAGATCCATGTCACTCTAGTTAATTGCCTCCAAATTGTCCTAATGATGTGGAAATTTGATTTACTCAATTTTAATAAGGGTAAAGTCAAATTAAGCCTTTCTTGCTACATTTTTTCAACACTCCTTCTTAGCAAGAAAGGAATTTTCCACCACCTGTATCTTGCACTTGAGGAATTAGAATTTACCTCTTGACAATTTCTTTGTCAATATTTCAACATATTTCTCCTCATTTGGAATGTATTTGTGGCAACATAATTCTCTTATGCACAAAGTACCACAAATGATGATACCATATATCAATGTGCTTGTACCTTTCATGAAATACTAGATTCTCAGAGAGCTTAATGCAACTCTAATTGTCACAATATATCATTTTCAGATCCATCTCCTGACTTAATAGTTCCACGAGTGTTTTCCTCATCCATATTGCTTCACATGATTCTTGAATTGAAACCATTTATTCAATCTATGCTGTACTGAGTGCCACAAACCTCTGCTTCCTGTTGTGCTAGGAAATAGTTGTGGACACAACAATGAAGATAACACCTGATATAATTTTCATGTCAGATGGACTTCCTACCCAATATGCATCGGTGAAGCCTTGCAACTACACTCCCTCTATTCATCTGTACCATAATACCTAATAGGTAGTGCCTCTGAGGTACCATAGCACATGATTTTCTTCCTTCGAATGTAATTTGGTAGGCCTCACCATAGCTTGGCTAAGCTGGTTGACTACATAACACATGTCGGGTAGTGTGTTCACAAGATACATTAGTGAAACCACAAGCTTCCTGTAAATTGTAGCATCTACTTCCTCACTTGAAGAAGCATACCTATTCCTCTAGTTTGTAGCTAGAGGTGTGTCCATGGGCTTACAATTATCCATGTGAAATATCTGAAGTATCTTAGTAGGATAATTTCCTTGAGACACAAACAAATCACCATCACCCTGCCATACTTCTAACCCTAGGAAGTAATGCATGAGGCCCATGTCTTTCATCTCAAATTACCTTGAAAGATCCTATTTGCAAGAGCAGATAAACTACTCATCACCTGTCAATATTAAATCATGAACACAAAAACAAGAATAAGAAACTTAAAATATACCACAATGTGATAGAGGTTCGCATCTATTTCACTTTTGGCGAAGCCCAATCCAATGAGACAACTCATGATTTGAGTGTAACATGTGCGGGGCACCTTTTTGAGACCATACGAGTGGCTTTATTGAGTCTGCACACATGTGACTCTCAATCATATGTCTCAAATCCTTCTTGATTCTTTATGTAAAGTTACTCCTCAACAACATCATTGAGAAAGGTGCCATTTACTTCCATATGGTGGATTTTCCATCCCATATGTGCAACCAATGCTAGAATGGATATGATTAAGGAATATCTTGCAACTGGTGCAAAAGTTTCCACATCGTCCACTCCCTCTACTTGAGAGAATCCTTTGGCCAAAAATCTAGCCTTGTACTTCTTAATGCTCCCATTCACTGCATGCCTCACTTTGTAGAGCCACCTGGAACCAACCAATGATTTCCATTCTCGCCTTGGCACCACCCCCCATACACTATTCTTCATGATGGATTCATATTCTTCCACCATGGCATCAACCCAAATAGGTTGAGAAACTACTTCCTAAAATAAATAAGGCTTTGTCTCAATGAGCTATGGCATGAGAGCTATGTAACCAATGTACCTATCAGGTGACCTCTTTTTCCTGCACTATGATGTGGGGGCTACCACATTCTATCATGCATCCTACAATAATATATCAATTTCTTTGGTTCTCTTTCTCCCCTCTCTGGAATATTCTGGTTGAGTGGGTTCGTCCACTCTTCCTCTTGTCTTCTCCTCTGCATGTGGCTTCTCCGCAACCTCCTCAAGCTCATATTGAGGATCCTCATTTGGATCTAGAAGCTCCTTCTCTAGTGGGATACTCAGCTCTCATTCCAAAGAACATCTCATAGCCTTTTCCTCATCAAAATTGACATATCCCCTCAAAACTGTCATCCCCAGTGAAGGAAAATACACCTGGTAATTGTATGGAGTTTTGGTGTATCCCACAAAACTCCCAAATTTTTTGTAGGATCAATTTTCTTCATCAAATCCTTGGAGACATGGAAATAAACTAAAGCTCCAAAAATTATGAAATGAGACACATCAGAATTTCTCCCAGAGAAATATTCTTCATGTGTGATCATACCAGTTATTCTATGAGGGTTCCAAATCTGCAAATATACTACTCCGTTGCATGATTTTTCCCATAGATGCAATGGAAACCCTTAATCATGCAACATGGCCCTTGCTACTCCCACTATGCTCCTATTCTTCCTCTCAGCTACCCCATTCTATTGTGGGTTAGAGGGTGTTGTTAGTTATTTTCGAATACCTTCTTTCATACATAAAACTTGAATGCATGCAAAACAAATTCACCTCCATTGTCATTATTGAGAGCCTTCACCTTCTTCCCGGTCTCCTTCTCAACTAATCTGTTGAACTCAATAAATTTTGAGAAAACTTCATTCTTCTTTTGCTTGAAGAATATCCAACATTGTCTAGAGAAATCATCAATAAATATAACACAATACTTATGTCTTGTTGTGGAGGATGTAGAAAAGGGTACACAAAAATCAAAGTGGAATCGCTCCAATATTGCATCTTCTCTGCTATATCGGCCATTGAAAGTGAATTTGACATATTTACCTAATGTGCAACCTTTTTAGACATCCTGCTAGTGAAGGGAAACTTTAGGGAGTCTAATGGTAATTTGATGCATGATTTTGAAGGAACTATGGTGTAGATGATGCAATATCCTATGCTAGACTTCTCTAACACCGCGACTCTATACTTTTTAGTCTTACAACTCAATGCAATGCAATCTCCCACCACAAGTTTATACAGGTTCTTCACCCTGATCTTCTTCACTTTCCCGATAGCTAAATGTCTCAGAAATGCTTCCCCTTTAGTGAAAATAACACCATATACATGATCCTCCAATAATTCTACAGAGATCAGGTTATTTTTTCAGCCTGGGTACAAACATAACATCTTTGAGGAGAATATGAAAGGATTTCTCCCTATCAAAGGTGAAAATACTAATTTTTGTAGCACAATACCTCCCATCATCACCCATTTTGATATGCATTTGGAGATCCTCCTCCTCCAGGCTATTGAAAAAATCCTTGCAACCTGTCATATGAAACGAGACACCAAAATCAAGGTACCACACACTCCCCATAACAATGTTGGCCATGAATTTTATTAGGGTGAAGTCCAATTCAAATTGTGAATCCAATGATTCACCTACTACTACTCTTGAAGGATTCTTGGTAGACTTCTTGTGTAGAAATTTTATTGCATAGTGGTCGAACTCGTGGCAGGGAATAATTTTATCTTGCCCATGTATATCTTCTTCCCATTATTGTGGCTAGACTCAATTTTTCTCCTCGTCTTCTTCCCTTTTCCGTTCTTCCACTTTCCAACCAACGCAAAATTCCCTTCATCCTCAACTTTGGCTGATTTTCTATCCCGATTATTTCTCCTGAACTCTTCTTGAACCAAATTAGGCCAAAATATTTCAAAATTTACTAATTTTTCCCTTCCATTCACACAATCCTGGTAGTTGTGCCAGGATTTTGGAAGCCTTAGAAGAGCTAGGCTCACTAAGTCATCTTCTGCAACTTTCACACCAATCCCTCTAATATCATCCCAAACTTGTGTAAATATGGAGAGATACTTGTGTAATTTTGTCTTTCAGGGCCATTTTTCTATGGTCACTGCTATTTTTGAATATCTTAGTTAGTTTCTTCCACATAGAAAATGGTGTCTCTTTTCCATGGAGATTTGAGACCACATGGCCTCTTACACCTTCCGAAATAATTCTCCTTGTTAGGTCCCTATATTACTAGTATAGTCCCTTATTTTTGTTAGTGTAACCCCCTTATTGTTATTGTTGTACCCCTGTAAGCCCAATATTGTTATTATTGTGCCCTTACACTATTATTGTTAGGTCGACTAAGATTATATTGTGACCCCATCGACTCCTATTTATAGAAGGAGGTTTTGTCATTTGTATCCCCCAAGAATTGTTCATTTATGTAATTTAAAGGAGGTTTCCCCATCAAAGTGGCTTATTTTTAAGGCATTGATCTCTCTTTTCTTCTATTTTTGGAGATGGTTTCATAACATTTGGTATTAGAGCTTTGGATTCTAGGGTTTTCGCTGCTCCAAATAGGTCATCATGGAATTTCGCTATAAATATTTTTTTATAAGGGTAAGAAGCTAAAATTTTTACAGAGCGAAGTCAAAATCTTGAGGAACGTCGTGTAAAAATTTTAGAGCTTGGTTCACAATATTTTCGGAGATATGACTTGTGAAATTTAGGGTTTTTCACGCTCCCAAATTTCACCTAAAACAAGGCATCGTGGAATTTGCGCTATAAATATTTTTATATGAAGGTTCAAATGTTGAAATTTTTATAGAGCGAAGCCGAAATCCTGAGGAACTTCCTATAAAAATTTCAGATCTTGGTTCACAATATTTGCAGAGATATGATCTATGGAAGGTAGGGTTTTTTCAGGATCCCGAATTTCATCTGAAAGAGGTGATCGTGGGAATGTCGTCATAACTCTCTATGAGCGTCAGATTATAATTCTGTAAAAAGTGGCCGCAAGTACACATAATATAGTTTCTTGTATATCAATTTCAAAGCTGAAGGAGGAAATAATGACACGTGGTACATCGTACGAGTTCGATCTATTGAACTAGTCCATAATTAGGTCATTATGGGATATTGTGCATAACTTTGTCTTAAAGAATCCAAATCAAGTCAGACTTGTGGCATTCAAAAGAAGTTTCAGAGGGATACTACAGGGCAGAAGGCTCTACTATGACTCATGAAGAGGAAGAAGTGCAACATGACATATCAAAATTACAAGAGCAAGTGCACCAAATTTCACTCTCGCAAAGAGCAACAAAAAATGAAATGGAAGTTTTGAAGAAAGGAGTGGAAGCTAAGATGGATGGTTTGAAGAAAGGTATGGATGGTTTGAAGAATGACATGGAAGCTAAGATGGATGGCATGGAAGCTAGCATGGAAGCTAATATGGATGACATAGAAGCTACGATCGATGAAAAAATGAAAGACAACATGGACGACATGAAGAATGATCTAAAAGTAGACATGGAAGGTTCGATGACAAGTTTAATACAAGAAATGATTCCTAATGATGGAAATATAGTAGAGGAAACTCATGATGAGAACAAAATAAATTTTAATTGTGATTTCATAAACTATAATGTTGGATTGAAGAACCACCATATTCCAAAAATGGATATGAGGAAGTTTGATGGCAAGGATCCCCTAACATGGATAATACATATGGAGCAATATTTTGATCTCAATAATGTGAAAAAGACACAAAATGTATGCATTGCAACTTTATATTTAGAAAAAAATACATTTGTATGGTATCGATAGCCTTTCTCCCATAAAAAAATTGTCACTTGGTCAATTTTTACGAAGGAAATGATAGCACATTATGAGGATATAAAGAGCAACACCTTCTTTAGCCAATTGATAAATCTCAAACAAAAGGGTTTAGTGGGGCAGCACATTGAGGACTTCCAAAAATTGAATATAAGGGTAACTGATATTCCAGAGGAACACATGATTGATCTCTTCATAGGTACTTTAAAGGGTAACATCCAACATGAAGTTCGTGTTTTGGAACCTGATTCATTGGAGAAGGCATTCAGGTTGGCAAGAAAAATTGAATGTAAAATTATGGCGACAAGGAAGCCTACCACTCACTTCTATAAAGAAGGAAGTGTTTATATGCCTAGATTTCCACAACCTACAAGGTTGACACCACAAAAATTGGAAGAAAAAATAGCAAAAGGGCTTTGCTACGGTTGTGATAGAAAATACAATAAAGGTCATAAGTGTGCTGAGAAGAAATTATTTTACATAGATTGTGAAGAGGAAGAAGAAAATGAACAAGAAGAGGATATACACCAGGAACCAACCCAAGAAGAGGAAGAAATGAGTTCGACCATATCATGTAATGCATTGGCAGGAATTACCACTCCTCAAACTCTCAAGATAGAAGGACATATCAAGAAGAAAAGGGTAATAGTGTTGATTGATTTGGGTAGTACCCATAATTTTATTCATTGTAAGGTAGCCAAGGAATTGAATTGTTTCCTATACCCAGCACCAGAATGTCAAGTGATAGTTGCAAATGGAGGAACTATGAATTGCTCTGGAAAATGCCATAATATTAGGCTAACCACAGGGGAATATGTATTGAATAGTCCAATTCCTTCCATTCCATTGGGAGGTTATGATGTTGTACTAGGAGTACAGTGGTTACAAACTTTGGGGACAATAGCTTTTAATTTTCAAGAACTTTTCTTGAAATTGTTTTTGGAAGGAAAGAAAATCGAATTACGGGGTATCGCAGGGAAGCCAAGAAAGATAATAAGCTATAATGTCATGAAAAAGTGATCCAGATTTATGCAGTAACACAAAAAAATATAGAAATATACATAAACACAAAGATTCAACGAAAGTAATACTTCATTTCATTAATATCAAATAACTGAAATATGTTTACAAATAGAATGGAAATAAACTAGCTAGGGCGATGGTAGCTTATCTCTGAGAAAAGATGTGGTGGATGAATGCCTTTGAAATATGTTACAATGAGGCTCGAAGGTCTATTTATTGTTGAGAAACAATGAAAAACCAAAAACATCCAAAAACCTAACTGTAGGAGATGAAGCGCCAAAACTATGGGCCCCGTTTCGGTAAATTGGTGTTTCAACTTCCTATGGACGTAACTTTGGCATACGATTTCCGTTTGATGCGCATCATACCTTATTATAAATATCTATCTGAGGAGAACAACTTTGGTGTGAGAAACATTGGCCCAAGGACTTATGTTGCTCCATGTTTTCCCAAAAAATGTCATTTAGGGCCTCAAAACAGCTCTGGAAGTTCAGGACCGAGAAAACTGCTAAAACTAGTAAGTTGTGTTGCAGCTAAAAAGTTGAAAGAAATGATGGTGGAGTTTCAAATGGAACAGGTGGGTGGCCACCAATATCCACCTGGATCATTAGGGCCCCAAAACAACTTCGGAAGTTCAGGACCCAAAATCCTGCTAAAAATAGTAAGATGTGCTGAAAGTGAAAAATTGAAAGAACCGATGGTGGGGGTCCAAATGGAATAGATGGGTGGCCACGAATATCCACATGGATAATTTCTCCCCCCTTAGGAAGAAATGGTCCCCATTGCATTGAGATCTTCCATGAGATGAGGCAAATTCTATTGAACTCGATATTAGATTTGTCGAAGATGTCATGGAATTGTGGGTGAACATGATGGATGCATTCAATAAATTTGGTTTCTTTATCAGCTTCAAATAGTACATGTGTGGATTCTATCCGTATAGTCGCATGAGGTATGGCAACATCAGGCCGTGGTGCATCGGGGGTTAACTCAATGGAGTGCTTGTCCTGACAGCGTAAAGGAACCTCTGTGCGTGAGGAGAAAATATCATCGTATTCCTCCATGAATTTGTCCATATGCTACAGCCGTGCAGGGGAGCCCTGCTTTGAGGTTGTGCCCTCAATATTCTTCTTTCCTTGTGAGCGAGTTGTAAGGAAAATACATTTCCTGGTTTGGGAAACAATCTTAATGTGTTGTTTTGCAGTAGTCAAAGAGATGACAGGAGGCGGTACCACCTCCGGTATCCTGTACAAGTTATTTCCCAAATTAATAATAATAAAACGAGGCCTAGACTCATACACAACATGTCTCCTCCACAAGTATGGTTGGCCCAATAATACATCAACTACATCAAGAGGATCAACATCACATAATACCTCATCTGTGAATGGCTTGATGCTGTACGGAAAGTGGCATTGTTGGCAGACGCACAGATCTATCCCTATGTGAAGCCACCCAATGGTATACTGCTGCGAGTGTGCTATGGTAAATAGGGAAAGCCACTTCACGACCTCTGCTGAAATGAGGTTCTTTTGGCTCCCGCTATTGACAAGAAATTGTAGTGGAGAACCCTTCACCCACATCTGTGAATGGAAGAGGCACTCCCCCTCCTCTAGATATTTGGGATCCTCCCTCTAGATCTTGGTGGTGGAAAAAATGGCATTGGGGTTCATATTAATGATCTGCTTCCCTTTTTCATCTCCCTTGTCTGGTTCTGGCTTAGGATCAGAACATGCATCTGATTCGGGTGCCTTAATTTCGACCACCAGCCACTATTTGGCCCGACACTCTGTTGTGTTGTGAGTGGGGTTGTTTTGGAATTCACACCAATTCCCCATATCCTTCTTTGGATTTGTGGTGGTTTTCTGAGTCGCCCCGCTTTGGATATGCCCCTTGTTTTGTGGTTCAGGGGCGCCTTTTCTTGGCTTCGGATTTGCGAATCCAAAGTCTCTCTTCTTCTGCTTAAATTTCTTCTCAATCTTGGTGGCATAGCGATATCCTGTGCCAAGCGAGGTACTTTCGAGGAAATCCATCTCCTCCTAAATGTGTCTATGCAGACAGTTGTGGTACTTGAGCACCAAATGTCTCTCTGGATATTTAATACCCAACTTTGTGCGCAGGGTATGGAACAAATTTGTCAGTTCGTGAACATCTTGATCCCTTTGTTTCCGCAACGTGGTCCATTGGATGTACTTGTCCTCATAGCTCCCCACAGGATAGTATTGTTCCTTGATGTTGTATCGGAACGAATTCCAAGTGGGTGCGACCGAGAATAGAGAGGGTTCCCCCTCGTCCTTTTGCTCACAGTAGGTTTCCCACCAATCTTTTACATCGGGGGCGGCTTTGAGAAGTGAAAAATAATATTTTCTCGGTCGGAGAAATCATGGACTGAGAAATACCCTTCTAGAAAATTCAACCATCTATCTATAATGTCTGCATCTATCTCACTTTCAAATACAAGAATGTAAAATTTTACCTGTAACTTGAAGGGAGTGGCACCTCCAGAGTGGTTGTTGGATGCAGATGTGTCGTAGGTGGGTAGCCGTTGAAGGATTTGAGAAAAATTATTCATGATCACGTTCCTTTGTTTCTCGAGGGCCTCCTCGAGTAATATTTTGATAGGATCTCTTGCTCCCTTGTATTTATTTTCTTCTACCATGGGATGTCGTCAGGGTTTGTGAGGCTAATCTTGCAAGGGTTCAACCAGATCGAGCCCTAACTCCTTATACCCTGATCTCGTTGGGGACATGCAAAGAAAAATAAAGAAAGAGCAGACCACTCTGATACCACTGATCTAGATTTATGCAAGAACGCAATAAAATATAGAAATAGACATAAACACATAGATGAAATGGAAATAATACTTCATTTCATTAATATCAAATAACTTAAATATGTTTACAGAAATAATGGAAATAAACTATCTAGGACGATGGTAGCTTATCTCTGAGAAGAGATGTGGCGGCTACATGCCTCTGAACTATGTTACAATGAGGCTTAAAGGCCTATTTATTTTTGAGAAACAATGCAAAACCCAAAACATCCAAAAACCTAACCGTAGGAGATGAAGCGCCAAAACTATGGGCCCCATTTGGGTAAATTAGTGTTTCAACTTCCCGGGGATGTAATTTTGGCATACGATCATCGTTTGATGCGCATCATACCTTGTTATAAATATATATACAAGGAGTACAAATTTTGGTGTGAGAAACAATGATCATTGACCCAAGTTGCTCTTGGTTTTCCTAAAAAAATTCATTTAGTGCCTCAAAACGGCTCTAGAAGTTGAGGACCCAAAAAACTGCTAAAAATAGTAAGTTGTGCTATAACTGAAAATCTAAAAGAAATGATAGTGGCGTTTGAAATGGAATAGGTGGGTGGCCACCAATATCCACCTGGACCATTAGGGCCCCATAACGGCTCCAGAAGTTCAGGACCCAAAAACTTGCTAAAAATAGTAAGATGTGTTGAAAGTGAAAAATTGAAAGAACCGATGGTGGGGGTCCAAATGGAATAGATGGGTGGCCACCAATATCCACTTATATCATAAAGCTTCTGAAGAAAGAACAACGAGGCGTAATTGCACAATTATGCTCACTAGAAGTTCCAACATCAAAATCATTTATTTCTCCAGATCTCCAAAAAGTATTGGACAATCAGTCCAAGGTGTTTGAAACTCCCAAAGGAATCCCACCTATTCGTGATCATGATCATGCTATTCATTTTATTCCAGGAAGTGTTCCTCCAAACATCAGGCCTTACAGATATCCTTATGTCCAAAAGAGCGAAATTGAACGTATGATTGAAGAAATGTTAGAGGATGGTATAATTCAACCTAGTCAAAGTTATTTCTCTACTCCAGTAGTATTGGTGCACAAGAAGGATGGATCATGGCACATTTGTCTAGATTATAGGGTGCTCAATAAGCTCATTATTAAAGATAAATTTCCCATTCCAGTGATTGATGAATTATTGGATGAATTACATGGAGCAATTTATTTTACCAGGATGGATCTTCGCTCAGGATATCATCAAATTAGAATGAAGACTGAAGATATTCCGAAAACAACATTTCGAACTCATGAGGGTCATTATGAATTTTTGGTCATGCCTTTTGGCCTTACCAATGCACCTCTACATTTCAAGGGTTGATGAATTCCATTTTCAAACCCTTCCTTAGAAAATTTGTGCTAGTATTTTTTGATGATATACTAATCTATAGCAGGTCTTGGAAGGATCATGTTCAACATGTTGACGGGGTGCTCAAACTATTGCAGGAGAAACAATTATATGAAAAAACATCCAAATGTTTCTTTGGAGTACAAGAGGTGGAATATCTGGGTCATATTGTATCTCACGAGGGTGTTAAGGTAGACCCTAACAAAATTAAAGCCATTAAAGAATGGAAAGTCCCCACAACCATAAAGAAGTTGCAAGGATTTCTCGGGTTAACAGGGTATTATCGCAAGTTTGTTAAGAATTATGGGAGAATAGCAGCACCTCTAACAACATTATTGAAGAAAGATGCATTTTCATGGACTCTTGAAGCAACTAGGGCCTTTGAACATCTTAAAGAGGCAATGTGCCTAGCACCGGTCTTAGCTACGCCAGACTTCACAAAAACCTTTATTGTGGAATGTGATGCCTCAGGAAATGGAATTGGTGTTGTTTTAATGCAAGAAGGAAGACCCATTGCTTTTGAAAGTCGTCCAATCAAAGGAAAGTATTTACATAAAGCTATTTATGAGAAGGAAACGTTGGCAATACTACATGCACTAAAGAAATGGCGACCTTACCTAATGGGAAGACACTTCAAGGTAAAAATTGATCATGATAGTCTTAAACACTTTTTGGAACAAAGACTATCTTCAGAAGAGCAGCAAAAATGGGTCACAAAGATGTTGTGTTATGACTTTGAAATAATCTACAAAAAAGGAAAGCTTAATGTTGTTGCAGATGCACTCTCAAGAAAGAATGAAGAGGTGGAAGCATTGCTTTGTGCCATTTCTATTATCCAACCAGATTGGATAACCAAAGAAAGAGATGAATGGAAGAAGGAAAAATATGTATGGACACTCATTCAAAAGTTGCAGCAAGATCCTAGTACATCTGATACATTTAGTTGTAAAAATGATTCCTTATGGTACAAAGATCGCTTATATCTTTGTAAGAATTCCCAACTAAAACAAAAGATTCTTCTGGAATTGCACACTTCTCCTTTAGGAGGACACTTAGGATTTTTAAAAACTTACCACAAGGTGAAGAAATATTTTTTTTTGGATGGCCTTAAATATGATATTCAAAAGTTTGTGGTTGAATGTTTGGTTTTCCAGCAGAATAAAGTGGAAACAATTAAGACCCCGGGACTTCTACAACCTTTATCCATTCCAAGTCAACGTTGGGAGGAGATTTCAATGGATTTTATCACAGGTTTACCTAAGTCTGAAGGAAAGAGTGTCATCATGGTGGTAGTTCATAGACTTACCAAGTATGCACACTTTTGTGCATTATCTCATCCATTTAAAGCAAGTACAGTTGCTACTACATTTATGGACAGAATTCAAAAGCTACATGGAAGCCCAAGGGTTATTGTGAGCGACAGAGATCCCATTTTTACTGGAAATTTTTGGACGGAGTTATTTTCTTGTTTGGGTACTCAATTAACTCATAGCTCATCTTATCATCCTCAATCTGATGGACAAACTGAGATAGTAAATAAATGTTTGGAAGGATATCTTCGTTGTTTTGTATCTGATAAACAAACACAATGGGTCAAGTGGTTACCTCTTGCTGAATGGTGGTATAACACCTCCTTCCATACTGCAGCAAAAATGACCCCATTTATGGCACTTTATGGATATCATCCACCATCCATCACATCATATTTAAGAGAAAATTCGAAGGTTCAAGCAGTGGAAGATCACATCGAGCATCAGCAAGAAGTTCTTCAACTCTTAAAAGATAACCTGAATTTGGCACAAAATCGAATGAAACAACAGGCAGATCAACATCGCAGCGAGAGAAGTTTTGATGTAGGAGATTGGGTATTTTTACGGCTACAACCATAAAAACAAATGTCCCTCAAGCAAGCTAAGAAGGATAATAAATTATCACCAAAGTACTATGGTCCTTACAAGGTGTTGCAAAAGATTGGTTCTATGGCATACAAAGTGGAGCTTCCTGCTTCTTCGCGAGTACATCCAGTTTTCCATGTTTCATGCTTAAAGAAGGTTATAGGTGAAAATCTTCCAGTTCAAACAATATTGCCAGAACTTGATGATGAAGGAAAAATCATATTGGAACCTGAAGCGGTCACGGAAACAAGAACTCGACAACTACGGAATCGATCAATTTCAGAGTATCTCATCAAGTGGAAGAACTTACCCACCGAAGATTCTACATGGGAGGATGAGAATTTTATACAGAAGCACCCAGAGCTACTCAAGCATTGAGGACAACACTTTTTTGAAGGAGAGGGGCATGTTAGGTCCCTATATTACTAGTATAGTCCCTTATTGTTGTGAGTGTAACCCCCTTATTGTTATTATTGTACCCTTGTAACCCCCATATTGTTATTATTGTGCCCTTAAATTATTATTGTTAGGTCAGCTAGGATTACATTGTGGCCCCATGGACTCCTATATATAGAAAGGAGGTTTTGTAAATTGTATCATCCAAGAATTTTTCATTTATGTAATGTATTGGAGGTTTCCCCCTTGAAGTGTCTTATTTCTAAGGCATTGATATCTCTTTTCTTCTATTTTTGAAGTTTGGTTTCCTGCCACTCTGGTCATTGCAACATCCTTCTTCCAATGGGCTAATTGTTATGAATTTGACTATGGAGGTTTTGAAATGTAAGTTTTAGCATATTTTAACACACCATTGTCATCGAGCACTACTTCCATTCGATCCTTCCAGTCTATGAAATTTGAGCTACCCTCCAGGGCATACTCCAATCTCAGTTCGTTGAAAGACATCCTCCCAATACTGAAGAAAAACTACTGCAAGAAAGCTGTAAATTCAAAATTCTTGAGAGACAAGTTTGAAATACTGGTTCTAATGTTAATTCTGAGGCTCTAATATAATGTATAAATTTTATAAAATTTCAACTGCTCAAGAAATTTAATCTAAAACCATGAGACACAATTCTACTCTACTAATTTGTGGAATGAAATTCACAATTTACAATAACATGCATAGACATGCACTAAGAAAAAAAAATACAAAATTATTTCTAGGGGAGCCCAACTGGGAAAAACCCCTCAAGCCTCTTTGTATTAATCATATGAATAGAGAATCTATTACAATTGCTAGCTCTAGCTCTGATCTCAACCTGAAAAAGAATAATTGTTCTCTGTTCTCAATGAAAAACTCTAGCCAACACTTAAACAATTATTTTCTCACCAAGCCCCATATTTCCTTGCACAATTCCTGAGGAAATTAGCCCCTATTAATTATGAATTTGATCCAAATTGATTGTGCAATTCCCAAGGATTGGTCACTGATTGTATGCAACACCTATACACTCAAAACTAGTCGACAATTGATGTTGTATTTCCTTGTCATCTCCATTTTAGAGAGGAACTTGAAATCTCTGCATGCACTAGCTATTTTAGCCTAATTGATCAGTTAACTAACAAATCTTTGAGTTATGTTGGTGTCCCATTGCACAACTGACCTTCAACTGACTCTAAGAATAGTTAGAATATAACTGAAACTAACTGAACTAGATTACTAAAATTTGTATGAGATGCATGGCGAAGTCCAAGCCTTTAACTTGAATTTAATAATCTAAATAATTTACAAGAGCCATGACACAGTAGTTAACTCCATCCAAGTTGTCCCGCTGATGTGGAAATTTGATTTACAATTTGACTAAGGCTAAAGTCAAATTGAGCATTTCTTGCTACATTTTTTCAACAATGTTATGTTATGTTATCTTAACATTTTGACTTAGTCAAATTACATAATATATATATATATATATATTAAAACATCTTGAATTTATGAAATTACATAAAAATAGAAATTAAATTAAAAAAATAAAATAAATAATTACAACTATTGATTATTAATAGTTAATACATCCTAGATCCATCTTAACTCTCAATCTATTAAGCTCCAAGAGGGATAAAAATTCTTGAGGTGCAAACATTTCCTCATGTTTTGCAGTAAAAAAGGAGGTTTGCACCAAGAGAGATTTGATCCCTCTCAGTGCTTGATAAATCTAGAGTTAAGATGGATCCAGGCTGGTGCATATCACATTAAGGTATCTTAAAAGGTCTCAATAGGTCTCAGAAGGTGTTACACAATTTTTTTGGTCATCTAACCTATTATCATTAGATGGACCCAAGTACACCATGTAAGACCAATTTTACCCTAAGTAAAATTGCTTTCACTATGTAAAATAACTTAATAAAACACATTTATTAAGTTGTTTATGGTCCAAATAGGAAACCCCAAAA
The DNA here is from genome assembly GCA_034641835.2 of Pinus albicaulis. Taxonomy (NCBI): domain Eukaryota; kingdom Viridiplantae; phylum Streptophyta; class Pinopsida; order Pinales; family Pinaceae; genus Pinus; species Pinus albicaulis. The sequence goes on along the minus strand of CM076582.1, from coordinate 308,218,297 downwards.
GGAAATATTAAACAAATCTTTATTTGTTTGATTTTCCTCATGGAATAATCAATTAAACAATAATTTAATTATTATTCCAAGTCATATTTAACCCAAAACAAGGAAATTAATTAGATAAACCCTTATTTATCTTATTATTTTCTAGGAATAATTATTTAAATCTTATTTAAATAATATTCCTTATTAAATATGACTAAATCATTTATAAATAATTAAATAAATAATTATTTATTTAATTATCATTCAACCACTTCCTTAAAATAATAAATAAATCATTTATTTATTTATTATTTACAAATAAAGGGATTTGACCCAAGTCAAATACCTTTTCCCTCCAACAAATATAATAAATATTCCTAAAAGGTGGTTCTAGAATTTGGTTAATAATATTTTATTCATGCACCAAGTCCTAGACTACCCTAATATTTTGTTATAAATAGAAGGGTTTTCCCATTAATTTATACCTTTGGTTGCTAAAAGATCACTTTGGATCTATACTTTTTGATACGACTATTGATCCATATGTAGTCATATTTTGCTACAAATTTTGTGGGAGAGTTTTCTACACCATCAAGAGAGAGGAATTTTAGATCTGAAGTGCTGAGCACTTACAATAACCCATCCCATTGAGGAGAACAGGGAACACCCTCTTGTGTTTTCCTCCCAGGTTCCATTAATACAAAATTCATTCAACATATCTTGTCTTGTCTATTGGATGCATGGAGTAAATCTTGTTTTTTCTACTGCTTAATGTCTTATAATGCATAGATCTAGATTTTTGCAACATTTATCTTGATCACCTAACTGCAGATCTGAGGATATCAGTAGCCATATTTTCTGTTAGGGTTGTTTTTTATGCGCAGCTAAAGTGGTCTTTTTTCATACGCTTGGAATTAAGATTCATACTAACAGAGAGAGTCAAATTTGAAGCATAAAGGGAGAGAGAGGAAGGAAGAGAGAGAGAATGAAACTCTTGAGTTAAATAATAAAGAGACACAAAGATATTATATAGTATTATATAACCAACCTAGATCCATGTTAACCCTGGATCTATCAAGTGCCAAGAGGGATCAAATCTCTTGAGGTGCAAACCTTTCCTTTAGTTTTTCACTCAAAAAAGAAGTTTGCACCTCAAGAGATTTGATCTCTCTCAACGCTTGATAAACCCAAAGTTAAGATGGATCTAGAATGGTAATAATAATAACAATAATTGAATTATATACCATTATTATTATAAATAATTATATTATTAGTGTTTATAGATTACGTACGACAATATCAATATTATGACTATTGTTTATATTAATATTTTTAATTTTAATATTATTATTATTAAAATTTGTATTATTATTAATAATTAGATTATATATTATGATTATTAATTTTATTAATATTATGTTTCATTATTATAACTAATGTTAATGTTGTTATTATTATTATGTTATAATAATTATTATATTATTAATATTTATTAAGTTATGAGTTATTATTAATAATGTCTATATTATTAATATTATTAATTTTGTGTTCCATTAACAAAATAACCTATTGGTTGGATTTTGTAGATATGGTTGGTATTCATAATTAATATTTTATCCTTCCAAATAAATGTAATAACCATTTCAAGACATCTTTTTCATGTTAGCTTCAAAAAAAGGGAAATTTGAATTTTCAAATTATGATTATTTTCCTCCAAAATATAAGGTCAGCTCCAAATTGGCTTAGCCCTAGAGATGTGTCCATTCATACTCTTTTTATTTCTATATAAATGAAATTCATCCTCTCTTCCATGGATAAATTTAGATCATCTTTTATTCAAGAAATTCGATCTCTCTTACACTTATGCTTAATCGAAGGAAGAAGGTAGCAAGATGAGTTTCTTTGAGGAAAACCTAAGGAAAACAAGTTTCTCTGAGATAGACCCAAGGTAGGAAAATTTATCTAGTAGACTGAATCTGGGAAAGATGAATGTCATCTAAGAAGACTGAATTTGTGAGACTATTTAACTATGTTTGACCAAGATTGAGAGGCTTTGTGAGTGGGGAAATTTTGAGTGGGAGTGCTCTCCTTCACTTGTTAGTGTTTTCTTCTTCTCTACAGCTGCATCACAACTTAGGCATCTATAAGGAAGAAAAGTACCCAAGGAAAGGCTGGGAGGTCTAACGGTGAGTCATCTACGTTAATTTGAGTCAAAATTTTCATGAGTGCACGAGGACTACTTCAAGGAAGCACACAGAATCAATGGATCCAATTTTCAAGTTCCATCTCCTTAGTACACCGTGTTAATGGAATTTAGACATTTTTCTATATCTATTATTATTTGTTGTAATAATTACTGGATTATAGAGGTTAAATGAATGTTTCGTAGTTTCAAAATCCTTGGTTGATGTTATGTGTACCTTGATTTATTTATATGTATGTAATCCCTTATGTTGGTTGCCATAATTTGAAGGACAAATTAACTTAAAAGAAATATGCTATTTCTTATTATTTTTGTAACCTTGTGACCTCGGGATGCAGAACTTATATTTATAATAATAATTTTTGTATGGAACCATAAGTATGAATAAAGGTTTTTTTTTTTTTTTTTTTTTTTTTAATTAAGTACATAGGAGGGTTCCTATATAACCAAGGAGGAAATATAAAGAAGGGTGTTGGATGTAAAATGACAATATTTTTATGAAGAAAAAAATTATAATTCTTGTTAGGAAACTAAAACTTCTAATATGATATTTGTATATTTAAATTAGTATGTAACTTGAGAAAGATGATGGAATATTGGTATATTTCTATCAAGTTTAGAGAATTCTTACTAACAAGAATTATTTTCAAATAAATGATTGCTAAAGGATGAAAAACTTTTCATTTCAAAATTGTATTTTTTATCACACTTGAGTGAAAAGTCAAATGATTTTGGAGAAATGTTATATGTAGGTGTGATACTACATGATATGCATTTTTGTAAGTTATGTATTATTCATTCTTTTATGTGAAATTCCTTTTACAAATTATAAATTATCTACCTAATATTAAATTAGGTACAAGAATACATGTTAGATTTTTTGAATAATTACTTATTCAAAAAATAACAATATATGTATTTTTTCTTAATACTTAATGACATTTGATGAAGTAGTTAATTTAATCTAGTAATTAATCATTATTTCTTGTGTCTAATTTTGAATAGTACATGCTCCTAGCAAAGATAAGTAGGATTAATTCTTATTACCAATAATTATATGGATCATATTGAGAATATAATAGGATATATCTTAGATATTTATAATCAATTTTATTGGTTTTATTTCCTTAAGTAGTAACTGAGTCCACATATCGGTGGAAATTGCTATCCAAAAAGAGAGTAGGTATGCCATCGAGTAGTTATTCCTATTGTTGATGGAGGAATTTAAAGTGAGGTCTCTCATAATTTTCTCCAAGATAGTCTCGCCGAGTAAGGTCCTTACGAGTTAGAGTTTTCTTCGAGATAGTTCTTGCCGAGAAAAGTCCTTACGAGTTGGATTTTTCTCCAATAAATTTCTTTCCAAGAAAAGTCCTCGCGAGTTGGAGTTTTCTTCGAGATAGTTCTCGCCAAGAAGAAATGTCCTTGCGATTTGGAGTTTTCTCCAAGAAAATTCTCGTCGATAAAGGCTCTTGTGAGTTGATCTTACTCCGAAATAGTTCCTGCCGAGAAGGGATTTCTTCCGAGAAGGAGTTCTTCTTGAGATAATTCCACTTAGAGGAGTTTCATTCGAGGTAGGGGGCTAACTCCGAGATGGATTTTTCAGTGAGATGGGTTCTCGGGAGGAATGAAACCGACGGTAAAGGCTCTTAGAGGAAACATTTCTTGGAGGAAATGACTCGACGGGCTCAGGGAAACCTCCAAGATGGTTATTTTCCATGGTGATGTGGCCTTAGAGGGGTTCACACTAGGCTTACTCTACATGCGTTGTGTATGATTAATCATGAAAACCCTTAATGAGTTACCACGTGGCCAATGTGAATGGGTCAAAAATATATATATATATATATATATATACACACATGAGGACTTTGGCCATGAACGGGTTGAAAACTAGTACAAAAATGTCAAATGGCGGGGAGGATGTTGTCTCGGATGGCCATGTAGGTGCCATGTGGCAGGTTGTTGATAGGGCACTAAAATTTAGGTGGTCATATATTTCAATATATAGTTTGAATATAGAAAAAATTTATATCACTAGAATCATCTTGATGAGACAAAAAAAAATGATGTCATCCATTTGGAGTTTTAAGGAAGTTGAAAATGATCAAAACTTTTAGACCCCATTTCCATAATGCTACCTTGGATCTTGGGTCAACATCGTAACCACCTCCTTCTATCTTAGATGTGGGTTGGGGTTAGTAGGGGGTGTGTTACAGGGTTTTATCATATCTTCCAGTTTCAATGCTTGGACCTCTGGAAGTGAGTGGAGTTCAACTCTAATTGTAATAAATGAATGCACGACCTGTTATTTTGATAAATTCCTTGGAAATGCATGTGATTTATAGCTTGCATCTTGAAGTTTTGGATAGGCAGTGGTTGTGACCTTGGAGATCTTCCATTTTATTTAATTTTGCAGAACTACCTGCATGGCAGTGAACATGGTCATTTGTAGCATAACATCACTATTGTTTGAGTGATGTGATCTTGCGTACTTGAAATGACTGTGCATGTGAATGCTCCTATGACATGAGGGATGTGGGGGAAATCCATGTGTTGCTGTAGCCTGAATAACATGGATTGTTTCTAAGCTAAGGTAAATGTATGTATATGTATATATTTATTGAGATGCAAGAGTCCCATGGTCTACTTGATATATGGTAAAGAACCTCAGAGGAGGTTGGCTACTTCTATATAATGGTTTCAGTTATTATGAGTTTCCTTACGAATGATTGCATTTGATGGTTAATGATTTCCTTTTTTAAGGAATGGGGTGTGACATACGAAAATGGTTAGTTGAAGCCTATAAAGTTTGTTATCTCACTATGAGATAGAATATCCATGTGTAATACTTGAACTAGATGAGTTCAAAGGAAAGGGTCTTGTGTAGACCTCATAGATGAAGAATTTGTAGCTCTACTAGAGAAAGAGACTACAATATTAGAGTTTATATTGAGTTATTAGGGGCCCATTGTGTTTCAATGCCCTCGAAAATAAATACTTAGTTTTCCATATGGGGTATTCTTATTGTATAGTGGACAAAGTAATTGAATAATGGCACTTAAATAATGAGTACATGGTCGAAGATGTCGATGATAATGCTGTATATGATGGTAAATTTTATGGCATGTGTTATTATTACATGATTGAATGGAGAAGTTGAATATACATACTACTTTGGTTTCTTGTGGAAAAAACTAACCTCTTAATTAGTGGTGATGGTCACAATAAGAGACTGAATGAAGCCAATGAAGGATGCCATTCTTTTTAATTTTGAAGGGTGATTTTAACATGACAATATGGATCTTGGTAAAGAGGCTAATAGTAATAAATAATGATAATTTTTGTAGAAAATATACCATGGCGATTCAATCTGATCTTATGATGTACTAAAACAAGATACTAAATCCCTTCTACAATCACATAAAAAAGTAAGAGAAAGAGACAATCAATCGTACAACACAAGATGTATTTGGGGAAAGCATGCTGCCTAAAACCCACTATATGTATATTGTATAAAGTCAAGGATCATGAAACAATACAATGCTTTATTTCACAAGAGAAATTATGCACTCTGCCAACTGTCTCACACTAATCTAGACAAAATTGGACAAGTACTTAGCCAATTCTTTTCCCCTGCTCTGCCTACCTTTCTCACACATTTCTTGAGGAATTAATGCCCTATTAAATAGGAAAATACCTTGCCTTGACTACGAAATCCATCCAAGCTCTCCAACTGACTCTATAACTGAACTGTACAAATATCTAATTATACAACTAATAGTTATATTCCCTTTAACTTCTTTCTTCATTAGAACTGACATGCAATAGCTATTTATAGTGAATTATCAGTTAAATCATTGATCACTCATTGTGAATTAAATAAGATTTAATTCACTGGACCTCTCACTAGATCATCACTCAGTTAGAACTAGTTAAAATTATTTTAACTAAATTAATTGAGTTAACTAATTAAAACTCATGCATAACTACAACTAGACCCCCTTAAATCATGGAATCACTCTACATGCAAGCTCTCTGACCTTCAACTTGAATTTCCTAATCTAACTCAGTCATTCTGACTTATTTAACTAATACAAGTTGTTATGAGATGAAATTACAATTTCTCTTCTAAATTTAATTAAGAGAAAATTAAATTAGAAGCCCCACTTTGAGGTACCATTTCTTGGTGTCGTTTCAATGCTCCTTATCAATAAGAAAGGGACTGTTTGCTACCTCGATCCTATCTCTATGGAATTCGAATTTGCTTCTTGCCAATGCCTTCATCAAGATTTCTGCATCCTACTCCTCCATGGGAATGTACTCTAATGACATGATCCTCCTCTGAACACAATCTCTCAGATGGTGATACGAGATATCAACATGCTTGGACCTGTCACAGAATACTGGATTAACCAAGAGTTTAATGCAACTTTTGTTATCAAAATGTATCACCGTCAGATCCATCTGCTGAACAAAAAACCAAAAAGTATCTTCGTCATCCAGGTGGCTCACATGCAACCTGATTGGTTTCCATGTACTCTGCCTCTACTGAAATGAGTGCAACTGATCTCTTTTTCTTGTTGTACCAAGAAAATGTTGTTGATCCTATGCTGAAGATGGCTCCTGATGTGCTCTTCTAGTTGGATGGAATCCCAGCCCAATCTACATCGGTGACACCTTAAAGCTTCACTCCCTCTGCCCATCTATAAAATAATCCATACTATGATGTGCCCCCGATATATCTCAACACATGAGTCCCTCCCTTCCAAAAGAGATTGGTCGACTTAACCATAGATTGGCTCAGTTGGTTAACTGTGTAGCATATGTCGGGTCGTGTGTTCACCAAATACATGAGTGAACCCACCAGCTTCCTATAAACAACAACATCCACTATTTCACCTGAAGTAGCATCCTCGTTCCTCCAGTTTCCTGCAAGAGGAGTCTCCATGGGTTTGCTTCCGTCCATGTGGAACTTCCTTAGAATATCCTTTATGTAAAAATTATATAACTAATGTGTTATACATTTGAGATTCTCCTGATCACACACTATTTTAACTTCATGCACAATATAGAATCTCTTCTACTATTGATCATTACTTGCGGAAATAAAATCAATTACATGCACACATTAAAACCATAAAAATTCACACATATGAACACAGTGTTTTAATGGGAAAGCTTAAAGCTGAAAACCCCAAATATCTGTATAATATATGTCATAGAGATCATGTAAAAATCATCATATAAAGCTTCTCACAAGCTCTCAGTACAATCTCCAATTGCTACACACTAATTAGGTCCGATCTAGAAAATCCCATGCACCGATCTCTGCCACCTGCTAGCCTGCCTCTACTGCACAATCCCTGCTGAAGAATGGATCTGAATGAACTTGAATTGGTCCATCCTTTCTCACGCAATCCTCATTGGCATCTCCAACCACTGTGTGTTGCAAATCATGCAACACTATAGTCACAACTGATAGTCAACCTGCTCTTTCACCTACCTCTCCACTAGTCTCCACTGAAACTGTCCATGCACTGTAGTTAAATGATGTATTCTTCAGTTGATTAATGAGTTAATAATTAGTGAATTAATTAATAATTAATTCACACCACTCTCACTAGTGTATCAATCAGTTAGACTAGATACAACTAGCTCAACTGTGTCTAACTAAGTTAAACTGAACATAACTCCACCAACTACCTCAATAACTCCACCAAACTCTGTCACATGAGTTCTAACTGAAGTCTCCATGAAATAGCTCCACTTAACCCTCAAGAATAGCATAATTCCTTCTGTCAGCTCCTGTGCCACATCTGTGCACTTAACTGAAGTGCTCCAAGAGAATAAGATAATGTTTATAGTCCAAATATTATTAAGGGCTAATAATATTCGACATATCTATTTTTAGACTGGCAATCTAAAAATAGATTCCGCCCAATATGTCTAAAAATAGAAGTCCATCTATTTTTCCAACTTGACCAACCATCCACAAATAGCATCCTGCAACTCATAGAATATGATCGACATGTCTAAAAATAGACTTGCGCCAAAAATAGCCTACGGGCCCACTTAGTGAAGGTGACTCTTTTCACTAAGCTCATCATCTTGTTGAAATATCAACACTCCCTCTCAACAAGATAGGGATTATCTGCCACCCTGAACTTGCTTCTGTGGTATTCAAATTTTCTCCTGGTGAGTGCCTTCGTCAAGATATCAACATCTTGATCCTCCGTAGGAATGTAAGAAAGTAACATGATCTTCCGCTGCACACAATCTCTGATATGATGATACCAGATGTCAATGTGTTTAAATCTATCATGGAATACTGGATTAACCTAGAGTTTGATGCAACTTTGATTATCACAATATATCACAGTAGGATCTAAGTGTGAACCAAACAATCCAACCAGGATCTTCCTCATCCATATAGCCTTGCATGCAGCCGAACTTGCTTCCATGTACTCAGCCTCTGCTGAACTGAGTGCCATGGATCTCTGCTTCCTGTTGTACCAAGAAAATGTTGTCGACCCGATACTGAAAATCCCTCCAGATGTGCTCTTTTTGTCCGTTGGGCTCCTTACCCAATCTGCATCCGTGAAGCCACACGGCTTCACCTCATCCGACTGTCTGTACCATAATCCATATCCTGATGTGCCTATGAGATATCTCAATACATGCTTCCCTGCCTTCCAAAAGAGCTTGGTAGGCTTAACCATAGCTTGTGAAAGCTGTTTAACAGCGTAGCATATGTCAGGTCATGTATTGACTAGATACATGAGCGACCCCAGCAACTGTCGGTAAACAGTGGCATCCACTACCTTTGTCGATGTAGCATCCTCTTTCCTCCAACCACCAGGAATAGGAGTGTCGATAGGCTTGCAGCCATGCATGTTGAACTTCTCCAGTATCTCCCGGGCATACTTTCCTTGAGACACAAACAATCCATCATTGCGCTGCCAAATTTTCAATCCCAGGAAATAATGAAGGAGGCCCAAGTCCTTCATCTCAAACTCCTTTGCAAGATTAGCCTTGCATGAGTGTATCAACAGTTCATCACCTGTCAGAATCAAATCACCTACATAAAGTACAATGACCAGCAACTTACCCTCTAAGACAATATGGTATAGGTTTGGATCCGCCTCACTCTTGGAGAATCCAAGTCTAGTGAATAACTGTCTATCTCTGTGTACCAAGCACGAGGTGCTTGTTTTAACCCATACAATGCTCTTTTGAGCCTGCACACATGCGACTCGCTGTTGAAGATCTTGAAACCTTTGGGCAGCTCTATGTACACCTCCTCCTCAATGACTTTGTTAAGGAACGCAGTTTTCACATCCATCTGATGAATGTGCCACCCCATCTGTGCTGAGAGAGCAAGAATCATCCGTATGGAGGAATACCTTACGACAGGTGCAAAGGTTTCCTCATAGTCGATCCCCTCAATCTGTGAAAATTCTCGGGCAAAAAATCTTGCCTTGTACTTCTCGATGATCCCGTCAACTGCTTGCTTCACTTTGTAGATCCATCTAGAACCTACCACTGATTTCCCTTCCAGCCTTGGGACAATCTCCCATGCACTGTTTCTAACAATCGAATCATACTCTTCCACCATGGCATCTACCTATGCGGAGTCCTCCACAGCTTCCTAGAAAGAGGATGGTTTTGTCACGATACACTTGCTCATCAGAGCCGTGTATCCAGTATATCATTCAGGTGATTGTCTCTGTCTGCGCTGTGATTTAGGTGCTCCTACAATCTTCTCTGCATCAAGATTCAGTCACTCAGCTTCTGTAGTGCGCTTCCGCCCTTTGATGGTTGGCGCTGCATGAGTGGTTTCTTCCACTCCATGAACCTCTTCTTGTGGCTGATCCACATCCTGAGGCTCATCCTTAGGAACTAATAGCTCCTCATCTGCATGCAAGTGTGGCTCCCTCTCAAGCGAACACTCCATGGATTTCTCCTCATGAAATTTGATATCCCATCGCACAACAGTCTTCTGACTGTCTGGAAAATACACACGATAGTTGTGGGGTGTATCAGTGTACCCCACAAATATTACAACCTCTGCGGTAGGCTCCAGCTTCTTCCTGGAATCCTTCACCACATGAATGTAAACAGGTGAGCCAAAAATCTACAAATGAGAAATATCAGGCTTCTTACCAGAAAACGCCTCTTCAGGTGTACTCATCCCAAGTACTCTGTGAGGAAAACGATTTTGCACATAAACCGTAGTATTGCATGCCTCAGCCCACAAGTGTATGGGAAGGCCCTAATCATGCAACATCACCCGTGCAACACCCATGATCGTTCTGTTCTTTTGCTCCATGACCCCATTCTGCTGTGGGTTATGAGGCGCTATGAGCTCTCTTCGAATTCCTTCTACACTGCAAAAGTCCTTGAATTCGCCAGAGATGAATTCACCACCATTGTCGCTCCTAAGAGCCTTCACCTGCTTCCCCAACTCTTTCTCCACCAGTGCCTTAAACTCACAGAACTTAGAGAATGTCTCGCTCTTCTTCTGCATGAAGAAGATCCAACACTTCCGAGAAAAGTCATCAAAAAAGATCACATAATACCTGTGCTTTGCTGTCGAAGCTACTAAGAAAGGTCCACACACGTCTGTGTGAATTCTCTCAAGGATCATTGTGGCATGACTATCCTTCTCGTGAAAGGTGGCTTTCAAAAATTTTCCCAAAGTACATCCCTTGAACTAATCTGACTGCGCAAGTGTACCTTTGGGAAGCCCGGTAGAAATCTGCTGCAAAATTTTCAAAGCACCATGGTGAAGATGGCCCAATCTCCTGTGCCATAGCTCGCCCTCATCCCGACTCACCACTCCTTGCGGCCTTGCCTACCATTGCTACGCAGCCATCTACCTGCAATTGATAAAGGTTCTTAACTCAAAACCCTATCCTCTGGGTTTCACCAGTTGCCTTACTGTGCAGGAAAGCCTTTCCCTCGCTAAAGACAACATCATATCCCTTGTCTTCCAACATCGCCACAGAGATCAGATTCTTCTTCAATCCTGGAACATCCATGACTTCCTTCAATACGAAGGGTTTACCAAAATCCCTCTCAAAGGAAATGGTCCCGATACCGGTCGCACTGTATCTACCATCATTGCCCATTTCGATGTGCACTCCAAGATCTTTCTCATCCATATCAGTAAACAAATCTTTGTCTTCGGTCATGTGGAAAGACGCACCACTATCAAGAAACCACATTGAACCCATCATACTTGAGACCAAGCATGCGATCAATGAAAAATCCAGTTCAAAATACGAAGCTAAGGCCTCTCTAGATGCAGATCCTGTAGCCTGCTTATTTTTCTTCTTCTGTGGACAATTAGTGGCGTAATGTCCATGTTGGTGACAATGAAAGCACTTCACCTTGGACATGTCTTGCTTATTCCATTTCGCACCAGATTGAGAAGCATTCTTCTTGCTCTTCCCCTTCCTTGCTCTGGCAGCCAAAGTGAAATTTTCTTCATCTACATTCTTCGATGAAGATCCATCCTGGTACTCTGCCTTATCTCCTCCTACACAAGATCCGACCAAAGTCGCTCCCATCCTGCCAGTTTCTCCCGACCATTGACAGAGTCCTGATATGAATGCCAACTCTTCAGAATCCCAAGGAGAGCCAAGCTCACCAAGTCCTCATAATATACAGTAACCCCCACACTTCCCAGCACATCCCTGCACTGGAAAAAATTCGTGAGGTACTTGGGTATACTGTCGCCTTTCTCCATTTTTATATTCCTTAGTTTATCCTTGAGCGCCAACTTCCTCTGGTCGCTCTTGCTTTGGAACAAATCTATCAAAGCTTTCCACACCAAGAATGGAGAAGCTTTACCATGAAGGTTGGAAACTATGTGATCCTTCACACCTTCCAACAGAATCCTTCGACATTTTGCTGTCTTCTTTTGCCATGCGTCAAGTGCGGCAACATCACTAGAAGTAGGTTTTGGAATTTCTGCATTTATGAACTCCTTCAACCCATTATCCTCCAGCACCGCCTCCATCCTATCCTTCCATGCAATATAATTCGAGCTTCCCTCAAGGGCATACTCCAATCGCAATCCTTTGAAAGATATCTCAACTTCGACACCAACAAAACACTGCTGCAAATTCGAATTCCACCAGCACAAAACTCAACCGCTTCAATGCTTTGCAATTTCTCCAATGATCAATAACGCTCTGATACCATGTAGAAATTATATAAATAATGCGTTATACATCTGAGATTCTTCTGATCACACACTATTTTAACTTCGTGCACAATACAAAATCTCTTCTACTATTGATCATTACTTGTAGAAATAAAATCAATTGCATGCACACATTAAAACCATAAAAATTCACACATATGAACACAGTGTTTTAACGGGAAATATTAAAGCTAAAAACCCCAAATATCTGCATAATATATGTCATAGAGATCATGTAACAATCATCATACAAATCTTCTCACAATCTCTTAGTACAATCTCCAATTGCTACACACTAATCAGGTCCGATCTAGCAAATCCCATGCAGGTCTACATACACCTTTGCTTTTTGCCTCTCTTTACGGCAAATCCTTGTTGAAGAATAGTATGAGACTGAACTCAAATTGGTCCAACTTATTTCTCATGATGTTGTGTCTGTGCTTTGTGTTGCAAATCATGCAACACTATAGTCACAACTAATAAGTCAACCTACTCTTTCACCTACCTCTCCCGGTCTCCTTGGCTTTGTCATGTAACATGAGTTCTTTGATCTGTGTGATGTCCCAATTGATTAATGAGTTAATAATTAGTGAATTAATTAATAATTAATTCACACCACTCTCACTAGTGTATCAATCAGTTAGACTAGATACAACTAGCTCAACTGTGTCTAACTGAGTTAAACTGAACACAACTCCACCAACTACCTCAATAACTCCACCAAACTCTGTCACATGAGTTCTAACTAAAGTCTCCATGCAATAGCTCCACTTAACCCTCAAGAATAGTGTAATTCCTTCTGTCATCTCTTGTGCCACATCTGTGCACTTAACTGAAGTGCTCCAAGAGAATAAGATAATGTTTATAGTCCAAATATTATTAAGAGCTAATAATATTCGACATATCTATTTTTAGATTGACAATCTAAAAATAGATTCTGCCCAATATGTCTAAAAATAGAAGTCCATATATTTTTCCAACTTGACCAACCATCCGCAAATAGCATCCTGCAACTCATAGAATATGATCGACATATCTAAAAATAGACATAGTATAAAAATATACTTGCGCCAAAAATAGCCTGTCAGCCCACTTAGTGAAGGTGACTCTTTTCACTAAGCTCATCATCTTGTTGGAATCTCAATAGGCATACTTTCCCTGAGATAAAAATAGCTCCCCATCTCTTTGCCATATTTCCAATCCAAGGAAAGAGTGCAGGAGCCCCATTTCCTTCATCTCACATTCTCTTGCAATATCATATTTGCAAGACTTTATGAACCGCTCATCACTATCAGTATCAGATCATCAACATAATGTACAATAATCAAAATCTTACCATCAACCACAATATGATATATGTTTGCATCCACTTCACTCTTGGTGAATCCCAACCCAGTGAAATAACTGTCAATCCTGGTGTACCAAGCACGAGGTGCTTGCTTCAACCCATAAAATGCTCTCTTGAGTCTGCACACATGCGACTCCCTATCTATTGTATAAAAACCTTCCAGCTGCTCAATGTACACTTCTTCCTCAATAAATCCATTGAGAAATTCCACCTTTACATCCATATGATGTATCTGCCATCCCATCTATGTAGAGAGTGAAAGGATGGATCTAATGGATGAGTACCTTGTGACTAGTGAAAGGTATCATCATAATTAATCCCCTCCACCTGAGAGAAGCCTCTGGCCACAAATCTATCCTTGTGTTTCTCCACACTCCCATATGTTGTCTAATTCACCTTATAGACCCATTGGAGCCTACCACTGACTTCCCCACTGGTCTTGGGAGAAGTTCCCATGAACTGTTCATGATAATGGAGTCATACTCCTCAACCATGACATCAACCCATATCGGTTGCTGCACTTCTTCCTCAAAAATGATGGTTCTATATAAATACCTTCACTCATAAGAGCCATGTATCCAGTGTACTGCTCTGAGGACCTTCTCTTCCTGCGATGTGATGTGGGTGCTCCCACATTCTCTCTTGCATCCAACAATAATTTTTCAGCTTCTCTGTTGCGCTTCCTACAATATCTAATGGAAGGCTCTGCATGAGTGATTTATACCACTCTCTTTTCCTCTACTTGTGGCTGCTCCACATCCTGAGGTTCATCCTTTGGACCTAAGAGCTCGTCAATTACATGCAACTCAATCTCCCTCTCAAGGGATAATCGCATGGCTTTGTCTTCATTAAACCTCACATCTCTTCTGACCACTATCATCCAATGCGTTGACAAGTACACCCGATAGTTATGAGGTGTACCCCACAAATATCCCCAAATATTTTGTTGGCTCAAGATTCTTCCTGGAATATTTGGTCACATGTAAATAGACAAATGAGCCAAAAATTTTAAAATATGAAAGATCCATTTTTTTACCTGAAAAATCCTCCTATGGTGTATCATCCCAAGTATATGATGAGGACTTATGTTCTAGAAAAATACTATTGTATTGCATTTCTCTACCCATAGATGCAATGGTAGGCCCTGATCATGCAACATAGCTCGTGCTGCTCCCATAATAGTTATTTTCTTTCTCTATGAAACCCCATTCTTCTATGGGTTTTGAGGTACAATAAATTCTCTTCAAATTCCTTCTGAGGTGCAGAAGTTCTTGAATTCGTTAGAGATGTATTCCCCACCATTGTTGCTCCTTAGAGCCTTCAACTTCTTCCCTGTATATTTCTAGACAAGTGATTTGAACTCACAAAACTTGGAGAACATCTGATATTTCTTCTGCATGAAGCAAATCCAACGCTTTCTTGAAAAATCATCAACAAAAATCACATAATACATGTGCTTTGTTGTGGAATCTTTTGAGAATGATCCACATACGTCTAAGTGAGCTCTCTCAAGGATTTCCACTACTCAACTTTCCTTATTGTGAAAGGTGGTGTTTGTATAATTCCCCATAGTACACCCTTTGCATGTGTCTCTCTGCACAAGTGTACCCTTTGGAAGCCCTGTAGAAATATATTACATGATCCTCAAAGCATTGTGGTGAAGATGGTCCAACCTCTTATGCCATAACTCACAAATGTCTCGTCTCACCACCTTCTCTACCTGACTGCTTAATGTTGCATAGTCATCCACATCAATTTTGTAGAGGTTCTTCACCCAAGCCCCAATATTTTTCACCTGTCCAGTGGATTTGTGATGAAGGAACACCTTTCCTTCACTAAATATCACATCATATCCACGATATTCCAACATAGCAACAAAAACCAAATTATTCTTTAAAGAAGGTACATGAATGACATCTTTTAGTATGAGAAGTTTACTTCAATCTCTCTGGAAAGTAAATGTGCCAATCTCGGTAGCTCTATACCTCCCATCATAACCCATTTCGATGTGCATCTAGAGATCCTTCTCCTCCAAGTTGCTAAAGAATTCCTTGTTGTCGGTCATGTGGAATGAGGCACCACTATAAAAGTACCACACAGATTCCAACACAGATAAAACCATGCATGCAATGAGGGTTAAGTCCAAATCGAATTGTGAAGCCAATGATTCACCTGCTGCTCCTCTAGAGGCCTTCTTGTTGTTATTATTTTGTGGAAAATTTGTGGCATAGTGTCCATGATCATGACAGTTGAAAAATTTCACATTTGACAAGTATCGCTTCTTGCCTGCCTTGCTAGTATTGGATTTTGAATGGGACACCTTCCATTTTCGTTTATTCACCTTGCCAACCAAGGAATAATTTTCATTATCATCAATTTTTGATGAGGATCCATCTTTAGTGCTCCGCCTGATTTCTTATTATGCCAAATCAGACCAAAGTCGCTCCCAATATGGTAGCTTCTCCCTCCCATTAAAAAAGTCCTAGTCGCTATGCCAGCTCTTGGGAAGGCCTAGGAGATCTAGCCTCACCAAATCATCCGTGGCAACTGTGACCCCAAAACTTCCAATCTCATCATGATATGTGGTGACTTGGTCATGTATTTTTGGATCATGTCACCTTTTTCCATTTTGATATTGTTGAGCTTGCATTTCAATTCCAACTTGTTGTGGTCACTGCTATTCTGATACAGATCTATCAAGGCCTTCCACATTGCATATGTAGTCGCCTTCTCATGGAGGTTCGATACAATATGGTCCTGAATTCCCTCTAACAATATCCTTCTCGCCTTCACAACATTCTTCTTCCAGGCATCAAGAAGTTGAGCATTTTCTACTGCGGGCTGCAAGACATCAACATCTATGAAAGCTTTCAGTTTGTTGTCCTCAAGCACTACCTCCATCCTATCCTTCCATGCAATATAATTCGAGTTGCCCTTGAGTGCATATTCGAGTCTCAATCCATTGAAAGACATCTTGATATGTTGGTGGATACCGAAGAAATAATCTGAAAATTTGAACTTGATCGAAAACAAACTTTGTCTTCTCTTCTTATTGTGATTCCTATCTTCCCATACCATGTAGAAAATCTACCACAGGGATTCAATCTGATCTTATGATGTACTAAAACAAGATACTGAATCCCTTCTACAATTTTCGGAAACAAAACACGATCACATAATCACATAAACAAGTAACAGAAAAAGACAATCAATTGCACAACGCAAATGTATCTGGGGAAAGCATGCTGCCTAAAACCTTGCTATCTATATATTGTGTAAATTCAAGGATCATGAAACAATACAATTCTTTCTCTGACAAGAGAACTTCTACACTCTGCCAACTATCTCACACTGATTTGAGAAAAATCGGAAAAATACTTAGCTAATTATTTTCCTTTGCTTAGCCTACCTTTCTCACGTATTCCTTGAGGAATTAATGCCCTATTATATAGGAAAATATCTTGCCTTGACTGTGCAATCCATCCGAGGTCTCCAACTGACTCTATAACTGACCTGTACAATTTTCTAATTATACAACTGATAGTTATCTTCCCTTTAACCTCTATCTCAACTGGGTCTTCATCAGAACTGACATGCAACAACTATTTATAGTGAATTATCAGTTAAATGATTCATCACTCATTGTGAATTAAATCAAGTTTAATTCACTAGACCTCTCACTAGCTCATCACTCAGTTAGAACTAGTTAAATTGATTTTAACTCAATTAATTGAGTTAACTAATTACAACTCATGCATAATTGCAACTAGACCCCCTTAAATCATGTAATCACTCTACATGCAAGCTATCTGACCCTAAAATCGAATTTCCTAAGATAACTTTATCATTATGACTTAGTTAACTAATATGCGTTGTTATTAGATGAAATTACAATTTCTCTTCCAAATTTAATTAAGTGAAAAATTAAATTAGAAGCCCCACTTTGGGGTGCCATTTCAACAATTTCAGGTAAAAGCCTTAAATTTAATCCTGTAAAGACATGATTATGATTGAAATGATGTTGATGTGTTAAAGGAGTTTCTAAATAATTTTCCTTAAGATTGCAGATGCCCTATTACTAGACTTGGTATAAAGGCTAAATTTAAATTGCATCTTTGGCCTCGATATAGAGACTAAATGAAATTAATGGTGCTAATTTTGGCATATTATCTAGTTTCAAATTATAGTTGAACTTGACAAAAAAACTGATATCTACTGAAAGCATGGCTATAAATGAGTTGATATGTGCATGTGCATGTAGAAATTATTGTTTTTGAAAAATTATGTTGGGATATTTATGTCCTGGATTCCGAGACATAATACATTGAGACATGTGTGCAATTGAAGGGTAGAGTGCTTGGTGCAATAGGGCAAGGCAACTGAAATATATGTTTATATATATTAATGCACTAACAATTGAGTGTATGTGGGAACACGTAGAGAGACTCAGTGACAACTAATGGAAACATGTACCATGGCATGGTGAAATAGGATATGGACCAAGTCCATTGAGAATGAAAAAGACGAACATCCCTCTAAAGGAAAATAACCTTAAGGAATTTGGAGGTTGAGCTCAAGGACTTGGAAGATGAGATAAATATATGTAGGGACAAATTTAAAAATCTCACTAAGAAACATCAAGAACTGGCTAAGTGGAATGTTAAATTAAAAAAACAGTTGTGAGAAATGACATATCAAATTGAAAGTAGGCTGGGGGCGAGGAAGGGAGCACCGAATGAATCCATACAGGATGGGTGGATGCTTCGTGGGATGTCGTGCTTTTCTTGATACTTCAATGCTTATATACATTGCGCCCACGATATTTTATTTTTTGATTGATTGATCTTATTGCTTCTCTTTATTATCCTACCGATCTCTAAGAAGCAGTAGGAAAATAAGTATCAGTAATATCAGTAAAAGGTGCTGGACACACATCTGGTATTGGCAGAGCTAGTATGCAGTCCCCAGATAGACATATTTTCATATAAGAAGGCCAACACTACCTAGCAGTATGGCTATGTGCTTTGACCCTACGTAGACCACATGGGTAAGAAAAATAAGTACACTATCTAATATGATTATTGGGATTGAATGCTTGAAAGCTTCCCATTGACCTCTATGATGTGACCACAATGAACAAGAGGGAAGGACAAAGGACTTGATTTGATGCACATAGACAAACTAATTAATAAAATAGTAGTCAACATGTAATATGAATACACCATGACATTGGCAGGAAAAGGCTTCGTGAGGCTGAAAAGGAGAAAATGATACTTTTGTACTTGTATTATGGAGAAACTCATCTAAACAAAGATTGCCCCTACAGGAAGAAGAAGAAATAAAATAACAGGTTGTCGAGAAGGAGGAGGGGACATTCCCTCAAGCTCCTTGAAATATACATATATGGGTGAAGATATCCTCTGTGAAATATTGAGGAATGAATGACTTCAATGTTGTTGTGAGCATTGTAAAGAAGTGTTGAACTAATTTTGGTATGTGGATATACATATGAACATGTATACATATGTGCACTTGCATGATAGTTGGAAGTTCCATGAACACTAGATTCATAAATTTTGAGTTTTGGGATGTTGTATTTTAACATCTATAGGTGGTAGCTTTAATTTATCACTTCCATGATTGACACCATTTTGAATTTAGATTTGTGCATGGCCATGCTATTTCTGTGTGTGGTTTTACTCTATGATTTCAATCATGGAAATTTATTATCTTTTGTGGTGTGCAGCCTCTTATTTTTCCTCTTGCATTTCCTATTGATGTTATGACAAGCCTTTGATTTACATACTTGGGGATTAGGGCCTTGAGTCAGATCAATTAAAGGTGGAAGGAAGGTTATGAATATTTGGTGAGAGAGATGAAGAGGGATGCATTTAATTGACATGAATAATAACCAGTTGATTGAGTTCTAGGTAGTAAGGAACTTCAAGCTGAGTAGATGGGCTGGAAAAAGGGCCAATGTTGGAACATATTGGAGAGTTACTCCTGGAGATGAAAATGAGCATAGGTGAAAACATAAGTGGATGGAAATTTCACATAACAATAATGTGAAAAGAAAAGGTAAAAAGGAGGAGTTATGGAAGAGAATTCCATTAGCTAATGTGTGCTTTACTTACATATAGGGAGTTATCTAAACCCTGGTTTTATTTGATACAAGTCAATAAATGTTACGCCTAGGATTGAGTGAAAAAAACATGAAAAGTGTTACACATCAATTTGTTACATCCATGAAAATAATATCAAATTTGGATCTTTCACCATCCAAAGAACTATTGTCATCAATCCTCGAGAAATATGGAAGAAATACCTCTCCATGAAGTACAATAATCCTGGATTACATGCCTCAAAAACCTTATTTTTGGAGATCGTATGAGCCAGTATTACAACCTGGGATGATGCACCTTGCATAATAAATGAGTGGAGATGTCATTGCTACTTTCCTTCATTAAAAGTAAAAAAAATATTCTTACATGGGTAACAAATAAAAAAGGTTACGAAGCTTCCATTCTAGAAGCCTCGTGAAGGTATCTTTCAAAGCGGTGAGGATATGGGCTCGAATTCCTACCATAAAGGATCTCATCCCTACCATATTGGATCCCATTCCCTCCAGTGTGGATCTAACTCCTAACTAAGTGGATCTCAAACTTCCATCTCTGGCCTACAAATATAATGGACTCAAAGGAAAAGGGGTTGGATTTTTGACACTTGAAACTATACTTACACTCTCTTGAAGTACCCATTGAAGGATTTTGAATGCAAGGTTGGAATTGAGCATTATTGGGAGGAGGCTATCGACATCAAGGCTTAAATTGCAACTCTCTCCTTTTCCTTATAAAACAAATGCATATTTCTTTCCCACATTAATTTTTATGGTGATTTTTATGAGATTCCTTGATCACTTGTATAGATTATGTTAAATCATTTATTTATCACATGCATTCATAATTTCTATGTTTGTGTATTTGTATATATTTTCTTGGAGCATTGGGAACAAGATCAAAATTTGTAACAAAAAACATTGAGGAAAAGTGTTTTGAAAAAGGTATGAACCATTCATCCAATATTACATCTATGATTTGATGGTAATCTAGGGAATTTTTCTATGTATTTGATTTTTTTTTTCTAGTGTTTGGTTTATGAACCTAGGGAGGTCACTCTTGTCCACAAGAGAAAATTGTTAGGTCCCTATATTACTAGTGTAGTCCCTTATTATGTTATTTTAGCCCCCCTTATTGTTATTGTTGTACCCATATAACCCCCATATTGTTATTATTGTGCCCTTACATTATTATTGTTAGGTCATGTAGGATTATATTGTGACCCCATGGAATCCTGTATATAGGAAGGAGGTTTTGTCATTTGTATCATCCAAGAATTTTTAATTTATGTAATGTAAAGGAGGTTTCCCCCCTTGAAGTGGCTTATTTCTAAGGCATTGATCTCTCTTTTCTTCCATTTTTGGAGCTGGTTTCATAACATTTGGTATCAGAGCTTTGGATTCTAGGGTTTCGCTGCTCCACACAGGTCATCGTGGAATTTTCACTATAAATTTTTTTCTATGAAGGTTTAGAAGCTGAAATGTTTATAGAGTGCAGCTGAAATCCTGAGGAAGGTCCTATAAAAATTTCAAATCTTGGTTCACAATTGTTTCAGAGATATGATTTGTGGAAGTTAGGGTTTTGCAGGCTCCTGAATTTCACGTAAACAGGTCATTGTAGAATTATCGCTATAACATTTTTTATACGATGGTTCAAAAGATGAAATTTTTACAGGGAGAATTCAAAATCTAGAGGAACGCCGGGTAAAAATTTCAGATCTTGGTTCACAATATTTTCGGAGATATGATTTGTGGAAGTTATGGTTTTTTCAGGCTCCCGAATTTCATCTCAAAGAGGTGACCGAGGGAAAATCATCATAACTCTATCTCTGAGCATCGGATTTGAATTCTGTAAAAAATTTTCGGACGCACACATACTGTATTTTTTTTTGTATCAATTTTAGAGCTGAAGGAGGAAACAGTGAGACGTGGCACACTGTACAATTTATCTCTACTTAACCAGTCCATAATTAGGTCATTGTGGGAGATTGAGCATAACTTGGTTTTGAAAAATCCAAATCAGGTCAGACATGTGGCATTCGAAAGAAGATTCAGAGGGCTACTATAGGGCCAAGTTTCAAATATTTAGGATCCGAAATCATAGAGATAATTTAATTTCAATATCGAGCTCCTCAAAAGCAAGAAAAAGGTGTGTATTTGTTTTTTAAAATTGCATAACATTTGTTTGAAAAATTAGCTTGAAGTGATTCCAAGGGCATATTGAAGAATTTTTATTAGTATTGGGTTCTATAATGCTTCCAAAAAATAATTCCATACCTATTAAGCCCTCGGAAAGCTATACTATGATGCATGAAGAGGAAGAATTGCAATATGAGATATTAAAATTACAGTACCAAGTGCAACAAACTTCGATCTTACGAAGAGCAACTTAAGATGACATAGATGGTTTAAAAGCAGAAATGGAGGCTAAGTTGGATGGTTTTAAGGATCAAATAAAATCTAATATAGATGATAAGGTAGTGGAACATCACATCGAGCATCAACAACATGTTCTCCAACTCTCAAAGGATAACCTAACATTGGTGCAGATCCAAATGAAACAACAGGAAGATCAACATCACATCGAAAGAAGTTCTGAAGCAGTCACAGAAACAAGAACTCGACAAGTATGATCAATTTCAGAGTATCTCAACAAGTGGAAGAACTTTCCTATAGAAGATTCCACATGGGAGGATGAGAATTTTATACAGAAGCATCAAGAAATAATCAAGCGTTGAGGACAACAATTGTTTGAAGGAGATGGGCATGTTAGGTCACTATATTACTAATGTAGTCCCTTATTATGTTAGTGTATCCCCCCTTATTTTTATTGTTGTATCCTGTAACCCCCATATTGTTATTATTGTGCCCTTACATTATTATTGTTAGGTCGTCTAGGATTATATTCTGACCCCAGGGACTCCTATATATAGAAATGAGGTTTTATCATTTGTATCATCTAAGAATTGTTCATTTATGTAATGTAAAGGTGGTTTCCCCCTCGAAGTGGCTATTTATAAGGCGTTGATCTCTATTTTCTTCCATTTTTGGAGTTGGTTTCATAACACAAATTGTCTGCAAAAAAAATTAGCGACTCCATTGGGGAACTAGTTTTTCCTTGGTAGTATTCCTTATATTTCTTAAGTTGAATGTTTCTTGAGTTTGTGGTGAACCTTGTTTGATTATGGAAACCCAGATATGTTAAATCTTTTGAATTTTTTTTTTTCTAGAGTTTTTGAGACCATCACACTCTGCCATGAGAGAGAATGCATCAACATCAAATTGTGATGTTTTACAAAATGCAACTATCCGTGTTCATCACACTAATATGCATTGGATACCTCTTCGACCTCTGAAAAATTGGAATTTTTGTAGGGTTTCCTCTGTGTGATCTTGGATCCATTGATTAATTTGTTTTTTGGGTCTGTCACCATTTTCTTGTAAGTAAAAATTTTTGGTTTTGGTTTTGTTTAACTATCTTATTGCGAAAAATTCCATTTTCACATTACTTTGATATGATTGTTTCATTAGTTTATTGAAAGAAAGGTAGTTTTTGTTGCTGCAAATATTCAAGTTTGTTGATTCTTTCTTTGTTTATTTCAGTGATCATTTTTTAGTTTTGTTGTTTAAATTTTGGAAAATAGTTTTTATTACTTTGCATAAAATATCGTTTTTCACATAAATTTTTTTTTTATTGAATTAATTTGTTTATTATAGTGAATTCATTGAAATTTTGTGTTCTTCCTTAGATTTATAAAGAAAAATATAGATTTTTGCATCTTAGAGAGTATCATTTGTTTTTTAAAGATGTACTTTTGAATTGTAGAAATTATATAACTAATGCGTTATACATCCAAGATTCTCCTGATCACACACTATTTGAATTCATGCATAATACAAAATCTCTTCTACTATTGATCATTACTTGCGGAAATTAAATCAATTGCATGCACACATTGAAACCATAAAAATTCACATACAAACACAATGTTTTCACGAAATGCTGAAGTTGAAAACCCCAAATATCTATATATAAATATGTCATAGAGATCATGTAACAATCCTCATACAAATCTGATCATATCAAGCTCTCGGTACAATACAATCGCTACACACTAATCGGGCCCGATCTAACAGATCCATAAATCCATGCAGATCTTTGCCACCTGCTAACTGCCTCTCTTGTGCAATCTCTTTGAAGATGGCTCTAAATGAACTCGAATTGGTCCAGCCTTTCTCACGCAATCCTCATTTTCATCTCCAATCCTTTGGTGCAAATCATGCAACACTATAGTCACAAACGATAGTCAACTTTCTCTTTCACCTACCTCTCCCGCGGTCTCCGTGGCTTGTCCGTACGCCAGTTAACTGATGTATTCTTTAGTTGATTAATGAGTTAATAATTAGTGAATTAATTAATAATTAATTCACACCACTCTCACTAGTGTATCAATCGGTTAGACTAGATACAACTAGCTCAACTATGTTTAACTGAGTTAAATTGAATACAACTCCACTAACTTCCTCAATCAACTCCACCAAACTCTGTCACATGAGTTCTAACTGAAGTATCCATGCAATAGCTCCACATAACCCTTAGGAATAGCGTAATTCCTTATGTCAGCTCCTGTGCCACATCTGTGCACTTAACTGAAGTGCTCCAAGAGAATAAGATAATGTTTATAGTCAAAATATTATTAAGAGCTAATAATATTCGACATATCTATTTTTAGACTAGCAATCTAAAAATAGATTCCACCCAATATGTCTAAAAATAGAAGTCCATATATTTTTCCAACTTGACCAACCATCCACAAATAGCATCCTGCAACTCATAGAATATGATCGACATGTCTAAAAATAGACATAGTCTAAAAGTAGACTTGCGCCAAAAATAGCCTGCGGGCCCACTTAGTGAAGGCGACTCTTTTCACTAAGCTCATCATCTTGTTGCAATCTCAACACTCCCTCTCAACAAGATAAGGATTATCTGCCACCCCTATCCTGCCTCTGTGGTATTCGAATTTGCTCCTAGTGAGCGCCTTCGTCAAGATATCAGCATCCTGATCCTCCGTGGGAATGTATGAAAGTAACATGATCTTCCGCTGCACACAATCTCTGATATGATGATACCGGATGTCAATGTGTTTAGATCTATCATGAAATACTGGATTAAATGAGAGTTTGATGAAACTCTGATTATCACAATATATCACGGTAGGATCTAAGTGTGAACCGAACAACCCGACCAGGATCTTCCTCATCCATATAGCCTCGCATGCAGCCAAACTCACTGCCATGCCACTCAACCTCACGTGGGCGAGTGCCACCGGATCTGCGCTACTCTTTGTACCGAAACTACGTAGGCCCAATGCGAAAATCCCTCCAGATGTGCTCTTTCTGTCCGTTGGGCTCCCTGCCCAATCTGCATCTGTGAAGCCACATAGCCTCACCTCATCCAGCTGTCTGTACCATAATCCATATCCCAATGTGCCTCTAAGATATCTCAATACATGTTTTCCTGCCTTCCAGTAGAGCTTGGTAGGCTTAACCATAGCTTGTGAAAACTGGTTCACAGCATAGCATATGTCGGGTCGTGTATTGACCAAATACATAAGCGAACCCACCAACTGGCGATAAACAGTGGCATCCACTACCTCCGCCGAAGTAGCATCCTCCTTCCTCCATCCACCGGGAAGAGGAGTATCAACAAGCTTGCAGCCATGCATGTTGAACTTCTCCAGTATCTCCCAGGCATACTTGCCTTGAGAAACAAACAGTCCATCACTGCGCTACCAAATTTCCAATCCCAGGAAATAATGAAGGAGGCCCAAGTCCTTCATCTCAAACTCTTTTGCAAGATCCTCCTTGCATGAGAGTATCAACAGCTCATCACCTGTCAAAATCAAATCATCTACATAAAGTACAATGATCTGCAACTTACCCTCCACCACAATCTGGTATAGGTTAGGATCCGCCTCACTCTTGGAGAATCCAAGTCCGGTGAAATAACTGTCTATCCGTGTGTACCAAGCACGAGGTGCTTGTTTCAACCCATACAGCGCTCTCTTGAGACTGCACACATGCGACTCGCTGCTGAAGATCTCGAAACCTTCGGGCTGCTCTATGTACACCTCCTCCTCAATGACTCCGTTGAGGAACGCAGTCTTCACATCCATCTGATGAATGTGCCACCCCATCTGCGCTGAGAGAGCAAGAATCGTTTGTATGGAAGAATACCTTGCGACAGGTGCAAAGGTTTCCTCATAATCGATCCCCTCAATCTGTGAGAAGCCTCGGGCAACAAATCTTGCCTTGTACTTCTCGACGCTTCCGTCAGCTGCTTGCTTCACTTTGTAGATCCATCTCAAACCTACCACTGATTTCCCTTCCGGCCTTGGGACAATCTCCCATGCACTGTTTCTGACA
Source organism: Pinus albicaulis (assembly GCA_034641835.2). NCBI lineage: Eukaryota > Viridiplantae > Streptophyta > Pinopsida > Pinales > Pinaceae > Pinus > Pinus albicaulis. The sequence continues at coordinate 308,192,013 of CM076582.1, read as the reverse complement.
ATCGAATCATACTCTTCCACCATGGCATCTACCCATGCAGGGTCCTCCACAACTTCCTCGAAAGAGGATGGCTCTGTCACGATACACTTGCTCATCAGAGCCATGTATCTAGTATATCAGTCAGGTGACTGTCTCTGTCTGCGCTGTGATGTAGGTGCTCCTACAACCTTCTCTGCATCCTGAATCAGTCGCTCAGCTTCTGTAGTGCGCTTTCGCCCTCTGATGGTTGGCGCTGCATGAGTGGTCTCTTCCACTCCATGAACCTCCTCTTGTGGCTGATCCACATCCTAAGGCTCATCCTTAGGAACTAATAGCTCCTCATCTGCATGCAAGTGTGGCTCCCTCTCAAGTGAACACTTCATGGCTTTCTCCTCATGAAATTTGATATCCCGTCGCACAACAGTCTTCCGACTGTCTGGAAAATACACACGATAGTTGTGGGGTGTTTCTGTGTACCCCACAAGTATCCCAACCTCTGCGGTCAGCTCTAGCTTCTTCCTGGCATCCTTCGTCACATGAATGAAAACAGGTGAGCCAAAAATATTCAAATGAGAAATATCAGGCTTCTTACCAGAAAACGCCTCTTCGGGTGTACTCATGCCAAGTACTTTGTGAGGACAACTGTTTTGCACGTAAACCACCGTATTGCATGCCTCAGCCCACAAGTGTATGGGAAGGCCCTGATCATGAAACATTTCCCGTGCAACACCCACGATCATTCTGTTCTTTTGCTCCGCGACCCCATTCTATTGTGGGTTATGAGGCGCTATGAGCTCTCTTCGAATTCCTTTTGCGCTGCAAAAGTCCTTGAATTCGCCAGAGATGAATTCACCACCATTCTCGCTCCTAAGAGCCTTCACCTGATTCCCTGATTATTTCTCCACCAGTGCCTTGAACTCACATAACTTAGAGAATGTCTTGCTCTTCTTATGCATGAAGAAGATCCAACACTTATGAGAAAAATATTTAACAAATATCACATAATACCTGTGCTTTACTGCCGAAGCTACTGAGAAAGGTCCACACACTTCTGTGTGAATTCTCTCAAGGATCGTTGTGGCGTGAATATTCTTCTCGTGAAAGGTGGCTTTCACAAATTTTCCCAAAGTACATCCCTTGCACTGATTTGGGAAGCTTGGTATAAATTTGCTGCAAAATTTTCAAAGCACCATGGTGAAGATGGACCAATCTCCTGTGCCATAGCTCGCCCTCATCCCGGCTCACCACTCCTTCTGCCTTGTCTGCCATTGTTGCGCAACCATCTACTTGCAACTCATAAAGGTTATTAACTCGAACCCCTATCCTCCGGGTTTCACCAGTTGCCTTACTGCGTAGGAAAGCCTTTCCCTTGCTAAAGACAACATCATATCCCTTGTCTTCCAAAATCGCCACAGAGATTAGATTCTTCTTCAATCTTGGAAAATGCATGAAATCCTTCAAGATGAAAGGTTTTCCAGAATCCCTCTCAAAGGAAATGGTCCCAATACCAGTCGCACTGTATCTACCATCATTACCCATCTCTATGTGCACTCCAAGATCCTTCTCATCCAGATCAGTAAAAAAATATTTGTCTCCGGTCATATGGAAAGACACACCACTATCAAGAAACAACACTGAACCCATCATACTTGAGACCAAACATGCGATCAATGAAAAAACCATCTCAAACTTCGAGGCTAAGGCTTCTCTAGTTGCAGATCCAACAGCCTGCTTATTTTTCTTCTTCTGTGGAAAATTAGTGGCGTAATGTCCATGTTGGTGATAGTAAAAGAACTTCACCTTGGACATGTCCTGCATCTTGCCTTTCACACCAGATTGAGAAGTATTCTTCTTACTCTTCCCCTTCCTTGCTTTGGAAGCCAAAGCACAATTTTCTTCATCTTCATTCTTCGATGAAGATCCATCCCTGGTACTCCGCCTTATCTCCTCCTACACAAGATATGACCAAAGTCACTCCCATCCTGGTAGTTTCTCCCAACCATTGAAAGAGTCCTCATAGGAATGCCAACTCTTCGGAAGCCCAAGGAGATCCAATCTCACCAAGTCCTCTTCATCTACAGTAACCCCCACACTTCCCATCTCATCCCTACACTGGACAAAATTCATGAGGTACTTGGGTATACTGTTGCCTTTCTCCATTTTTATTTTCCTAAGTTTATCCTTGAGCGCCAACTTCCTCTGGTCGCTCTTGCTTTGGAACAAGTCTGTCAAAGCTTTCCACATCAAGAATGGATAAGATTTACCATGAAGGTTGGAAACTATGTGATCCTTCACACCTTCCAACAGAATCCTTCGACATTTTTCTGTCTTCTTTTTCCATGCGTCAAGTGCGGCAGCATCGCTAGAAGCAGGTTTTAGAATTTCTGCATCTATGAACTCCTTCAACCCATTATCCTCCAGCATCGCCTCCATCCTATCCTTCCATGCAATATAATTCGATCTTCCCTCAAGGGCATACTCCAATCGCAATCCGTTGAAAGACATCTCAACTTCGACACCAAGAAAACGCTACTGGAAATTTGAATTCCACCAGCACAAAACTCAACCACTTCAATGCTTTGCAATTGCTCCAATGATCAATATCACTCTGATACCATGTAGAAATTATATAACTAATGTGTTATACATCCAAGATTCTCTTGATCACACACTATTTGACTTCTTGCATAATACAAAATCTCTTCTACTATTGATCATTACTTGCGGAAATTAAATCAATTGCATGCACACATTGAAACCATAAAAATTCACACATATGAACACAGTGTTTTAATGGGAAAGCATGAAGTTGAAAACCTCAGCTATTTGTATATAATATATTTCATAGATATCATGTAACAATCCTCATACAAAGCTGATCATATAAAGCTCTCGGTCATCTGATCGCTACACACTAATCGGGCCCATCTAGCAAATCCATGCATGAAATCTTGCCACTGCTACTTCTACTTACTCTAGTACACAATCCCTGGCAGAAGAAGAATGGATTTGAATGAACTCAAATTGGTCTAGCCTTTCTCACGCAATCCTCATTGGCATCTCCAATCACTGGGTGTTGCAAATCATGCAACACTATCGTCACAACTGATAGTCAACCTGCTCTTTCACCTACCTCTCCACTGGTCTCCACTGAAATTGTCCATGCAATGTAGTTAACTAATGTATTCTTCAGTTGATTAATGAGTTAATATTTAGTGAATTAATTAATAATTAATTCACACCACTCTCACTAGTGTATCAATCAGTTAGAATAGATACAACTAGCTCAACTATGTCTAACTGAGTTAAACTGAACACAACTCCACCAACTACTTCTATAACTCCACCAAACTCTGTCACATGAGTTCTAACTAAAGTCTCCATGAAATAGCTCCACTTAACCCTTAGGAATAGCGTAATTCATTCTGTCAGCTCCTGTGCCACATCTGTGCACTTAAATGAAGTGCTCCAAGAGAATAAGTTAATGTTTAGAGTCCAAATATTATTAAGAGCTAATAATATTCGACATATCTATTTTTAGACTGGAAATCTAAAAATAGGTGCACTTGATATGTCTAAAAAATAGAATTCCATCTATTTTCCAACTTTACCAACCATCCACAAATATCTGCCAGATTCATAGAATATGATCGACATGTCTAAAAATAGAGATAGTCTAAAAAAATATACTTGCACCAAAAATAACTGTTTGAGCCCATAGCAAGTGAGCGACTCTTTTCACTAAGCTCATCATCTTGTTGCAATCTCAACATGAATTGTTGTTTGGTTCAACAAGAATTTTATTAAAATAGGACTTTTGCATATTGGGAATTGAAAAATATTATCCTTTCTCTAATTAGGAGTTGATTGAATTCAAAATATTAGATATTCATATTTGTTGCATTAATATTTTAGTCAAGTCATAATACCATTGGTTTCACGTCCATTCACCTGTTGAGTAAACAAAGACTTTAAAAAAGCGCTTAATAAAATCAATCAGACATTTTTATATTTCTATTGTAGTCACACCTACATTACATTAGTTGTAGGGCTTTGTAATAGGTGTTGAAATTTAACACTCCAAATATGCAAACAAACATATAAGCTTCTGATAGGGAGAGAAATCAATTTACCACATCTTGTCTCTGGGAAGCTCCTCTTACATAAGTGTCAAGCACGAAGTCATATTGAACCTAGTGAAGTAATCAACCCTACTTCATTGGTTATGTTAGCGTTGATATACACGCACTATAAATGGAGTCGTAAGGCACTTGGGAATTACTTGATAGGACTAAATCGTTTTGAGATATCTCTCAAGGGGATTAAGATTTGTTACTCTACCCTTACATGCATATCTGACTTACGACTGTCCCCCTAGGATAGGTGGTTGTATGCTGTAACTTTAGAGACCATAATATTAGGGCTAATATACAATGTGGCAGCGAGGGGGAATCCTTGTTGTACCTTGAACAAATGTTGTCCAGACTCACTCGTGTTTTCTTGGAGGGTGCTTTTATATATATGGAGTTATTTTCACTAGGTTGTGCCATTAAGCAGGTTGTTAGTGTAACTGGTTCCACCCACTTTATCTCTAGCCACTTTTCACATTGATCTTTGAGATGTTGCATTCCATCACCAACTAGTGATTTCACTGTGGAAAGGCTATCTATATGTTTTGAATCCTTAGATTTATTAACACGTGTTAGTTTTCTTGTTTTACTTATTAACAAAGACCATAAGTGTGAATTTTGAATTTGAATTATTAAATATTGTTAAAATTTTAGAATGTAGACTTTTGTAATTCATAATGTTTTTTCAAGAGAATTGTTTTGGTAAATCACATTCCAATTTTTTGGGTCAACGCATTTCTAACCACTTAGTGTGGGTCATCATCAGGAATTAGATGAATGTTCTGATCCAATAATGTCAATATATACTATAGAGATTCAAAATGACTAGTTATAACAGAGAAAAAAGAATGATTTATTTAAAATGAACATTAAAAGGAAAAATAATAAAATATTTATTATGAATATTAAAAAATTAAAAAATAATTAATATGAAATTGAACATTAAGTTAATAAATTAATGTTTTTAATAATAAATTATTATTATTTTTTGAATAATTATAACTAATATATAAGAATTTCTTCCCATAACTATTTTCATATTAAAGTAATAATAACTATAAAAATATTATTATTAGTATTCTTCAAATAACCCCTAATAGTGATTATAAAAAATGTTATTAAAGATAATATTATTATAAAAATACAAATAATAACCCATATATAGTAACTCTAAAAAAATGTTATTAAAGATAATATTATTATAAAAATACAAGTAATAAATATTAAAAATGTTATAATATTAAGAAAATTATTAATAAAAAAGGAAACATAGAAAAGAATACAAGGTGAGAAAAATGAAATCTAATCTTGACAAAATAGAGGAAAATCTAAGACACTAAATAAAAGATGAACAATATAAATATAAATATAAATATAAATAACTACCCAATAATTGAAAATAAAAAGAATAAAGGAACTAAAAATGTTAATAATAGGAGAAAGACAAATACCTATCAAGAACCAACTAAAAGGGAGAGATGGAAAGAAAAAACTTTTAAAAAAGAGGAAATAAAAGTAAGAAAGAAAAGATAAGAGGAAAGGAATAGACCTAGGAAAAAAGGGATGGGATGCAACAATTGCTAATCTTCCACTCATCATCCCTATTCAACTTAATTAGACCTTTTTTCAATTTTGATGGCCTCCTTAAACTTTCTTTGATGGAGATGGTCAAACCTTGTAATGACTTGAAACTCTTCCAAAAAATGTTTAGCCAAAGTTGAGGAGCGTGCCCTACAATGCCTGACATTAGCATCATGCTCTTGAATCCTTTGTTTTATAGAGCGACCTGTTATAAGTATTCAAAAAACAATAATAATATATTATTAAAAACAATATTTTGTTAAACTAACATTTAATTTCATATCAATTATTTTATAAGTTTTTGGACATTCATAATAAATATTTTATTATTTTTCGTTTAACGTACATTTTAAATAAATAATTTTTTCTTTATTATAACTAGCTATTTTTCCTTCTATAGTACATATTTACATGATTGGATCATAACATTAATCTATGTCCTAATGATGAACCACACTAAGTAGTTCAGAACACGCCAACCCGAAAAATTGGAATGTGATTTACCAGAAGAATTCTCTTGAAAAAACATTGTTAAAATTCTTTAAAAAATTCACTATGACATGTTTACCTCATCGTTCTCATAGAATTCAAGGTTTACCCCTTGAATTTACACATGGTAAATTTTGAAGAATACATAAACAAAAAAAAATAAAAAACTACAGAACCTGAAACATCATAAGTTAGAAACATCAACACCTGTTGTTACAAAACCAGGAATCACAAAATATGAGATATTTCAAACTGAAGTGGTAGAAACTAAAATGGTCAAAAATTTATAACCAAAGACAATTGAACCTAATATTTTAAAAGCTAAAGTAATTGAACCTGAAACTTTAGAACCAAAATTACTTTTACCTAAAGAATCATAGATTGCCAGGTCAATAACCTTAGAAAATTACATCTCTCCTTCATTAGGTTTAGTATCTACCCCTTTACCTATTAAATCTAAAATATTTGTGGCTTCAAGTGATGAATTATATCATCTTCCTCATAGTCTATTGAGTATCAAAGAAATTATTAAAGAACTTGTTCCTTCCAACCCTCCCATTACCAAGGTTACACGACCTTTTCTCGTTAAAATTCCATCATATCCTTTATGAAAAAACCCTCAGTATCGAGCTCTTCTAAACTCTTCAAGACCTATAATGGTTGGCCCACCTGAGAGACTTTCTTTTTACACACTATCTTTTTTACCAAGGCCAACCATGATTAAGTATACACTTGAAAGTCAAACTTCATCCTCTCTTGTTAGTGGATCTACTGAGTCAATTACAACTTCCATGCTTATTGGATCTCTAGAGTCTTACATTTATGGTGGACCATCCATACCTGATGGGTATAATTTACTCAAAGAATCCTTTTTAAGAGATGCAACTGGTCCTACCTTTCTCGAATTTCCCACTTGATCCTTTGAAATTTCGTCTGGTTCATCTCTAGCAAGTATTGGTCAAACTTCCTAAACATTATTTGCTTGACAAACTTTTGCAATTGGGGTAAAACCAAGGTTTAATTAATAACTTAATTTATTATTTGGTGGTGCAGGATTTCTGCAAAAACCCCCAATAAGATCTTATCCTACTGAGGAAAAATCATCCTATTGTCCTTATTTTCCCACAAGGGGGAAACATACTATAGGAACATATACTCCACTTGGGGGGGAAATTATTGTTGGATCTTATCCACCTATTGGTCAAACACCTCAGGTAAGTTTTCCACAACCTATTGGAACTTAACCTCTTAATGGTGCCCCATTCCCAAGAATGATTTGTACTCCTTGGAACCTTTATTATTGAAGTGTGCCTCAGAATCCCTCTAGTCAACCTATTCAAGGTATATCACAGATTTCTTCTAGTGAACTTGTTTAGGGGGTGCCTTAAATTCTTTTCGGTCAACTTGTTTAGGGGGTGCCTTAAATTCTTTTCGGTCAACTTGTTTAGGGTGTACCCAAAATTCCTATTGGTCAACCTATTCAGGGTACACATCAAATACCCATTAGGAAACCTATTTGAGGTATACCCAAAATTACATATCAAGGTTATCCTCAAATGAAAACATGTTAAAATTTCCAAGGACTTCTAGTTACAACTAAACCTGTTGTAGGTTACCCTTGATTTCCTCATTTGACTTATTGTGGTGGAATGCAAATGCCTATGGCACAAAATATTCCAAGTGTTGATCAATGGTTGTCATTGATGTAAACCCAAGCAGCACCAGGGGCTACCCCAATATTTCATGGGAATTTTGACCTACCAAATTACTATATTCTGGGTCAAGAATGATTTTGATGGTTTCTTTTTGTCGAGATGTTTCTGTTGATATATGTCGCGCCACTTAATTATTCACGGTTTGAGAGATATTCATGTTTTAAGTTTGTAACCTCAGTTAGTGGGCTAAAAACCCATGGGGTTGTGGCATGGGTCATTAAAAATTCATAATTAATGTTTTTTAAGCTCCTAAATTCCCTCCCACATTCACTTGTTGAAGCCCCTCTCAACCTAAGCATTTATATAAATTGTGATCTTCATATACTCCTTATGCAAGGGATTTCTCCATCTGAAACAGGTCATCGTGGAATTTGCGCTCTAAATTTTTTTATACAAAGGTTCAGAAGCTAAAATTTTTATGAGGTGAAGCCAAAATCCCAAGGAAGATCATGTGAAAATTTCAGATCAAGGTGCAAAACATTTTCGGAGATTTGATCTATGGAAGTCAGTGTTTTTGTAGGCTCTTGAAATGCATATCAAAGAAGTGACCTTGGGAAAATCATCATAACTATCTCTTTGTGTATCGGATTAGAATTTTGTAAAAAGTGGCAGATAGTGCATAGACTGTAGTTTTTTCTATATCAATTTCAGAGCTGAATGAAGAAATAGTGACACATGGCACGTGTACAATTTTGCTTTAGTGAAACTGTCCATAATTAAGGAATTGTGAGAGATTGGGAATAACTCTCCCTTGAAGAATCCAAATTGGGTCAAAATTTTGGCATTGGAAAGATGACTCAGAGGAATACTATAGGACCGAAAAACATATATTGAGGATATGAAATAACAGAGATACACCATATTCATTATCAAGCTCCTAGAAGGCAAGAAAAAGATAGATCATGTGTTGTCAAGGGCTTCAAAGGACCAGAATTTCTAGGGTAGAAAATCAAAGCAAGGTGCAGCAGAGGGTAGCATGACAAGAGCAGCAACCAAGGTGCAGAACAACAACAAGAATTTCATCACATGAAGTCTTCAAGTGGGCATCACTGCATACAGTCACTGTAAAGGTATCATTGTAAATACATTATTGTAAAATTTTTTCTAGTGTCTATCTACCAAGAGTTGAAGGGGAAGTGTCTGGAGGTCTAGGATCATCACTAGGTGGTTTTGTCATAGTTTGGGTTATGGTCTATTGTGTCTTATTCTTCTACATCATTCTATATCATTGTAAAGTGGACCATTTTCCCTGGTACGAGAGTCCATTCTTATTTTATTCTTCTATAGGGTGGTAGGGTGGTGCTAGGGTGAGTTGTATCTCATTGAGTGTTGGGGCATCCATTCAGTTGAATACTGAATAATCTCGAGCATTGGAGCATCCATCCAGTGGGAGCTAGATAAGAATGCTTTTCTAGATTCTAGGAAGTTGGAACTTTATTTTCAATTGGAGTTGAATATTAAAGAATTATTAGAAAATCATTAGGCCGTTTTTGTCTCGGAGTGGGTTTCCACCTTAAAAACTGTGCGCATTTGTGTTCCTTTTGTTTACTGCTATAATTTTACAAACATTGATAATAATTTAAGATTAACTATTGCTCTAATTGAAAGGAATACTGATTCACCCCCCCTCTTAGTATTTCCAACAATTGGTATCAGAGTTTGGTTCCTTCAATAACAGTTTAAAAACAGGAAGGACGTCATGGAGCATACCAAGATTGGTGTACCTCTGTTCAATGAAAATAATTATGCACTCTAGAAAGGAAGAATGGAGGTGTATCTCTTGGCACAAGGTTACGAAATATGGGGCATTGTTCAAAATGGATTTACATCAACCATGGATGAACAAGGTAAGAAGAATTTGGTAAATGATTCAAAAGAAAAGAATATTATTATCAGTGGACTTATTGAATCTGCTTATCATAAAGTGTTGGGTTGTAAAACCACCAAAAATGTATCAAACAAGCTTGAGAATATATATGCAGGTGACTCAAATGTCAAAGAAGCAAAACTTGAAATCTATAGAGAAAAATTTGAGCAACTCAGAATGAAAGAAGATTGCAACATTGCTGCATACTTCTAATATGTTGATGAAATAACAAATACTCTGGAAGGATTGGGAGAGCCAGTTAACGAGAAGACTATTATACGAAAGATTCTTAGAACGTTACTAGGGAGATTCAACCCAAAGGTATAGGTCTCAAAATACAGTGAAAATCTGGACAAACTCAGAAAAGAGGAATTACATGGAGTTCTCATAGCATATGAAATGAGACTTGATGAATAAGAGGGTACTTCAAATCTAGAAACTATGTTCGTTACATCTAAGAAAACCAATAAGGACAAACAACCTTCAATTGAAAAGACATGCACCTGCAAGTGTGAGGAAAAGGGAGATGATCGAGAAGGTCTTTCAGATGAATAATATGCTTACTTTACGTGAAAACTAAAAATTGGTAAGGGAAAATTAAAAGGTAAAATTCCATTGATATGTTTCGGATGTGGTGAGGTTGGGAATTTCGTAGCAAAATGTCTGAACAGAAGTGATGGAAACTCAAAAGGAAAGAAAGGCTTTAAGAAATTAAAAAAGAAAAGATCCAAAAAGGAAATTTCTCTCTAAAGAAGATAGCTCATCATCCGATGAAGACAATGACAGTGTAGAAGAAGCCAATGAGAGAATATTTTTTATGGCCAAGCACAATAAACAAGAGGTATCAAACAACGAAGAAGAAGGATTGACCTTAGAATAATTTTCTAAGGAAGAAGTCAAGATTATAAAAGAGCTCAAGGTAGAGAAGATCCGTTCCAATACTCTTGAAGAACAAGTTCAAGGTCTCAAAATTGAAGTTGAAGAACACAAATGTATTGAAGAGTCACTCCAAAAGAAGTTGGAAGAAAGAAACCAAGAAAGGGAAGCATTAGAAGCCGAAGTAGTCTCATTGCATAAGGAAGTGAAGAAGGGAAAAAATGTCCAAAACTATGCTAATAGCTCAAGAGCATTGGAAGAAATCATCAACATTCAACGATCTTACAACGACAGAACTGCCCTCGGTTACAAAGAAGAAGAAGCAGGATCATCTACAACAAAATATAATGAACCTATGAGATATGACATGCATGTAGACTTCATTGGACAAGATTCGCAAGCACATCCTTGGAAGACGATTCCTCGACGAAGATTTCCATCCAGGTACCAACATATTTTTCATGGCTATTGTTATTCATGTGGAAAATTTGGTCATAAAGCTGTAGAATGTTGCACGTACCCTAGGAACCAATACAATTGTAGGAGATCCTTCAAATATGAACCTCCCAGGGCTCAACGAAACATCAATAGATTTTAACATTTAAGAAGTAATATGGAATGTTACAAATTTCAGAACTTTGGACTCATGGCCAGAGACTGCAGACTTGAAAATCCTCTAGAAGAATCTTCGAAGCCACATAATGAACGAACATGGAAGAAGAGGGAGACTGATAATTGTGCTCTCGCTCTCAAGGCTCAAAGCTTGTCAAACAGGGAGGTAACTCCTCAAATCAGAATGTGTATTAGCTGAAGAATGCATATGGATTTATACATGGAGGTGAGGCTATTGGGATTCATCTCCCAATGACTCTTGGCCTTCCTTATTTCCTAATATTAATTAATATACAATATTAAATGTGCACACCCATCCCATAGGATTAGGTTTCAACATTCCCGCCTTTAATCCGAAGGGATGTTGGTGAGTCCAAGCATCGATCTGAACTTTTCAAACTTTTCTCTTCCAAGTGCTTTGGTGAAGATGTCAGCAGTTTGCTCATTTGTGGAACAATGATGTAGTTGGATGGTTTTGGCCTGAACATGATGTCGAATTAGATGGTACTTTGTATTGATGTGCTTTGTTCGATCATGGAACTTTGGGTTCTTGGCCAACTTTATTGCGGAAGTGTTGTCGATCATGAGTGGAGTGGAATACATTTGTTTCATCTGCAAATCTTCCAGGATTTTCTGGAGCCACACAATTTCCTTTGTTGCTTCAGCTGCTGCCACATATTCTGCCTCGGTCGTGGAATCTGCTGGAACTGACTATTTGCGTGATCTCCATGAGACAGCTCCTGATCCAAGACTCATGGTGTAACCTATAGTAGACACCCCTGTTTCTTTGTCGCCATCAAAGTCTGAATCAGAGTATCCGATCAAGCTGAAGTCGCCTACCTGTGTATATTTGAGTCCAAAGTCTTGAGTCCCCTTCAAGTACCTTAACACTCTTTTTGCAGGAGACCAATGTCCTTCACAAGGTTTTTGCATGAACCTTGAGAGGATTCCAACAGCAAATGAAATGTCAGGTCTGGTGGTGGTCAGGTAGATAAGACTTCCTACAAACTGTCTATACTTAGTTGCATCCTCAAATTCCTTCCCTTCAATAGATGTGAGCTTCAAGTTTTGTTCCATTGGAGTGGTTAAGGGATTACATTCATCCATGCCAAACTTGTTCAAGAGATCTCCAATGTACTTCTTTTGAGAAAGAAATATAAATTTAGGATGTTGAATTACTTCAATACCTAGATAGTAATGAACATGACCCAAATCAGTCATTTCAAAACCTTTCTTCAACTCTTTCTTCATGGATGCAATATAGCTCTCATTGTTTCCTGTTATCAAAAGATCATATACATATACCACAAGATATACAACTGTTTTTCCAACTTTCTTAACAAACAAAGTTGCATCATCAAGATCAAAATGTTTGAAATCAAGTTTCAGAAGATGCTCGGTCAATTTCTCATACCAGGCTCGTGGTGCTTACTTGAGGCCATACAAGGATTTTACAAGTTTGCAAACTTTGTGTTCTTGACCCTTTATCACAAATCCTTCTGGCTGGGACATATAAACTTTCTCCTTTAGATATCCATTCAAGAAGGCTGTTTTTACATCCATCTGATGGACTTTCCATCCATTCTGAGCTGCTAAGGCAAAGAGAGTCCGAATGGTGGTCCATTTTGCTGTGGGAGCAAAAGTTTCTTCATAATCGACTCCTTCTTTCTGTGCGAATCCTTTTGCCACAAGCCTGGCCTTGTGCTTGTCAAGTGAGCCGTCTGCTTTGTACTTGTTCTTGTAGACCCACTTACAACCAATTGGTTTCGTTCCCAAAGGCGGATCAACCAACTTCCAAGTGCCATTCTTTATCAAGGCATCATACTCCTTTTGCATCGCTTCTTTCCATTCATCATGAGAAGCGGCTTCTTTGAAGGAAGTTGGTTCATGATCTGTAGACAAACTCAATTCACAGTTATACGCAATATCCATATCAACAGGGGAATCAGAATTATCTACATCACCTTCGATTTCTTGAGTGGAACTTCTTGTTCCTGTTTTTCCAACCTCATCAGGATGAACATCCTCCAGTGTCTTTGTCAACCATTTGGGAGGACCTTTCTGAGATGGCCCAGGCTGGTCACTTGACTGAGTTGGGATTGATTCAAGATTCAATCTCCCAATTCTGTCAATCACATCATCCAATGTGTCATTCGTGGTTGTTTCTTCATGCGGGGGAGAGAGTGCTTCAGGATATGATTCCATAGTTTGATTCAATATCGGAATCCCCCCTTCAAGGTGTGGAATCACATTATCAAATTCTTGGAAAGAATTTGCATGTGTGAATCTATCCAGGCGATCAAGTTGCCGCTCAACAACCTTGTCACTCTTGGAAGATTCAAGAAATATGACATCTCTTGCTATCACAAACTTCTTATTTGTTTCATCATAGAGACGATATCCTTTGGAGGTATTGAAGTACCCCAAGAAGATACATTTTCTACTTCTAGCACCAAGTTTGTTCCTTTGACCCTTGGGTATCAAGGCATAACAGGTGGACCCAAAGACCCTGAAATGCTTTACCAAAGGAATGTGGCCATGCCACATTTCAAAAGGAGTTTTTTTTCTAATTGAACTTGAAGGACACCTATTCTTTATGTAAACATCACATAGAACTGCATCAGCCCAAAACATCAATTTTACATTCTTGAAAAATAACATGGAGCGGACCATATTTAAAATAGTTCTGTTCATTCTTTCAACTACACCATTCTGTTGGGGATTATATGGCACAGTTGTTTGATGTTTGATTCCATGTTGACGAAGATAAATTTCAAATTCGTTTGAAGTGTATTCTTTTCCATTATCAGTACGTAGAGAGCCAATATGAGTTTGTGCATCATTTTCTATCCATGCATGAAAATTCTTGAATGTTTGAAAAGCATCAGACTTATTCTTCAATAAGTAAATCCAACACATTCTGGTGTAGTCATCAATAAATGTCATCATGTATTTATTTCCATTTGTAGAAGCAATAGGCATAGGGCCACATAAATCTGAATGAACAAGCTCAAGTTTTCTATGTGCTCTGGAGTGTGAATCATGAAATGGATGTTTGCTATGCTTTCCTAGAATACAAGCATCACATTCCTTAGGTTTTCTAGGAATTGTAGGCAGTCCATCAACACCATTTTTCTTCAACAAACGAAGGCTGTCATAGCTTAAGTGTCTAAATCTAGCATGCCATAAAAGACTTGATGGGAATGTACCTTCATCATGATGTGAACTGAATGCAAAGTTTTGAGCATGAGCAGATGAACCTTTCAGCTTCAAGAGTCTCCCTTCTTCTATTCCCTCCATGACAAGTGAGTGATCTGATGCTTTTCTGACCTCTGCCTTGCCATAAAACAAGTGAATTGAGTGTCCTTGCTGCCGGATTTCGACCAGGGACAACAAGTTTCTCTTCAACTCAGGGAGGTATAGAACCTCATGTAGGATATGATCTGGAAGACCAGGCAGTTTAAGCCTGACTGTGCCAAGCCCTGATGGCTTGAGTTTGGATTTATCTATGAAATATACTGCTCCATCAACTTTGTTAGTGAATTCTTCAAAAAAATCTTTTCTAAATGTCATGTGACATGTTGCTCCTGAATCTAGCAACCAATCATCTCTCCATGAAGTAAATGAAACATCAAATAGGTTTTCAGTTACTCCATTGTTACAATGTGCTAGAACATAATGAGCGGATTCAGGTGCTTTACCTTTGTCTCTGTCATTAGTTTTACCTTTGTCTTGATTTCTTTGCTGCTCAATTTTCTCCCAAGGTGTTCTGCATTTGGATGCATCATGTCCATCTTTATTGCAACGTGTGTAATGAAGATTGGATTTGTCAGATTGTCTGCCCCCCCTTTCTGTGAAGTTTCTTCTTCCTCTGCCTCTTCTGCCACCTCTTCCTCTGGATGAATCTGGAGCATGACTCTTTTCTCTATGTGCCAAGTATGCAGCCTCTTCGGAAGACGAAGGGACTGTCATCTTCTCGAAAGCTTTCTCTCTTTCTGCAAACTTTTTCTCAAGTGTATCAAAGGTGATATTAACGATGTCATCACTTGATTGCGAATCGAATGGTTAGAGTGCTCTGGATATAATGGCGAGCTCTTTGTCTGAAGTGGGCTTTGCTGGTGTACAATGTGCTAGAACATAATGAGCGGATTCAGGTGCTTTACCTTTGTCTTTGTCATTAGTTTTACCTTTGTCTTGATTTCTTTTCTGCTCAATTTTCTCCCAAGGTGTTCTGCATTTGGATGCATCATGTCCATCTTTATTGCAACGTGTGCAATGAAGATTGGATTTGTCAGATTGTCTGCCCCCCCTTTCTGTGAAGTTTCTTCTTCCTCTTCCTCTTCTGCCACCTCTTCCCTGCGGATGGAATATAGACATGGCACTCTTTTACTGCTCTCATATACTGAGTATAAACTCTTTAGAAGACGAAAGGGGCCCAGCTGTCTTCCCAAAATCTTTCTATCTTTGCGGCTTTTTCTCAAGTGTGCTCTAGGGTGATATGCTCAAGGTTCCACTTGATTGCACGTACTTGATTGCAAAGACTCAAGATAATGTGAGTAAGTTGGATATAATACTTGAGCTCTTTGTCTGAAGTGGGCTTTGCTGGTGGATTTCCTTCTTGTCCTTCATAGATTCCTTTCCACAACTCATTAAAAATGAGTGTGTGTTTAATCTTCTGAGACCATTCAAGATAGTTATCTTTGCCGGAGAGAACCACCCCAACAATAGAGATGAGAGAATGCATTAGTTTGCTGGAAAAAATTCTTTTGAAGAGGAAAAAATTCTGGTAAAAAACTTTCAATTCTGGAAATTTGTTCAATTAAAGGGGACAAAAACTCTTGCTAAAAATACTGAATTCTGCACAAAAAAATATATGTATTTTTTTTTGTATTTGAAGAAGGAAAATTTATATGCATTGAAAATGTGGAGGGGTGGTATTATGAAAATGGGAAGTGGTATTATAAAGTGGTATTGTAAATAGAATGAAGGGCGGGAGCGGTATTTAATACAAACATGGAAGAGGAGGGGCGGTTCGTATTACAAAGACAACGTGTATTGTGTCAAAGACAACGTAAAAAATGGTATTAAAAGGAGGGCCGATTCATATTACAAAGACAACAATATTGTATCATATTACAAAGACAACGTGTAGGTGTATTATATATAAGAGCGTATAAGTGGAGTGACAGTGCTATTACATGGACAGAGAACGGTATTATATATGCAGTGGAGGGCGTATTATATATAACTGGAGTGTACAAGAGGTGGGAGTATATATTTGATGTGACAACGATTTACAACAGCCACGAGCCACGACAGGGCACGGAGAGGGACGAGGGCGGAAATATAACTGGTAACAACGTATGTCAGCGTAAATATTATATGATGTTTGCTGGAGTGGCGGGATATGTATGCAGAAACAACTGTATTTACTTATGCGGAGGTGTATGCATGCGGTGTGCACAGACAACACAGGAGGGAGGCGTAATGGATATAAATGATGTTAAGTGGTGGTGTTAATAACAGCGCGGGGACTGTTGAATTAAACGCAGGTGGAATTAAATGCAGTGAGAGCGGTAATATGGACTGGTATGACAAATAGACCAGGATTCGATGTTGGGGATAGTGCAGTGGGGATGTTTGTGGTGAGATGCGTGGATGTATATGAGTCGACAGTGCTGGAAGAGAGAGGGCCGAAAAGCCACAGGAGCGAGTGTAAAGTGTGAGAGCAGAGGGGTAGGGATAGCAGATGGCGGGTGAGGGAAATGTGAGGTGCGTTGGGTAGGTGAGGGAGAAGTGAAGGCGAACGCACTGGGTTGGGTAGGTGAGATTTTGAAATAGTAGGAATTTAATAACCGAATTTGCAGGTGTGTGCAGGGGCTGCAATTTGCAGTATTTCAGGAATTGCAGAATTGCAGAATTTTCAGGAGCTGCAGGAGCTGCAAATATCAGAGTTGTGTAGAGATAAAAAAAAAATGCAGAATAGCAGTATATAACATCAATTTAATGGAGCAACAAAACTATACGGAAAAACTGACTAAGAAAAGGAATGAGGGAGTTACACCACAGACAAAAATGCCAACAGTGGGACTGGCTCTGATACCATGTCAAACCAGGAGGTAACTCCTCAAATCAGAATGTTTATTGAATGAAGAATGAACATGTATTTATACATGGAGGTGAGGCTATTGAGATTCATCTCCCAATGACTCTTGGCCTTCCTTATTTCCCAATATTAAATAATATACAATATTGAATATTCTCACCCAACCCTAAGGATTAGGTGTCAACAAAAACAACAATAACTTGTATGTGGTATGTTGACAGTGGTTGCTCAACGCATATGACTGGAGATAGAAGGAAATTTGTATCTCTGAAAGAGAAGAAGGATGGAACTGTATCCTTTGGAAATGATGGATCTTCAAATTTTATAGGATCAAGTATGGTCACTCTCGGAAGCAAATATGTTATAGCCAAGAATGTTCTATCGGTTGAAAACATGAATCAAAATCTGCTTAGTGTTGGACAAATGTGTGATCAAGGACACACAATGCTATTCAACTCCACAAAATGTGAAATCAGGAAAAGAAGGTATGGTAAAATTGTGGCTACAACAAGTCGAGCTCCAAATGACATATATGTTCTGGATGAAGCAAATAAAGCATGTGTAATAGCTAAAGAAGATGAAATATGGTTACGACACAAATGAATGGGTCACATACACTTTGATAATCTTGTCAAGATAAGCAAAAAGGAAGCAGTACGAGAAATGCCGAAAATCTCAAAACCTTCCAACACACTATGCGACAAGCAGATAAAAGTCCAATTTAAACCAAAAGAAAACTTTGCATCACATCCATTGGAATTGATACATACTAATCTATGTGGTCCTATGAGAACAAAAGGCTTATATGGAGAATTATATTTCATGTTAATGATAGATGACTATACCAGGATGACAACCGTTAGTTTCCTAAAGAAAAAATCTAAATCATTTGAGTGCTTTAAGATCTACAAGGAGTTGGTCGAAAATGAAATTGATTTGAAAATAAAGTGTTTAAGATCAGATAATGGCGGAGAATTCACTTCCAAATTATTTCAACAATACTGTGACGAAAATGGAATAAAAAGACAATTTTCAACAGCACGAACACCTCAGAAAAATGGAGTTGCTGAAAGAAAGAACAAAACCATAGAGGAAATGGGTAGAACAATGTTGAAGGACTCAAAATTGGACGAAAAATTCTGGGTTCAATAAATTGATACGACAATCTTCATTATCAACCGAAGTCTTCTCAGAAATAATTGCAACAAGACCCCATATGAATTATGGAAAGGAAAACTAGCTAATGTAAAATATTTCAGAATCTTCGGAAGCAAATGTTATATCAAAAGAGAAGATCAAAATTTGGGTAAGTTTGAATCACGTGTTGATGAAGGTATCTTTGTTGGTTACTCACGTAAAAGAAAGGCCTATAAATGTTATAATCTAAGACAAAAACAGATAGTGGAGAGCATAAATGTTACATTTGATGAAGATGGTGTTCTAGCGAGTAATGATGAGGATCTAGAATCTTTGAAACTTGAGATAGAGGCTGAAAATGACACAGATAAAATTGAAGAACAAGAAGCAACTATCAACGAGGAAGAAGTAAACAACGATCATCAAGATATACCAGAACAACAACAAGAAGCTCCTCCAAGGAGAACAAAAGAGTGGATTCAAAAGAACCATCCATCAAATCAAATCATTGGTGACATAAATGAAGGTCGATAGCTTCGTTCATCACAACAAGCTCACATTTCTTTTCTAGCAACCTTTGAGCCTAGTAGTTTTGAGGAAGCCAACCAAAATGAACATTGGGTAGAAACTATGAATGAAGAATTGGATCAAATCGAGAAGAATAACACCCGGGAATTATTTCCACGACCGAAAGATAAAAATCTCGTTTGGACTAAATGGGTGTTCAGAAAAAAATTGAATGAAGATGGATAGGTTACCAGAAACAAAGAAAGAATGGTTTGCAAAGGCTATGCACAAGTGGAAGGAATTTATTTCGATGAAACATTTGCACCAGTTGTCAGAATGGAAGCCATCCAAATGTTTCTCACCTATGCATGTTCAAGAAAAATCAAAGTCTACCAAATGGATGTTAAGTCAACTTTTTTGAATGGAGAATTAGAAGAAGAATTTTACATCGAACAACCTGAAGGTTTTCTACTATCAGAAAAAGAAGACTATGTTTTCAAGTTAAAGAAGGCTCTATATGGTCTCAAGCAGGCTCCCAGACCATGGTATGCTCATCTTGATGGATATCTACGTCAACAAGGGTTCAATAAAGTTATTGTTGATAGCAATCTTTATGTACAAATAGATAAAGATAATTTAACAATCGTTGAGGTATATGTGGATGATATAATATTTGGTAGCAATGATGATCAACTAAGTAAGAAATTTTCTACAAATATGCAAAGTGAGTTCGAGATGTCTTTACTTGGTGAGCTGACATACTTCTTAGGGCTTCAAATATCTCAACAAGAGAAAGGAATATTTATATGTCAAGCCAAGTACATCAAGGAAATGCTCAAGAAATTCAAAATGGAAGATTACAAACCCATCCTTACTCCGATGGTAACAGGTTGCAAATTGAGCATAGACGACTCATCTAAGGATGTGGATAAGAGGTTGTACAGATATATGATTAGTAGTCTTCTATATGTAACAGCCTCCGGGCCAGATGTTATGCAAGAAGTTGGACAAGTAGCAAGATTCCAAGCAGCACCGAAAGAATCACATATTATTGTCGTCAAAAGAATTCTTCGATATCTAAAGGGCACAAAAGAATATGGATTGTGGTATCCCAAGGGTAACAATCTCATTATTCAAGCCTTTACAGATGCAGATTGGGCAGGAAGCATTGATGATCATAAGAGTACTAGTGGAGCAGCATTCTATTTAGGTGGTTGTCTCGTATCATGGTTGAGAAAAAAGAAAACCTCAATCTCGTTATCTACAGCGGAAGCATAATACATTGCAGCGGCATCATGTTGTACTCAAGTCCTTTGGATGAAAAAAACTTTTCAAGATATTCAAGTACAATTTAGTGAGCCTATTCCCATATTCTGTGACAACACTAGTGTCATCAGCATCTCCAAGAATCCTGTCATGCATTAAAAAACAAAACACATTCCAATCAAATATCATTTTGTTAGAGAACAAGTCGCTGAAAATAATATCAAACTTGAGTATGTTGGTACAAAAGAAAAAATCGCTAATATCTTCACTAAACCTTCACCTCATGAAGCATTTGAATATCTTTTCCAGAAGCTTGGGATTCTCCCAAGTTCTCATTATATTTTCCTTATTCATAATATAAAGGGCGAGTGAAAGTGTGTACAGGTCTGCATGATGGTTGTGTGTCAGAGGGATTTACCCTTTTCCATTGATGTCAAAGGGGGAGAGAATGTTGTAGGAAGAGGTGTCATGATCGCAGGGGGAGTACTTGTGTTGCCATCAATGCCAAAGGGGGAGATTGTTGATCAGCGGTTGTCATTGATGTCAACCCGAGCAGCACCAGGGGCTACCCCAATATTGCATGGGAATTTTTACCTACCAAATTAATATATTATAGGTCAAGAATTCTTTTTATGATTTCTTCTTGTCGAGATGTTTCCATTGATATATGGCACGCCACGTAATTCTTCACGGTTTGAGAGATATTCATGTTTGAAGTTTGTAACCCTAGTTAGTGGGCTAAAAACCCATGGGGTTGTGGCATGGGTCATTGAAAAGTCATAATTAATATTTTTTGAGCTCCTAAATTCCCTCCCACGTTAACTTGTTGAAGCCCCTCTCAACCTAAGCATTTATATAAATTGTGATCCTCATATCCTCCTTATGAAAGGGATTTCTCCTTATGAAATAGGTCATCGTGGAATTTTCACTCTAACTATTTTTATACAAAGGTCCAGAAGCTGAAATTTTTATGAGGCGAAGCCGAATTCCTGAGGAAGCTCCTATGAAAATTTCAGATCAAGGTGTAAAATATTTTTGGATATATGATCTGTGGAATTTAGTGTTTTTGGAGGCTCCTGAAATTCATATCAAAGAAGTGATCTTGGGAAAATCGTCATAACTCTCTCTATGAGTCTCATATTGGAATTCTGTAAAAGGTGAAAGATAGTGCACGGACTTTAGTGTTTTCTCTATCAATTTTAGGGCTGAATAAAGGAACAGTGACATGTATCACGCTGTACAATTTTTCTCTACTGAAACAGTCCATAATTAGGGCATTGTGAGAGATTGGGAATAAATCTCTCTTGAAGAATCCAAATTGGGTCAGACCTATGGAATTGGAAAGATGACTCAGAGGAATAATAAAGGATTGAAAATCAGATATTGGGGATCTGAAATAACAAAGATACACCATATTCAATATCGATCTCCTAAAAGGAAAGAAAAAGCTAGATAATGTGTTGCCAAGGGCTGCAAAGGACCAAAATTTCTAGGGCAGAAAATCAAAGCAAGATGCAGCAGAGGGTAGCATGACAAGAGCAAAAACCAAGGTGCATAACAACAACAAGAAGTTCATCACATGAAGTCTTCAAGTGGGCAGCACTACATACAGTCATTGTAAAGGTATCATTGTAAATACATTATTGTAAAAATTGTTCTATTGCCTATCTGCCAAGAGTTGAAGAGGCAATGTCGGGAGGTCTAGGATCATCATTAGGTGGTTGTGTCATAGTTTGGGTTATGTTCTAGTGTGTCTTCTTCTTCTACATCATTCTATATCATTGTAAAGTGGACCATTTTCCCTGGTACGTGAGTCCATTCTTCTTTTATTCTTCTATAGGGTGGTAGGGTGGTGGTAGGGTGAATTGTAGCTCATTGGGTGTTGGGGCATCCATTTAGTTGAATACTGAAGAATCTCGGGCGTTGGAGCGTCCATCTAGTGGGATCTGGAGAAGAAGTATTTTATAGATTCGAGGAAGTTGGAGCTTTATTTTCAATTGGAGTTGAATATTAAAAAATTATTAGAAAAGCATTAGGTGGTTTTTGTCCCGGATTGGGTTTCCAGCTTAAAAATTGTGCGCATTTGTGTTCCTTTTGTTTGCTGCTATCATTGTACAAACACTGATAATAATTGAATATTAACTAATGCTCTAATTGAAAGGAATACTGATTCATCCCCCCTCTCAGTATTTCCAACA
The DNA here is from genome assembly GCA_034641835.2 of Pinus albicaulis. NCBI lineage: Eukaryota > Viridiplantae > Streptophyta > Pinopsida > Pinales > Pinaceae > Pinus > Pinus albicaulis. The sequence goes on along the minus strand of CM076582.1, from coordinate 308,169,550 downwards.
CCAAGATATCATGGGTATCCTCCTTTAGTAGTTGGAATTTATCCACAAGGCTATCAATATACTCAACTTGACTTCAATAGAGAGTTTCCATTTATTACTAACTTATATTTACCAGATTTATACCGACTTACTAGTGATTCGATTTATCATAATCCTCTATGGCTGACTATTCCTACAAAGTTACCAAGTGATATACTGAAATTCGATGGTAAACCTGGAGAATACCCATCAAATAATGTGATGAAGCATCATTTATGGTGTTCAAGTAACTCCATAAATGATGATTCCATTTGAATATGTCTTTTCTAAGGGACTCATAATGGTCTTGCAGCTAAGTGGTATATCGAATTACTGCGACCATCCTTTTGTAATTTCAACTCTTTGGAAACAACATTTTTGACGTATTTTAAACTACCAATTCGATATGAAACTGGTACTAAACTTTTGAATTCATTACAACAGTCATACTCCACACATATTTCCAACCATATACATGAATGTCGATGTCATCGTTGTTTAGTCAAAGCTTATATTTCAGAGAAATTATCAATGGAATTATTTTTTAAGTCATTACTTTCTATTATTACCTAAGATGTTTCGAAATGTGGAGTTATTATCGAGGAGAAAGTTATTGCATGTGCACAACATTTAGATCTTATTTATTCACAATATGGCACATTGTAAAATAAAATTCCTAATGATCCTCTTCCCTCGAATACTATTCCATTAGCTTCTACATATTCTCATGTTTTTGGCATGATTGGCTCTGTTAATCAACAATTAATGAGTAAACCATCCGGTCACTCTAATCCTAAGTCTACTCCCATTGTTGTTGTTCGAAACACACCTCATGTTACTACTTCTCCTGTTAATACTTCCAAAATTAACGTAGTTCAATATTCGTCAACTGTTAAATATCATAAACTTGGAGGTAAGAATAAGGGAAATGGAAAAAAAAAACAAAACTCTCGTCAACAAGAAAAACCAACAAAAACCCAATCTACTAACGAGAAACATAAACTGTGGTATCCTTGCCTCATTTTTAATGAGGATCATTGTACCAAAGAATGTTCGCATCATGCTAAATTTATTTGTTTTCTTCAAGGTACTTCCACACTTTTTGTTTTAACAAACCCTTTCCCCTCTTTGGTGATAAAAATGGTTTCACAAAACCAATCCTCCCCTTCTCGAAAATATGCTCATTTCATGATGATGTGTGGAGACAGTTTTGGTGACTACAATAAAAAAAGACTATGGAAATCAAAATCCTCTAAATGGAAGTATTCCAAATCAACCTTCTACGTAAAATCTACCTCCTTCTGATCCTCTAAAAATCGAGCGATCAATGTCCTAAACAATTATTCAACCCCCTCCTAAAGGTGTCATTTGTAGGTCATCTTGTAGTTCACATGCTAGGGCTACTCAAAATTATAATATTGTCAAATATTTGGCCCAGGACCCTTATGGAATGTCATCCCTCAAAGTCCTTCAAGGTTTCCTTGTCCAATGGAAAACATTTTTATTGGATATTAGTGGAATCAATCCATCGGATTTGAGTATTATAGTCTTTAATATCGAAAATCATGTACCTAGGCTCCCACATCAAATTAATTTTCAAATTCAAGTTGTTTTACGAGGTAGAAATGTTTTCCATACCATTATAGATGAAGGAGCCTCTATGCGCATTATGTGTATGTATTATTGGATATCCTTATTTTCTCCTTCAATTAACCAATCAACCACTACTTTGAAAGATTTTGACGGAAGAGGATGTAAGCCCTATGGGATTTTAAATGTATTACCTGTGGAGTTAGAAGGTAAAACAATTATTGTTGAAGTAAGTCATTGATGCACAAGTTGACTATAAATTTTTACTAGGTTGTAGCTAGACCTATACCATGTTAGCAATGATTTCTTTGCTCTTTCATTTGTTATGATTTCCTTACCAAGGGAAAATTGTTACTGTAGAGCAACTTGCATTTTATGCTTCTGATTCATGTACCATTGGTAGTGTACATTTCATAGGTAAAATGCCAGTTTCTTATGAGAATGTTGGTGTGGATTACTTAAATATTCATCACTTATGCGAATTTGTTCACTCCCTCCATCCAATGTTTCTCCCTTGGTTGCTCTAGTCAATGCGATTTCATCAAGAACCTCTAAATTCCATGGATCATATGATCCTTGGATAGTGCCTAGCTAATCAAAATTTTCAAAATACAACAACCAAATTCCACTTAGTCCAATTGAGTTAGCTTACGAAGCTATTCACTTGGCCTCTGTGACCCCTTTTGAATCAAATAACTGAGTGACCACAATATTGGATGAGTATTCTCAATATTCTTAGTTCATATCTGTTTCATCTCCTGATCCTTTCAATGATGTTTTTTCCTACTGATGATAACATTATGGAGATTACGTCATTAGAAGAAGTGCCATGAGATGATAACCATCATCATTCCTTCTTTCATCCAAAACTTGAAACCATTGAGAATAACTTTGATGCTATGTTTCTACCTGAGATATTAAATGACCTTAAAAATCCTATTTTGATTTATGAGACTAGATTTGAAAGGAATTTAGGGAATATATATACATCTATTCCAATTGACATCTCAATAAAACCTATAATCATGGAAATAGTTCATATAGATGTCCCTTGATATCTTGAAGAAATCTGAACATATAAAGCCCTATTAAATGAATTTTGGATATATTTTCTTGGAAATATGAAAAAATGCCAAGAATTGACCCATAGATTGTAATTGATGAAATTAAGACTTATCCAAATGCTAATAATATTTGGAAAATACTACGTCCAATGCATCTGAGAAAAACTATTTTTATTAAAGCTAAAGTTGAAAAAAATCTGAAAGTCAATTTTATTTATCCTATTCCTTTGACTGACTAGGTTTTCAATATCGCTCCAGTCACAAAGAAACAATATAATATCTGGTTATGTGTTGATTATATGGAATTTAGCAGGGCTTGCCTCAAAGATAGCTATCTAAACCCATTGACTGAGTAGATTGGTGATGAATAAGAAAGGAATGAAATTTTTTTTTTCATGTTTTGATTTTTTGGTTATAATCAAATAACAAACTCTTGTTGGATCAACATAAAATTGATTTAATTTGTCATTAGAGAACTTTTACTTACTAAAAGCTTCCATTTTGACTCAAGAATGTTGGTGAAATTTTTTAAAGAGCCATGTCTTACATATTTTATGATATCAAACATATTGAACAACCATATCTTGACGATTTACTGACACATTCTATGAAACATCAAGATAATCCTACAAATTTACGAGATATATTTCTCTGGTGCAGGCATTACAATATTCGTTTTCATCCACATAAATGTGTCTTTTGTGTCGAATCTTGTCATTTACTAGGATTTATCATTTCTAAGTAAGGTACTTGTTTCGATCCACTGAAGGTAGAGGCTATTTGGATTTTTCTCCTCCTCCTCACATGTGCCAAATCCAAAATTTTCAAGGGAAAACAAAATTTTTACATCGTTTTGTTCCTAACTATGCCGAGCTTACCAACAATTTCACCTGACTGTTGAAAAAGGGGTTCCTTTCATATGATATGATATCACCAAAAAAACTTTGATGATTTGAAGGATGTGTTGGATCACACGCCATTGTTACACCCCCCTGATTATCATTGGGATTACTTCTTGTATCTAGCTATGTTGGATGGTACTATTGCTATGATACTATTGATGGTTATGGACCAAAAAAGATTCAGGGGATCTCCCTGATGTGAAGTCCCAACTAGACCTCACATCGTTTGGAGTAGAAGTCGCAATAGTGGGGTGTTTAATGATATGCCTTGGATTGAAAAACAAATAGAGTGGTGCACAATGTCTTTGGTTAAAGCAAGTGTTTGATCCCGTGGAAAGTCAATATGATGCATGAGTGTTTCTAACAACATAGGAGAAAGGAAGTGTGCTCCTTAGAAGCCTGTAATAGTACACAACTTGAAAGGAAAAAACGAGTTGAAAGACATCACACAAAATAACAAGAGGAATATTCCACGGACTAAAGGTGATGGGTTAAAACATGAGCATGTATTCAACAAGATTCATACAAATGAAAATGAAATATTTTACAAGAATATGTGCAAGTTAAAAAACATACATCACAAACATAACCAGAATAGTCCAACTACATTTACAATATATGCATGAAGACATGTGGACTCTAATTTTATTATAAGTTAAATTTCCTTCCATACATACAATATGACGAATCACTGGCCCCAATAGTGGAACATGAAGTCAAAAGCACCTGCTCCTCCCAAATAAGTATACTCCCTCTATGCTACAAAGAAGCCAAAGATGAAAAAAAAACTCCCAAGCCCTTTCTAAGCCTAATCCTAGTCGAAATATTGGCTCCCAAAATCCCTTTATAAGAGTTATGAGGATGTATTTATAACAAAGGGGTGTGGCTCTTGGCATGCCCCCTTTGTGACCCTTGGAATTCCCTCATGAATCCTCACATTACATATGACTCTTCACATTCTGTCATGGACACATGGAATTTCACTTATACAATAATTACAAATAATATTACAATTTCCAGTCGTACTAATATTAGAAAAAATACGGTAGAGACAACTTGACAACATAACAAGATAAAAAACTATGATGCTGGAGTTTGGGTGAACTCAAGTTGGGAAACCTCAACTTGATGTCTCTTGATCACATACTCATGCCAATATTGGTATTTTGAGATGATCTCCCCAAACTGTGAGATGGTATTAGGTTGGAAGCAGTCTCTTGCTTCCATAGAATTTGGGTACAATGTCTTGAAGTTGGTCTAAACCTATTTCTCGATTAGGAACAACACCATTTGAATCTGAACAGGGCCACCAAAATTAGTCCTGCATGTTTTTTCTATTCAGATCCAATTCCTCATTGGTGGTGATATGCTTCAGCTGCTCCAAGTACTCATCAATATTATGTCTCACTTGGCACCTACGCTTAACGTGGGTGAGTGAGCCGACTGATAGGATCTCGTGGGTTTTCACCATGAAGTCCAAACTATTGTACAACCATGCATATGTGGCCTGAATATTTGTGATGAATGTGGTGAGATGTTAGTTGTTCTGGATCAGTATCTAAACCTTTGCTTTCTCTAGCTCTGCTTGTGGCTTCATCATATTTACCAACATGAGTGGCACCACCTTGTACTTCATTGTCCAATTATGAACACAAGTGATGGCAGATTGCACATTCTTAAGGATAGTGACAAAATCTCTACACTAAAGCTGAAAGTTGTGAAATCAGACAACTGCCTTATGCACAGTTATGAGCTCCTCATACAAGTCCCACATAGTATCTCCAAGTGTGTATACTTAAAAAAATATCAGTGCTATGATTTATTTGAGGTGGAACTATGCGAAATATGCACTCTGCACTATTGTGCGGAGCATTTCAATCTCTTTCCGAGCATCTTGTAGGTTCTGTACCGACTATTTGTTCTCGGTCGTTAAGTATCGAGTGTCTAGTTTTAGAGCACTTGTGAAGGCCAAGTTAGCTTCACTAATAGTTTTTGGATTCTTGTTGGTGTTCGCCATAATCACCATTTATCTCATGAATTGAGGGGATGCATGATCATCTGGGAAGTGCTTTCTCCATGATTTGTACAATATTCTTCTCCAGTTCGTTGAATTACAGATTGTACACATACAACACTAGATCATTATTAAGGGGAACTACCTCCCATTCCTCGCTATAGGATTTATCTGTGGTTTAAGGTGTTGGATTCTGACTGGTGACCTGTGGTGTGCTAGGAATTAGGTCCACATCTTCATGTTGAGGCTCTGGTCCCAAATCCATGTGTACATCTTTAATAAAATGCTTAATCTCCTGAGAAAGATCTCGATCCTTCATCTATTCTCTCACTCCTCTTATTGGCTAATCCAGTACTGACTCTTTAACCTGTATGGGTGCCATATATTCCATCGTGGTAGCTTGCCTTCTTTCCTCTGCTTTCTTCTACTTCTTCTTTGCTCCCATTCTTCCCACATTTCTTGTTCTACTTTCTGTGTTCTACGTTCTACTTCCTACAAGCTTTGCTTCTCTCTCATCCTCTACTCTACTCTTTGTAGCCTTTTCTTCCTCTTTGATTCTATTGCCAAAGCTACTTTCATAAGGATTGTATTTGATTTCGTCTCCCATATTTGTTCCTCCTCCGTGTTTCTAGCAACCTTCCTCTTACCCTTGTCATGTAATAGATTTCTACTTTCTGCTACTGTTTCTAGAATTTCTACCATGTTAGTGTTGAACTCATTTCCATAGATAGTTGAGTGTCTTCATATGCTGGTAAGCTGATTGGAACTTTCTCATCTACTTCCCCAGTACTAATTTCAGTGGTTTCTTTTGAGGCAGGTCTCTTTGGTGTTATTGTAATAGTGATTATTGGAGAGATCCTCAACAACTGTTGTACCTGTGGGACAAACAAGGAAATCATGGAAAGAAAACATCAATTTAAAAAAAAACCGCTTTCAAGACATGTTCATGCAGCAAATTAGGCATCTGATGGAGGGGATTACACAATTTTCATTGGAAAGAGGGGCTGGCTTCCTATGGGAACTGCACACTGCGCATTCCCAACAGTTGGGGTTGAATCTTTAGGTCTGAAACTACGTAATGTGTAGTTCAGAATAGGCAGTGAGCTAGGAGAGAATCCACATTATGCACTCTCAATGGCTAGGGATGTTGGCTAAGCACTGGAACTACATAATGTGCAATTGGGCCAGCATGTACTGTGCACTGCATAGTTCCATAGGCCAACCTCTCAACATGAGCCTCCAGATTGCACAGTGCCCAACTGGAAAAAGTGAAATCAGGCTAAGGAAATGGTAGATTTGCCCAAGGGAAGTGTGAAAAAAAATTAGATATGAGAGATATTGATGGATTGAGTGAAAATTAAACTAAGTGTAATTGACACAAGAAAAATCAAGTGCAGAAACCAAGTAAACGAGAAGAAAATCAAATCGGTGAGGAGAGTCGCCGCAACGATGATCATCGGTCCAAAAATGCAGAGACCGATGTGACACTTGTAAAAGGAAAATAAAGTTAAAATGCAAGCATGTATGCAAATAAACAAGCAAACCAACACTCACAAAAGCCAAACAATAAAAATCGACTAAAAGTGATAAGTGCAAAACTCACCCGAAAAAGCGACGAAAATCACACCAAAGGTTCCTCGATCTCTTTGGGAATGCTAGATATCTAAGATTGAGTGTGAGAATGAGCTCTAGGAGCGTCAATTACATAGATTTTAGGAACTAAGGTTTATGACGTGCATGCCACAAATCAAGGGAAAAGAGACACATGGCGACAATTTCCAAAAATAATAGGTGTGTTACCTTCGGGTTACTAAAAATATATCCCTAGATTCTAGTGATGTTTTTTCTCTAAATTTACATGCATATCACTGAGAATGATTGCACAGTTCTGGAGAAATAACAACTCCCAGCTCAATGAACTACGCAATTTTTGAGCTCAGTGAGGGATTTCATAGTTTCTAGGCTTAGTGCTAGGATGTCTCTCATGACTATGCAGTTCTCGAGCTCAAGGCTAGGCTTCCAGTCATGATTGCACAATTATGAACATGAAGGTCAAGTCTAGCTCTATGAATTGTGAAGTTTCTGGAGGAAAGCCTAAAACTGTTGTGGAAGGCTTAGACAAGAGGTTAGCTTGTGACTTAGAAAATATTTTCTAAGTGAAGAGAAAGTGAACACAAGCATAACTAAAAGATAATCATAAGTCAAAGAATAGATACCTGATAACACTGCAAGGTAAGCTCATGTGAAGGGAATTTAGGCTCCAAAATTTTGGAGGGTGGTTGTAGTAGCTACAACAAGTACTTATACATGAAGATGAGTCAAATGATAAACATGTGATCTAATATCTTAGTAGGAATCTTACCACTTCTAAATTCAAGTATTCACACGTGGAAAAATTGGCCTTGGCAGATGTTCAAGTTGTCCAAATATTTCGTCACTATATTTTATTACACAAAACCAATGTGATTTATGACTGTAACCTCATGTAGTATATTATCACTTGACAATTACATGGCATAAAATATTTTAAATGGATTGTAGTTATTCGGAAATTTGATTTCGAATTCATTAAATCCAAATTTAATAAATCACTTATTTTTGCCAAATTAATATGTGACCTTCCCTACACTGATACAAAAATGGTGACAAAATACTCTATTATAGATGAATCTTTATTTCTTATAAGTTCCATAGATCCACAGTATGGGGATACCATCATTTATCTACAGGCTCAAAACTTTCAACTTGAACTATCTCATACTAAATGACATTGGATATGATACCAATCCCAACAATATCATATTGTTGGTGATACACTTTATTTTCATGGTGTCAATATAGTTTTTTGACGATGTTTAATACACAAAGAAGCTAAAATTTTTTTTAACTATTTCCACTTTGGAGCACGTGGTGGTCATATGTAAGGGTATGCCACTACCAAAAATATCTTGTGTGATGGATATTTTTTTCCTTCTCTTGTCAAAGAGTACATTGTTGCAATCCAAAAATGTCATGCTTGTCAGATATAAAATTATAAAATGCACACACCTCTTGCTCATATCCACTTTATAGTTACCGTCAATAGCTATGTGAAATGGGGCATTGAATTAAGGACTTGTAACCATCACTCAGCCAAGGGGCATGGGTATAATATTGTTGTAGTCAATTATTTTACCAAATGGGCCATGGCTACATTTAATAACGACAAAAAAACCACAACCTATTTGTATTCAACCAAATAATCACTAGATTCGATGTCCCTCAAGCCATCGTTACTAACCATGGCACCCATTTTCAAAAAATTATGATGTTTGAGTTGACTTCCAAGTTGGGTTTACGCCATGATAACTTAACTCCTTATTATCTGTAGACCAATGGCTAAGTAGAAGTCGTGAACAAAATTTTGACTCCCATGCTTCAACGAATGATAAGGATTCATAAAACGAATTAGCATCTTATGTTTTTTTCAACATTATGGGCATACCATACCTCAGTGAAAACAACTACAGCGTTTAAAAATTTTCAACTTGTTTAATATTTGGAAGATATGTTACCAATTGAATGAAAAATTCCATCCTTGAAACTAGCCATCAAATTATTTCTTGCAACTTCTGTTGAGGAGGAACGTTTTCTATATTTATCACATTTAGATGAGACTCATCGAGATGGAACTCTGGTAAATGAGGCCCATAAAAAACGTATTAAAGGACATATTGAAAAAAATGTTAATCCTTGAGGTTTTAATGAATGTGACTTGGTCTTGTTATATGATCAAGAGCAAGACAAGTTGGGAGCTAGTAAATTCGAGCCTATGTGGCATGGCCCTTACATCATAAAACATGAACCTGAAAGAGGCACCTATGAATTGGTGGATTATGATGGAATCCTTCTGTCTAAGCCTATTATAGGCTTTATCTCAAAAATAACTATTCTTAAGTTTTCTACATAAGTACTTTGTACATTGTTGTACCATTATTTTTTGGTATGTTTCAAATTTTCTTTTTGTGAATGATTTCTATCTCTGCTGCTTATCTCATGTTATAATTGGTTTGTAGATGTTGATGCTCCTTTTACCTTCTATTGGTGTTGGGGAAATTAATTTCTTAATTAAAAAACAAATAATCACCTAAACACTAATTGTCAATCCGAGGAGTGAATTTTTATTTTAAGGAAATCGACAAAATATATGCAAGCAACTACCGACAACTAATACTAGTTCTACATGATTTTTTTCTACACTATCAAGCTCATTCGAAAAGAAATAAAATGTAATAATTGAAAAACAATACTAAATTTAAAAAGCAGAAATTAAATGAAAAAAAATAATGCTAATCACACGACTTGAATCAATGCTGAATTAAACCATACCTTGCTGAATTGGAAATTTAACCTATTGCACCCAACATAATTCAAATGCCAATCTGGAGCAGTAAATTAAATAAAATATAGAAATTGTAGGAAACAAAAAATTTGGAAAATGCAACAAACAACAAATTGATTTATTAAAATTTAAATTTATTTTAAGGAACAATAATTTAAATCCATAGAAACAAACACACAACTAAACTAATTTGTTTTTTCAAGGCACCACCTCGTCCAAGATAGTGGGCCCAAGTGCCTAAGAGTCATTTCTTCCTTGAAAAATAATTCAGATCAGATTACAAGTAACAGATGTAGAACTCAATGGATAGCTTCCTTCATTAAAATATATGAGAGAAATAATTACGCAAAAATGAAGTTTTTAGCTTTGCCTCAAATTCAACAATTGTTCATCCTCTCCTCTTTGATCTCTGTTTTCATTTAAATACACAGAGAGCAAAGGGAAATTACAAATAAATTGTTTATAAAATGATTTCCATTACAATTTTGAATTGATTACATAATCTCAACAAACAAGATTTTATCTGAAATATCTCTCCATCATGATTCAGCTGGAACAATTCGAATATGGTATTTCAATTGGGAGAATTTGGAAAACGAACACAACAACAAATCTGCAAAAATAACCTTTGAAGAACCTTACTTTCTCTGAATCTAGAGATACTTTTAGAAACTTTCTCATTGGAAACTAATTTGGTCTGTTCTACAAAAAACCAGTGTCTCGGATTTTCAAGAATCATCTTCATTTTCCCAAAATGTCCAACGAAAAACTGTCACTTTTTATCCCAACGAATTTCTAATTTGGAATGTTTTATTATGAGCTAAAGATTAAATTTGTAACCTGGAAGAGATCTTAGAGGCTAAAATCGTGAGTGATGTTATAACAAATTCATTAATAAACCATCATTGGAAAAATAATACATAATAATCTTCAATTTATTAAAAATAAGGGAGAACAAGGATTACTTATCCACAAGAGAATAAATAATTATGAAATGGAATTATATGATAAATGACATGATAAATAATGGTAGAAATGGATGAAATAGATGTTAAAAGTGAAAATAATAATGAAAAATTAGTGGCCCAAAATCTCCCCGAAACTGAGCATGTTGCATGTCCTCATGCAACCCAATGCCTTTGTATTAACCAAGCTATAATACATTAATCAAAACACTCACCCCAACTCACGATATTAATGTAACAAAAGGATTATTTAAAACAATAGTTATTCAATTATAGCAATGTTGGTGAAACTGTAAAAATTTTCACATTAACTTTCAATAATCTCTCTCTCTCTCTCTCTCTCTATATATATATATATATATATATATGAAGTTGCAACAAAATATGATACAAGTAACAAAAAACTTTGTTAACCATTTTCTCAAAAACTACAAACCACATCTTACTAAAATTTTGCATGAAGATTTCTACTATATTAAATTTTCTTGAAGCCAAAAACCAAAGCTATTTGATGCGCAAATTCCAAGATATAAGAAAAATGGCGAAAGGTGATAATGTTTAATTTCTAAAAAATTAATATTGAATTTTTCCTGAAAATTTACAAGTTTGTTCCTATTACCATAATGCTTCTACATACTGGAAATCAAAACAATCCAATCAACGGATTTCAAGATATCAAAAAAATGGTTGTAGGTAATAGTGCATGATTTCTGGAATTTTACAAATTGGTTTAGCTTGAAATTTTATAGGTTTGTGGATTTTAATGATCCCTATTTGCGGTAAAAAAAATCACAAGAATCTAGTTGATGGTCTTAAAGATATACACGAATCAATTTATGCATTGTATAAAAATGATTTTATATGCCTTAAATGAGGAAAAGGAGAAAACAATCATCATGCACAACAAATCCTCCCCCAAACTGGATAATTAGCATGCCCTCATTCTACACTAGAATTTTTTTATTTATTGAAATCTCGGCTTGGTGGAAAACAACATGGAATAAGGGAGGTTTTGAGAATGAATAAGGAGACCAATGGATGATAAATAGTATTAATGGCATGGTCACGATAAATAAATTAATGGAAAATACAGCCCCCCCCCCCCCCCCCAAACTGAAATCTTTTGGGTCTTTATAAATAAATGGGAAGCGGGGAAGAAGTGGAACTAATGATTTGAAAATATGAGTAAATAACGCCCGGTAGTTTTTCATGACATTCTCCTAAACTTTTAATAAATAAAAAACTTATGCTATTTTACCTCAAGTTTTAAATTCATAAAAATGTGGAATGACATGGTTGGATTGATATTTGTTGAAGATGATGTAGGCTGAGTTGATGCTAAAAGTGATGCAAAAAGTGGAAGCCATGCAAGCTGAAAGAAAGTAATCATAAAGTGTATGAATGCTTCGTTCCACCAAAATGATTAGTTTCCCTATCATCAATATTTCTATAATACATATCATGAGTAGCCTCAATCAATAATTCATCATCTCAATTACCTCATTATATATAAAAGTAACATAATCATGTTGTGAATGCGATGGGATAATAATGGATAAAAAGGGAATATAAAAGAGGGTAAAATGACGAGAAAGAGATGCATTTCCTAGAACCATAAGCTTTGGTTGTTACGAGCATAAAATTGGTGAGAATTAGTTATTTGATTATTTTCTTCTCAAGGTCTAACCAATTGCATGGGATTCACAATCAGAATTAGGCCTTTTTATTCTACCCCAAAATAATAGTAGTGTTGTTAAGCTAGGAATAAATGGTGACTCATTGGTCAAAGAATATGTATTTGGTTAAACATATGAAACTTGTAGAATAAATGAATGATAGATTAGATGACACAAAATTTCAAATATCAAATATCCTAAGAGTTTCATCCCTGACATTTAAAGTGAATTTATAACTCATTAATAAATAAACCATAGCCATCATCATCTAAGAACTGAATAAATATTACCCCATGAATTATGAGTTTTAACAAACCTTATATATGCAACAATAGGTTTGATCGACAATTAGTTTTGAGAAAACAACATAACCAAGTATATCATTGTATTGAATTAACTTCTATACCATAGACATGGCCACATCTGCCAACAAGAATCCATAGCCTCAATAGGGATGCCTTTTAAATCCATTGAGAAGCCAGTGTCCCATCTGTTAGAAATAAATACATAGTTACAAGAGAATTTCAATTTACTTAGATGTATACTGAAGATCATTTTTCTAGATTGGTAACCAATTAATAAAAATTCCATTCAAGGGAGCTAAAAAAATGGAACAAGCTGGATCGTGATGAAACCTCTTGTTCTTCAAATTTACGACTGAAGGCCATTACCCTGGCTTGGTGACCAGTAGTAGTAATTTCACTTTATTAGGATCTGTGATCATGGTAGGTCGGCTCATGATGAGACCTCCTATCCTCCAGTTGACTATTTAAAATTTAGAAATGGTTATTTTTAATCAATAAAAGATTACTTAATAGATGGGGTGGCAGGTCAACTCCTTAAGAGCTAGGGATGGCATAAAAAGATTTGTAGTAACTTCTAACACCAAAAAATCATATAGGAAAAAGACATTAAAAATGTCAAGCAGAAGGTACATATGAATATTTTTAGAGATGGAATACATTAGAGGAGAATAAAATTTATTTTTTCCTAAGGTTAGATGGAAATAAAATGACAACAAACCTACATCAAAGAAATTTTGAACACATCACGACTATTCCTTCGATAGCCACGCGGTCCTGAAGATGGAAAAATGTCACCATCCGGGACCACTTGGCACACTTGGTTAAGATGATTTGATCTAGGTGGCTCTAGAAACCCTCAAGAGATCAAGAGGGGTCAGAAACGGTCAAAATTCAAAGTGGTTGGATAGCTCTTGAACTAGGTTCAGATTAAAGTGCTCGTCTCCTTGATTCCAATGGTGTGAATGGATCTCCAATCCAAGCCCTTATGGAGAAATTAGAGTGAGTCAAAATTTTGGTAAAATTTGGGTAGTGGGCTAGGATTATGTTCCCCACAAATTCACTGTCAACCAACAGGGAACTAAGCTCCCGAAATTGGGCAAAATTGTGGCCTCTTTAAAAATCCAGATAACCCTTATTTTCATTAAATTAAAAAATGAACAATTTAAAAAAAAAAACGAAAAATAATATAAAAATAGGGGTGGCGGGTTTCCACCCCTACCACCCCCACATGGATCCGCATTTATTTTATATAAAAATTTCATTAGGGGGTGGGCTGTCAACCCTGCCACCCGTGGAACCCACCATATATCACATATATTACGTGGGCACAAAATCTGGGTCGATGGGAATTGAACCTGCCTGACCACTTAGGCTAGATCGATCCATGGACGACCCAACCAAACAACCACCATATGTTATACATAGCAGCTAGAGCAGCGTAAACTACGGGATCGACGGGGGTTGAACCCGCCTAGCCCACGTGGCCAGCCCCCGAGCGGGCGATCTCGAACCAATACCAAACATGACGCAAAAATGTTACAACACAAAACCGTTGCCATATAAAATCAAAACATGCATGCCATTCTTAAAACAAATGGCTAACGTTGGAGGTCGGTGGGGTTGGAACCCTCGACCTACACGCCTCAACCCATCTGCCCTAGCCAATGCACCCCAACTGCTTTCTTGTAATATCCACCTTGTTTTTTGATATAAACACGAATTTTCCATTCAGATGTGTAGGCTGAACAGAATGAAGGAGTGGGTGGATCAGTGCGAATTTCAATAATATTATGCTTTTATTTACAGGGTGGAACCACAAGCCATGGAGACAGTGGAACCATGCCCCAGGGAATCTTGAGGGAATCAAGAAGATTCCTTGAGGCCCATAACTTTCCACAGCCAGTTTTTGACAAAATTTATGTCGATTTTATACCTCTCGGTGACATGAACTCAATGGCGATGTCTGTTTCAACAGTAGATATTCCCATTTTTCGTCCATTTTCTAGATTTGAGTGATAGTATCAGATTCTCAAGTGTGGATAGTCGATTTTATGCCTCTCAACGCCACGAATTCGATGATGCAGCCGGATTCAACAGCTAAGCATCCACTTCTTCAGCCAAATTTAGTGGTTGAGGTATATGCAATATTAATCATGTTCCTCTTTTACCATTTGCTGTGAGATGTATTATGTTGTATAGATCCTTGCTTGATGTATGTTGCAGGATCTATGTCTCTACTTCATGTGAGATGTATTCGCCATGGATTGTTATGATCCCTATGTAACCTTGTTGAAGGGATCCTCATCGTCACCTTGTGTGAGATTATGTCATGTTGATAGGAGGTCTATTTTGATTGAGACTTCTTGTAGTGGAACGTCTCGTGGAGGGACAAACCACTTATTTTGAGGGCATATATCCTTGTATGAAAGAAAACATAGTCCATGTACACCATCACCATTTCCAGCACTATATGAAGCAGCCTACCCCATATTGGCATCGGGCCTGGAGACGTAGTCCAAATTGGACGAACTCCATTATCAACGTCTTGTGTTCTTATGTTGTTGAGTTTTTTCTTTTTTCCTCTTTCTTAAAGCATGCATATGTGTTCTCTTGATGCTATTTTCAGTGAAATTCTAACCACATCACATAAGTAAAAGATCATGGGTAAATCCGGTAGCTGACGGACCCAGATCATGATTCTCCACCTAGGACTGTCATGGACATCTTGATTTGAGCCACCTTGAGGAGTAAATGCAGCCCACAAAGGAATCTCTCCCCCACTCTTGTGTCACTATCCATCCTGGGCCAATAAAAGATGGAGGAATTCAAAAAAATGTCTATATAAGCCAACCTTTGGAAGAATAATTGGAGACACATTGTTATGTTGGCCAAATTGCTTCATAGAAAACCAACTTGCATAGTCCAATAATATAGGGATTGGAAGGACTCATATGTTGGTCAACCAACATCTCAGTCCAAGAGAGATAGGTCCACCACTTGATCTTTATCTACCATCCTTTGAGAGAAGGAAGAGACACTTGCAGGAACTCGAGGGAAAGAGACCTTCTTGTTTTGGGTATTTGAGCTCCATATCTCAAAGGACCCTCTTCAAGTGTTTAACATTGTATCTTTTTTACCACTAGCACCTAATAAAGGGAGGATTTTCCATTTGTGTTATTAGGTTGTTTTCTCCATCGATATTTTGTATTTTGCATCTTGTGTTTTGTTTTGTTCTTAATGTTGTATGCTTAGTTTTCCCTCAAAATTAGTTTACACTGTGTTGAATATGTTCCACTAACAATAGAAAATAATTTTTCTCGGTGACCTTGTGCAGGTAGCATCCAGCTTGCTAAAGAAGTGTATTTCATATGCCCTTGCACCAAATACACTACTACAGGGATGATGACTCCACTGGATTCATTCTATTTGAGTTAATGGTTGTTGATGCAGGTCCTTCTTCCTGCTTAGTTTGCTGCAAACCACCCTTACATTCTCTCAGCATCTCCAATCACACTCAGTGAAAAGTTTTGCACAATAGAGGAATAATTTTTTTCATTATGCCTGACAGCGCGCTTTGTGCTTCGACAGACATGCGGTCTGCGCCTGTTCAAAGATAACTTGTGCGACAGTCTAGCTAGAAAAAAAATTGCTACTTTTTCCCATTTTTAAGGCGATTGGAAACCCATAATAAGTTTCCATCACTTTTTCTCTATATTTCACTACAATTAGGACACTCAGCTGCTATGTTTAACCTTAAATTAAAACATCAACTAGGTAGTTTTAATTTTAGTATTTTTTTTCACAAATTAAACATAGTTTAAATAGGGAACAAATAAGTGGCCTTCAATCCACATATGTTTGCCGAAAAAATTATTTGTTGAGAGAAGATACAAAACACGTAGCTTAATTAGTAAAGAGTAAGTAGCCCATATATTTTTCTAGTTCAAGTTTGTCAAATTTTTGCATTAGGTTAATTCAATTTTGCATTAAGATTTGGGACAAGGATCAAACTATCAACAAAGAAAGTAAGTAATCTCTGCCGCCCTTGCACCTCTCGGTGAGCCTGGGTATGCATATGAATGCTTTCCTAAGACAATTTTCCATCTCCCTATAGGGTATACATAGTCTAATTAGGCAAAGTGTAAGCAGTCCATTATCCACCCATAATTTCAATTTTTTCAAGGAACAATTTCACATAGGGTAAATAGAAAAGTATTTTAAAGGATCATCGCATATCCACATCTCATAACACTTGTGATTGTTCGCTCCAAAGAACACACAAAGCATTGGTAAGCATTGGACCATAAAGCACCTAGTGTGTTGGGACCTTTATCTTTTTCTTACAGTTACTTCACCAAAACACACCCTAAAAAAATTAAGACTATAAAAATAATCATTAAACGAAATCACTAAATTCTCCCCACAAGGGCCACATAAGAAATTATAGTTTAGGTTAGGACCATTGGGGGTAGGCATCCAATAAGACGCCATGGTCATAATACATTTTGAAACATAGATGTTGACATTTTTGGGAACTTCAAACTCGTCTATACACCCATGGAATGAATACCCGAGAATTATAGAGACTTGTTACAAAGGGGGTTAAGCTTAGGCCCAATGCGTGTGGTACGTTTTGGGGCTACCTCATCCATCTAGTGCTCGGTATTTATAGATGATTACCAAGAAGATCAAAACTTGAATGCTCATGTGGGACGACGGTAATTTTGTGGCCAAAACTACGACATTCTTCCCTATAGGTGATGGTGCAGGAAACACTTGATCGTCATACCATTACCTTGGTCGATTCTTCCACTACTAGAAGGCGTTGCCAGTTATTTCAAGACATTAGCCCTAATGTCCATCAAAAGATATCCTCGCAAGGCCCAATTACATTGAGAGTGTAAGGACAAGTAGGTCTATATAGGCTTTTGGGTATCATACGCAAAATAAACAAAACCTCATTTTTTTCTTGATTGATCTCATAGATTTAAATTAAAGGAAAAATTAACTCTTAATTTTTCCCTTTGTTTTATGCATGTGATCCAATTTTATTTGATATAAATCCTCCTTCCTCTAAAAAACCAAAAATATCAGCAAGATTATGCTAGTTGACACCATAGTGGAACGAACGGGACCCCGTCGATATAAACGTTTCTTGGACCTCCCCCGATTAGAGGGAGGAGTGATAGGTCTCTTTCCATTTAGGCATTGAGGACGAAACACTACCACCATTATTGGTTCATCCTTTATTGGCACATCTATGATTGGAAATACCCAAGGGTCACACAACACCACACCAGTGGAAAACCCAACAGGGTCACCACACTCAACCCCTCCTGCAACCCCTAGAGGGCAGAGGAGCGCTACCCCTTCGGGGAGTAAGAAAAAAATTCATCAGGGCACGCCATAGGGTAATATTCCCCAGGAACCTCCCCTAAACCATCATATTCAGATACCTATTTTTCCATAGTATTCAATGTTAGTCAATACACAGTTACCCTTCCTAGCATCACTTAATCTTCCAGATCTAACGAAGTTAACTAATGACCCCATTGCTCATGGATCTAACTGCCTCCCCATGCCCATGAAGCTCCCGTCGGATATACCCAAATTCAAAGGGAAGCAAGGGGAAGACCCAGGAAATCATATCATGACTTTCCACCCGAGGTGTTCATCCAATAGTATCATTGATGATACCATTAGATAAACTATTTCAATGCACCCTAACAGGGCTTGCGATGAAATGGTATGTATAGCATCATTATTCTTCCCATGAAACTTTTAGTGCCCTCACTACCATGTTCCTTACCTATTTCCAGCTCCCTATCCATCATGATTCGAGAATGGAACTGCTGACACATTTCAGACAAACAACAATGATCCATACATCAGACCATTTGCATGAATAGTGGTGACGCTGTAGTTTGTGTAAAGAAAAACTCTACGACAAAGTGTTGTTGGACTTATTTTTGAAAACTCACCGCTGAGATTTCAAAAGACGTGGCGATGTAGAAACCTACCTCCAAGGAGGACACCATTAGCAAGGCCCAAAAACTTGAACTCATATACACCCAATCAGGGTATATCTACAATGTCCAGCCAAATGGCCTGCACCTACAAACTTATCGGGAGTTATTAGGAACCTCAAATACTGTAGACAGTTTGATTGGGTCCTTATCCCAAGGTCACCTAAGTAGCAATAATCAGTACCCAGGATACTTGTAAGATTCTACTCAGAACGTATCACAACCTAGCTACCATCAAAGTCAATTTGCACCTTTGCAGAATATGATGAATAGGGTGATGCCATACCATCAATAGTAGGGAGGTTCATATCCTTGCTCGTAGGGGAACCAATACTTAACTAGGAATGATAATACAAGAGATATTTCCCAACACTCATACACCAATCAAGGAAAAGGGAACCAATACTCCCATTTTCCTGCAAAAAACCCACCACCAACGTAGAAAAATGCATTGGTGAACCTTGTGCAACCGTCCGAGGCTTAGAAATGACAATATTATTATTAAGAGAACAAAAATAATCCTCCAAAAATTGCAGATGATAATATAAGGAACAATAAAAAAGGGAGACTCTGGACAAGGGGCAGTAATCAACAACACCCCCACGATCTTAGGCTAGGGGCAACCCCAACTGAAATCAAAACCAAGAGCCAAATAGTAACTCCAAAGGGAAAAGAAAGAGACCCAATCTAAGGACAAATCAATCTTGTGCCATATGTGGTGAATATGGCCATTACACTCACGACCGTCCTGAACTCCCCAAATTGAAAAAACTTTAGGGTAACTAAGGACAAGAGGGACCTACCTAGCAGCCTGCAGTAATGCAGGAGCCTTTCCCCGAGCAAGAAGTGGTTAACACTATTAGGGGATTTTTGAGGTCTAAAATGGGCCTCCTAAGGAAAGTATAAAACAATAGTGGACATAATAAAATAATATTTGATTACATCATCAAAGTTTAGAGGAAAAAAGAAAAAAATACTTTTTCAACTTGTATTTTCAACTTATCTCCCATAATTTTTACTCAAATTTTGAGTGGGAGTACTCATTGGATGAAAAATTTAATTCCTCATCCAAGGAGTACCCATGTTGCATAATTTTGATGGATCCTGTACACAAAAAATGAGAAATACATGAAAAACATGATTGCAATCACGTTTTTTCATGTATTTCTCATTTTCATATAACAGGGGCCATCAAATGTATGCAACATGGGTACTTCCTGGATGAGGAATTAAATTTTGCATCCAATGAGTACCCTCTCTTAATTTGAGTAAAACATTTGGGAGATAAGTTGAAAATACAAGATGAAAAAGTAGTTTTATTATTTTATTATTTTTTAATATTTTTACCCTTTTACTTAAAAAGTGGTGAATCATCCCCTATGGTTTACATCATCATATTGAATCCTATTGGTTCTTATAAAATTTATTTTGGTTGTACACTTTTCTTAAGAGGCCCATTTTAGACCTCAAAATTCCCCTGATGCTAGCAACAACAACCACCAAAAAATGATACTGGAGGAGGCAACCATGAGATCTACATGGACGACGAAGAATTGTTCTTAAAAAAAGGAATAGAAACTACGATGTGCCTCCGGATACCAGCCCATCAGGTACAACTACGAGTGCACCTACCGCGTCTTTAACTATCTCCAAAGTACCTATTAAGACTCTTCCAAGAATGGTCAAAGGACCAACCAGGTGTGTAAGACATCATTCCAAAGCTGCTCATAGCTATAGTATAATGGATGATTTAGCTCAATCACCAGCTTCCATGTCAGCTTTAGAAGTCCTGCAATCATGCTCAAGACAACATAAAGCCTTAATTTCCACATTAGGCATAATTAACCCATATGATTCGCGCCTAATAGTTTTCGATCTAGATAAGGTAGGCCCTAGGCTCCCTTCCCTAGTTGCTTTCTAGATACTGGTTTCTGTGCAGAATATCACCATACACCGATGCATTGTGGATGAAGGAGCATCCACATGTATCATGTCCAAATTAGCTTGGAAAAATTTAGGATCACCTAAATTTAAACCATCTAGCATCATGGTTAGAGCATACAATGGGTGCCCATCAGCCCCCATTGGTCTCTATCAAAATGTCCCAGTAAATTTGGCTGGAAAGACAATTATTATAGGCATTGAGGTCTTAGATGCACAACTAGACTACAACATAATTCTCGGGCGAAGTTATTTGTATACCATGACTGCAATCGCATCCTCTGTCTTTAGGGTGATGATGTTCATGCGCGATGATCGAATCATCACCATCGACCAAATCACATACTACAACAAGAAACCCATGACTACTCTAGAAGTCGTACTACCATACATAGACACAACCACAAAACTACTCACAAGGTATACATATTTCAACCTCAGCCAATTCAAGCCATCATCTATCCTAGGCTCATTCCTAGGAGACCCCCCTATTGTATCAGGGGAAGTCCCTGAAAGCACAGGGGCACTGGTATGCATGATGATATCATCAAACACCGAAACTAGCCTAGATGCAGAAACCAACAGTACGGATGCCAAAGCCACATGTACAGAATTCCTACCACTAGTATAAGCTGGCTAATTAGTTACTAAAACAATGACTAAAATTTGCATATAAATGACCATTTTCAGTCAGTGACTAGTAGTAGCTAATTTACAGTATCTTATAATGCGACTAACTTTTAGTCATTTTTCGCTTTGTCATTAATTGGTTGTCTCAGTTTTATCGTTTAGTATTATATTTAGTCATAGATTTGGTCATTAATTTATTCATTGATTTAGTCATTAATTGCCACAATTAATGACCAAATATACAACAAATTATATTACTATATGATCATTAGAGAAAACCATTTAATGACCAAAGAAATATGACTAAAATGTTGGTCGTGTTATAAGATATTGTAAATTAGCTACTATCGTCATATATATGCAAATTTTAGTCATCGTTTTAAACCAATTAATGACCAAAGAAATATGAATAAATTTTGGTCATGTTATAAGATATTATAAGTTAGCTACTAATAGTCGTATATATGAAAAATATAGTTGTCATTTGTAATCACAAATTTATCATTTGCAGTAGTCATTTATATCTTTTTGGTAGTTTCATATTCATTATATAAATGGCTAATCTAGTAGTTTACAGTCATTTCGTTTACTTTCATTAATATTATTATAAATGAATAATTTAGTAGTATATTCATTTTATTTTTCTTAATCATTAATCATTATAAACTACTAATTTAGTAGTTTTAGATTGATTTTATGTGTTGATTATTAATCAACATAAATTAATTATTTTGATTTTGTGGCTAAATTAAAAAAAATGTCATATAATGTGCACTCGTTCATCTAATATAAAAACACAAAGCTACATATGTTAATTACAATATTAAACAATATC
This sequence comes from Pinus albicaulis, assembly GCA_034641835.2. Lineage (NCBI taxonomy): Eukaryota > Viridiplantae > Streptophyta > Pinopsida > Pinales > Pinaceae > Pinus > Pinus albicaulis. Next base: position 308,147,203 of record CM076582.1, on the reverse strand, counting down.
AAGTGCAACTATAAATCATTTCAACCACATAAATTATATTATATGAAATGTCAAGTATTACAATATGAGTTTTCAACTTAATACTGGTTGGACTACAATTTACACATGAAATGTTGTTTCATTGCTTCAAAATATTATCATTGTGTTGCCAAGGCATTGCATGTGAATTCACCAACTCTAAAGACTTAACCATCAGTCTCTATGTGTGTGTCTTATGTGGGATATTAGATTTAAAGGTATCACTAGATCAATTCTCTTCTCTCTCTCTTTTTCATTTGTCGCTAAAGTTTTATTATTCTCCTCTTTATTCAAATAATCTTACTTACCATCAATATTGAGATCATTTTCGAAAAAACAAAAGAAGATACAGTGCAGAGTGTAAGACATGAAAGACAATGAACACTAAAATATAAAGTAAACTATACTATAAAGGATTTATATGACATATACCTCAACATTAGCAATGTTAAAACCATTTTACCCCATAAAAACAAGAAACATGAAATTTTTTCTTCAGTTGAGCAATAGTGGCCACTATGTGGCTAGATGAACTGCATAAAGGAATAAAATAAAATGTCACCAAAGAAAATAATACCTTATTAAATTATTATTCAACCTTCAAGGAAATATTAGGAACAATCATGCCAACTAAGTTACATGCTAAAAAGATCGAGTTGTAGATAACTTGTGAAAAAAAATAATCCGAGGTGTGATGTCTAATCCTTATCATTTTATTCGCAGCAAAATTTCATTCTCTAAGACATGAACTTGGACAAGTATACAAATATTATGTGCTCAAATAAAAATATGAAAGTAAAGTTTTCTAATAGTTATGAAAATCTTTCAACACAAAACAACTAAAAGGATTTCAATCAATATCGTCTAATACTAATTTCATCTTCAAGCTTTGGCTATTATATAAATGGACATGATACTAAGTATTTTCAATTTCCTAGTTAAAATACAAAAAAAAATCAAAAGAAACGTTCAAAATACAATCAAACAATAAAGAGAGGATATCATGGAATGTACATTGCTATTATAAAAACAATTGTTACCTGTACATCGATCTGTTTTCAGGAATTCATAAAACATTTTCTTTCCCATTATAACCATGAGATGAAAGAATCACAACATTAAAAACCATAGGAATACCTACTAGAAACATTTCCAAAGTTGATGGCTAAGGCGCCCGAGAGATCTCCAACAACAAATGAATCACATCCAAGACATGCTCTGCATTGTACCCCCATCCTTTTTCCAATCACATTTCTTGTAATCTGCCAACATCAGAGTCAAGTAACAATAAAATGAAGGCATTGAAATTTGTGTTTATATTTTATATCTATAAAATTTGAATCTAATTTTTTTCGAGAAAATATTAATTCATATTTAAATCCTTCTTGTCATGAGAAGGTATCAATTGAGTAGGACATCAGAAAAATAGACCTCAATGAGGTCCTCAAATAGTTTCTATAATATCAATATTTTTCTTGTTGTGATATATTGGATAGAAAAAAGAACATATCTGAAAAATAAAAATCCATATATTACTTATGTTAAAACTTTCTATATGGTGTATTCTTAGGTAGCTTTTTAATATGTTCCTTTCCATTTACGAAAGAAGATTGTAGCTTAGTTAAACTCTGTATCCTTTCATTCAACATCAATTTTTGCAAGATAAATTTGACACATTGTTCATTCTCATTTATTAACATGCTACATATGATAAATTGAAAGTCACATAAAACCAAGAGCAAACCATTTTGTAACAAAAAACAAACAAACAAGCAATGCCTTTAATAAAACTTCACACCTCAAAAATTACTCTACCACATGCTTAGGCTAAAGGTGAGATTATTTGAATAATCTTTAGGTCATATTTAATGGTATATTCGTATGTTTACTATGATTCAAATTTGGTGCTAAGATCGATATATAAATCCAAGTTATTATGAGTGAAAGCCAAGTATAATTCATAAAAATAACATCATTGCAAGGTAGTGGAGAGAGAAATATCTTCATAATTAGGCTTGTTTATTTTAGTTTTATTTCATTTGAGTTTGTATTTGAATATACAATTTTCTAAATCCCAAAGGGTTAGCTCAACTGGTTGAGTCCCCGCTTGGAAGTACTCACAAAATGAGAGGTCACAGGATCAAATCTCCTAGATGCTCGTGGGGTTAGGCCTCAGTGTTAGGACGATAGGAGATCCCTTCAGGAGGATTTACAGTGATTCATTAAGACTGTGGATGTAGCTGGTATGTGTGTGCGGGCACATACGAACATGAACCACTTGTAAAAACAAAAAATAATATACAATTTTCTATAAAGAAGTGAAATAGAAATATGAGAATCAAATAAAAAAAAAGAAAAGAGATATCAATGCCTTAGAAATAAGCCACTTAAGAGAGACAACCTCCAATACATGAATGAACAATTCTTGGATGATTCAAATTACAAAACCTCCTTTCTATATATAGGAGTCCATGGGGCCACAATGTAATCCTAACCGACCTAACAATAATAATAATTTAAGGGCACAATAATAACAATATGGGGGTTACAAGGGTACAATAATAACAATAAGGGGGTTACACTAACAACAATAAGGGACTATACTAGTAATATAGGGACTATACTAGTAATATAGGGACCTAACATACCCCTCTCCTTCAAAAAAGTGTTGTCCTCAACGCTTGAGTAGCTCTGGGTGCTTCTGTATAAAATTCTCATCCTCCCATGTAGAATATTCAGTGGGTAAGTTCTTCCACTTGATGAGATACTCTGAAATTGATCGATTTCGTAGCTGTCGAGTTCTTGTTTCCATGACCGCTTCAGGTTCCAATATGATTTTTCTTCCTCATCAAGTTCTGGCAATATTGTTTGAACTGGAAGATTTTCACCTATAACCTTCTTTAAGCATGAAACATGGAAAACTGGATGTACTCGCGAAGAAGCAGGAAGCTCCAATTTGTATGCCATAGTACCAATCTTTTGCAACACCTTGTAAGGACCATAGAACTTTGGCGATAATTTATTATCCTTCTTTGCTTGCTTGAGGGACATTTGTTTGTATGGTTGTAGCCGTAAAAATACCCAATCTCCTACATCAAAACTTCTCTCGCTACGATGCTGATCTGCCTGTTGTTTCATTCGATTTTGTGCCAAATTCGGGTTATCCTTTAAGAGTTGGAGAACTTCTTGCTGATGCTCGATGTGATCTTCCACTGCTTGAACCTTCGAATTTTCCCTTAAAGATGATGTGATGGATGGTGGATGATATCCATAAAGTGCCATACATGGGGTCATTTTTGCTGCAGTATGGAAGGAAGTGTTATACCACCATTCAGCAAGAGGTAACCACTTGACCCATTGTGTTTGTTTATCGGATACAAAACAACGAAGATATCCTTCCAAACATTTATTTACTATCTCAGTTTGACCATCAGATTGAGGATGATAAGATGAGCTATGAGCTAATTGAGTACCCAAACAAGAAAATAACTCCGTCCAAAAATTTCCAATAAAAATGGGATCTTTGTCGCTCAAAATAACCCTTGGGCTTCCATGTAGCTTTTGAATTCTGTCCATAAATGTAGTAGCAACTGTACTTGCTTTAAATGGATGAGATAATGCACAAAAGTGTGCATACTTGGTAAGTCTATCAACTACCACCATGATGACATTCTTTCCTTCGGACTTAGGTAAACCTGTGATAAAATCCATTGAAATCACCTCCCAACGTTGACTTGGAATGGATAAAGGTTGTAGAAGTCCCGGGGTCTTAGTTGTCTCCACTTTATTCTGCTGGCAAACCAAACATTCCGCCACAAACTTTTGAATATCAGATTTAAGGCCATCCCAAAAAAATTCTTTCTTCACCCTGTGGTAAGTTTTTAAAAATTCTGAGTGTCCTCCTAAAGGAGAAGTGTGCAATTCCAAAAGAATCTTTTGTTTTAGTTGGGAATTCTTACAAATATATAAGCGATCTTTGTACCATAAGGAATCATTTTTCCAACTAAATGTATCCGATGTACTAGGATCTTGCTGCAACTTTTGAATGAGTGTCCATACATCTTTTTCCTTCTTCCATTCATCTCTTGCTTCGGTTATCCAATCTGGTTGGATAATCGAAATGGCACAAAGCAATGCTTCCACCTCTTCATTCTTTCTTGAGAGTGAATCTGCAACAACATTAAGCTTTCCTTTTTTGTAGATTATTTCAAAGTCATAGCCCAACATCTTTGTGACCCATTTTTGCTGCTCTTCTGAAGATAGTCTTTGTTCCAAAAAGTGTTTAAGACTATCATGATCAGTTTTTACCTTGAAGTGTCTTCCCATTAGGTAAGTTCGCCACTTCTTTAGTGCATGCAGTATTGCTAACATTTCCTTCTCATAAATAGGTTTTCGTAAATACTTTCCTTTGATTGGACGACTTTCAAAAGCAATGGGTCTTCCTTCCTGCATTAAAACAACACCAATTCCATTTCCTGAGGCATCACATTCCACAATAAAGGTTTTTGTGAAGTCTGGCGTAGCTAAGACTGGTGCTAGGCACATTGCCTCTTTAAGATGTTCAAAGGCCTTAGTTGCTTCAGGAATCCATGAAAATGCATCTTTCTTCAATAATGTTGTTAGAGGTGCTGCTATTCTCCCATAATTCTTAACAAACTTGCGATAATACCCTGTTAACTCGAGAAATCCTCGTAACTTCTTTATGGTTGTGGGGACTTTCCATTCCTTAATGGCTTTAATTTTGTTAGGGTCTACTTTAACACCCTCGTGAGATACAATATGACCCAGATATTCCACCTCTTGTACTCCAAAGGAACATTTGGATGTTTTTGCATATAATTGTTTCTCCTGCAATAGTTTGAGCACCATGTCAACATGTTCAACATGATCCTTCCAAGACCTGTTGTAGATTAGTATATCATCAAAAAATACTAGCACAAATTTTCTAAGGAAGGGTTTGAAAACGGAATTCATCAACCCTTGAAATGTAGAAGGTGCATTGGTAAGGCCAAAAGGCATGACCAAAAATTCATAATGACCCTCATGAGTTCGAAATGCTGTTTTTGGAATATCTTAAGTCTTCATTCTAATTTGATGATATCCTGAACGAAGATCCAACTTGGTAAAATAAATTGCTCCATGTAATTCATCCAATAATTCATCAATCACAAGAATGGGAAATTTGTCTTTAATGGTGAGCTTATTGAGCTCCCTATAATCCGGACACATTCACCATGATCCATCCTTCTTGTGTACCAATACTATAGGAGTAGAGAAAGAACTTTGACTAGGTTGAATTATACCTGCCTCTAACATTTCTGCAATCATATGTTCAATTTCACTCTTTTGGAAGTAAGGATATCTATAAGGCCTGATGTTTGGAGGAACAATTCCTGGAATCAAATGAATAGCATGATCATGATCACGAATAGGTGGGAGTCCTTTGGGAGTTTCAAACACCTTGGAATGATTGTCCAAGACTTGTTGGAGATATGCAGAAATAGATGATTTTGATGTCGGAACTTCTAGTGAGCATAATTGTGCAATTACGCCTCGTTGTTCTTTCTTTAGAAGCTTTGTCATGATATTAGAGCTTATTATCCTTCCTGGCTTCCCTTCAATACCCCGTAATTCGACTTCCTTTCCTTCTGAAAAAAATTTCAAGAAAAGTTCTTGAAAATTAAAAGCTACCGTCCCCAAAGATTGTAACCATTGTACTCCTAGTACAACATTAGCACCTCCCATGGGAATGGAAAGCATTGGACTAGTCAACACATATTCCCCCATGGTTAGCTTGATGTTATGGCATTTTCCAGAGCAATTTATAGTTCCTCCATTTGCAACCATCACTTGACATTCTGGTGCTGGGTATAGGAAACAATTTAATTCCTTGGCTACCTTACAATGAATAAAATTATGGGTGCTACCTGAATCAATCAACACTATTACCTTTTCTTCTTGATATGTCCTTCTATCTTGAGAGTTTGAGGAGTGGTAATTCCTGCCAATGCATTACACGATATGGTCGGACTCATTTCTTCCTCTTCTAGGGTTGGTTCCTGGTGTATATCCTCTTCTTATTCATTTTCTTCTTCCTCTTCACAATCTATGTAAAATAATTTCTTCTCAGCACACTTATGACCTTTAGTGTATTTGCTATCACAACTGTAGCAAAGCCCTTTTGCTCTTTTTTCTTCCAATTGTTGTGGTGTCAACCTTGTAGGTTGTGGAAATATAGGCGTAACAACATTTCCTTCTTTATAGAATTGAGTGGTAGGCTTCCTTGTCGCCATAATTTTACATTCAACTTTTCTTGCCAACCTGAATGCCTTCTCCAATGAATCAGGTTCCAAAACATGAAATTCATGTTGGATGTTATCCTTTAGAGTGCCTATGAAGAGATCAATCCTGTGTTCCTCTGGAATATCAGTTACCCTTATATTCAATTTTTGGAAGTCCTCAATGTGCTGCCCCACTAAACCCTTTTGTTTGAGATTTATCGATTGGCTAAAGAAGGTGTTTCTCTTTGTATCCTCATAATGTGCTATCATTTCCTCCGTAAAAATTGACCAAGTGACAATTTTTTTACGGGAGCAAAGCCATCGATACCATACAAATGTATTTTGTTCTAAATGTAAAATTGCAATGTGTACCTTTTGTGTGTTTTGCACATTATGGAGATCAAAATATTGCTCCATCTGTAGTATCCATGTTACAGGATCCTTTCCATCAAACTTCCTCATATCCATTTTTGGAATATGGTGGTTCTTCCCGCCAACATTAGAGTTTATGAAGTCACGATTAAAATTTATTTTGTTCTCATCATGAGTTTCCTCTACTATATTTTCACCATTAGGAAACATTTCTTGTATCAACTTTGTCAAACCTTCCATGTCTGCTTTTAGATCATTCTTTATGTTTTCCATGTTGTCTTTCATTTTTTCATTGATCTTAGCTTCCATGTCATCCATCTTAGATTTCACACCTTTCTTCAAACCATCCATATTATTCTTCAGACCATCCATATTCGCTTCCATGCCTTTCTTAAAAATTTCCATTTCATTTTTTGTTGCTCTTTGCGAGAGCGAAATTTGTTGCACTTGCTCTTGTAATTTTGATAGATCATGTTGCAATTCTTCATCTTCATAAGTCATAGTAGAGCCTTATGAAGACTTAATGGGTGTTGAATTATTTTTACGGGGCATTTTTTAGAACCCAATACTAATATGTATTCTACAATATGCCCTTGGAATCAATTCAAATTTATTCTTCAAATAAGACTTATGCAATTCGAAAAAAAAAACATGCACCTTTTTCACTTTTGAGGAGCTCAATATTGAAATTGAATTATCTCTGTGATTTCGGCTCTTCAATATCTGAAATTTGGCACTGAGGTAGCCTTATGAATTATATTTCGAATGTCACAGGTTTGACTTGATTTGGATTCTCCAAGGCAAAGTTATGTCCAATCTCCCACAATGACCTAATTATGGACTGGTTTAGTAGACCGAACTTGTATGACTTGCCACGTGTCACTGTTTCATATTTTAGCTCTGAAATTGATAGAAAAGAAACTACAGTCCATTTACTTGCAACCACTTTTTACGACACTCCAATCTGATGCTCAGAGAGAGAGTTATGAAGATTTTCCCACGATCACCTCTTTGAGATGAAATTCAGGAGCCTGAAAAAGCACTACCTTCCACAGATCATATATCCGAAAATATTGCGAACAAAGCTCTGAATTTTTGCGAAACATTTCCTCGGGATTTCAAAATCGCGCCCTAAAAATTTCAGATTTTGAACATTTGTAGAAAACAAGTTATAGCGAAAATGCCACGATGACCTGTTTAGATTAAATTGAGGTGCCTGCAAAAATATCTTACTTCCATAGATCATATCTCCGAAAATATTGCGAACCAAGATCTGAAATTTTGCGACGATGTTCCTCAGGATTTCGGCTTCGTACCCTAAAAATTTCAGCTTTTGAAACTTCGTAGAAAATAAATTATAGTGAAAATTCCACGATGACCTGTTTGGAGCAGCGAAACCCTAGAATCCAAAGCTTTGATACCAAATGTTGTGAAGCCAGCTCCAAAAATAGAAGAAAAGAGATATCAACGCCTTATAAATAAGCCACTTCGAGGGGGCAACCTCCAATACATTACATGAATGAACAATTCTTGGATGATACAAATTACAAAACCTCCTTTCTATATATAAGAGTCTGTGGGACCATGATATGATATGAGCACAAAAACAATAATAATTTAAGGGCACAATAATAACAATATGGGGGTTACAGGGGTACAATAATAACAATAAGGGGGTTACACTAACAACAATAAGGGACTATAATAGTAATATAGGGACCTAACAGGAGGGTTAGGCCTCATTGTTAGGCTGACAGAAGATCCCTTCGGGAGGATTTAATGTGATTCATTAAGACTGTGGATGTAGCTGGTACATGTGTGCGGGCACATAGGAACATGAACTTCTTGTAAAAAAAAAAGTAGTATACAATTTTCTATAAAGAAGTGAGATAGAAATATGAGAATCAAAATAGCACTGTGAATTTTTAATCAATTCATATTATATATATCTAAAACATCCAACCATCCTTCTCTTCTATTTGAAAGAGATTTATTGTGCATAGAAGAATAATGAATTAAATATAAAACACAAAGATGAAATATATTAAACAGGGAAATAAAAATTACATGGTTGTGGTAATTGTGTGCTCAAAGGAAATCCAACAATGGCTGCATGATTTCTTTATCATGAAGTAGTCTTGAAGAAAAATTTTGGTTCAAATATTTAACTCCATTACTAATGGAAGATGACTGTGTTTGGTAAGTAAAGGATGCATTGAAGGGCTCAAGGTCGAGCTCCAATACATAGTTATCCTTGTCACTGAAAAACAAGAGGTTATCATCATTTTCTTATCTAGGTAAAAAGAAAAGTGAGCCTGTATTTTTGCACTTGTTATAGTATATGGAAAAGAGAGCACTAGTGTATCCTAGAGCACCATATATCTCTCCTCCACAAATACTATTGTACCCACAAAAATATTGTACATATCACTAAAGTATGGCATTATTTATTATACTTAACACTATTTTACAATGTTCTAACTACAACCCTCCTAAAGGAAGAGAATTGTGGTTGGAACACTATCCAAACCACACGGATAAACTAACTCTAAAAACTTGGAAAAAAAAAAAACCTTGAAAAGCCATGAATTTTTCCTAAGGGACATGAATAACACCATATTGAGAAGGGATTTACCAGATAAATCATTTCCCATAACATTCTTCTTACTTTCCATAATTATCCTCTTTTTGAAAATGCACTAAATCCTACTCCCAATGCTCCAAAACATAATTAAAATGGTTTTTGTGGTTGTGGTAGCTCCTCTTGTGAAAAAAATGAGTGATAGGAAGAGGTTTATTACAAGAAAAAAAAAACCAAGACAACAAATGTTGATGTCAGTGATAGACTCAATTCAATTAATTTCTATATGAATGGTTTAAAAACATAAAGAGATCTTAACCTTAGATTTATTAAACTTGGAGAAAGAAAAAAAACCCAAAATAAAAATATTTAATACTTAATATATCTCAATATATATATATATATATATATTACTATTATTTATTTGTTTATGTGAGAGTATTGACTTCAACAAAAATTTTTCTTTCTTTATTTATAAGCTTTACGAGTGACATATCTCAGCTATATTGGCCATAGCATGTACCTAGACTCTTTAAATTCAGTTATAAAACCCTCACCTAGTTACATGTTTCATCGATATTGAGTTTTAAAGAGGACCTGACTACTCTAGATGAAACTATAGATTCCTCATCAGACATAACTAACATTAAACAAGGGAAAATGATAACCTATATAAAGGCACCTCCTGTGTCACATATGTAGCCGTACAACTCACCATTCTGTACTATATTCTTTTGTGCACATATCCACCAGAACTGACCATTCAGGTTATTTTCTTTGATAATTCTATGCATTTTTTCAATTTCGTCAACTACTTCTCTATCTTTGGACTTTGATGGGTCAATATCAAAAACAACCACAACAAGGTTAGCCAACTTCTGCTCTAGATAAAAGCATGCATGGGGGAATTTCCAGCTCCAATGGGGCTTGGAGAAGAGGAGAGGAACATGGATAAGGTTGTGGCTTCCAACTAAGGAATCATAGGGTAGCCACTTCTTATAATGAACAATAAATCTCTATTTTAACCTACCTTGTAGTTATTTCCTCTTTCAAAATTAGTTCCATATAGTCTAATGGAGGCATAAAACCAACAAATATAGTTGTATATGATGATATGCTTTCTACATTGATAAAATTTGAAGTCAGAAGGTTTTTTATTCTTTTGTTTATTTTTTCAATTGAGTTACAATTGTACACGTTGAATTGCATTACTTATGAAAAGGATATGTGCATACAAACTCAAGACAGACAGAAAAAATATTATGCATTTCAATTTTGATAATTCATCAACATTTACCTTTGAATTTTTTTCTATTAAGGCCACACATAAAATTGAGGAACCAAATGGAACAAAACTCATTTTTCTATTTGGAAGGGCACTTGATGTATCCAAGAATGTTGTGTTCCACTTGTCTTTCAATTCGTTGATTGCAAGTTGTACTATGGGCTTCAGGAAACAACCGATTCACCTTGTAACAAAAAACACCAAACAAAAAATATAAGCATAAGTACTTAGAAAACAAAAATAAAAGGCAACATTGAGCCTAAATGCATAGCAGAAAAGGAAAAATGAATTTCTCAAATAAGGTCACTGCTAATTTAAATACATTATAAATTGTGGGTAAAAGAGTACAACTTTACCACAATAATCTAAGGTGTGATGTCTAATCCATGTCATTTTATTCTCAACATAATTTCATTATCTAATGCACAAACTTGGTCAAGTATTTACACAACCTATGCTCAAATAAGAAGATGAAAATATTATTTTCAAATAGTCATGAAAATATTTTAACACAAAACAACTATAATAATAATATTATCTTCAAGTTTTGGATACGATACAAAGTATTTTCAATTTTATAGTTAAAAGACAAAACAAAATCAAAGTAAAATTTCAAAATACAATCAACAATAAATAAAGGATATCATGGAAAGGGAATTGAAAATATAATTTTTTTTTTTACCTTTCCATCAATGTCTGGCATTCCTAAAATTACTTGCCCAAAATAACCATGAGGTGAAAGAATGACAAAATTTAAAAACATAGGAACCCTTCCTAGAAACATTTCCAAACTCGATGGATTGGGCGCCTGAAGGACATCCAACAACAAATGAATCATATCCAAGACATTCTTTGCATTGTCTCCACATCCTTTTTCTGATCCCATTTCTTGCAATCTGCCCACACCAAAGTCCAATAATATTCAAATGAAATATTTTATTTTTTTGTAGAAAAAATTGGATATTTGTCAAGCATGCTAACTACATGGTAAAAATACTCATAAATATTTGCAGAAGATAATTCAAAGATTTTATATTTTTGTAAAAAAAAATAGATATTTTTCAAGTAGGCTAACTTCATGGTACATAAATTGTTTCCACAAATATATCGATAAATACAATGGATATTACTCATAAATAATTGTTGAAATTTTTTCAAAAATAAATAGGTGCGGTTTTGGAGTCCTGGTTGTCTGAGCCTTTGAGATATTTTTTGCAGACTTGGTTTTGTTCTTATTTATTTGAGATTTGAAGGCCCTTCATCTGGTGAACCTATAATAAGAGTACCTTTACCACCATAACCCTTACACAAAGTTCACGCTTGACTACTTCCACTCCTGCAAGTTTCTAGGGATGCAAAACAATAGAGGTCACACCCAAAAGACATAAATTTACATAATTTGACTCTTAACCCAACCATTATGAATATGAAAGGGACTTTTACTTCTTGGATCATTTGGAGGGCCTAAAATTTTTCCTAGAAGACTAAACTAGAAATACCAAGGATTTGAAGTTGGTTTATTTTTAATGATCACTCTTTAAGGTGGCCTCATCCTACTTTATGAATTAAAAGTCAAGACAACATGGTTCTTGGTCCTTTCATTTTTCAAAATATGAATTAATAATATCAAAGATATTTTTCATGCTCAAGCATGGGAATGATCCTATTTCCCTCACCAGAAAAAACGTTCAAGGAAGGCAATATTCATAGAAATGTAATCGAGCACATCAAGGTGATGATCCCCAACTTACTTTTCATGAAATTAGGCTTCCAATATTCTATAACTTGGTGGATGTAGTTGAATTGGAACAAGGACAATGCCTTTACCAAATACGTGCTAGTGAATAACACGCACTAGGTTATGTCAGCGAATAAAATGGGAGAAAATGTTTCTCCTAGAGTTTATCCAATTTTGTTTGTAATACTCACTACACCCATTTCATAACAGTTTTCTCTTAGGAACTATATCATTTCTTGATCTTGCTATATAAAAATATTGTTTCAACTTTCAACATTCTACCCAAATTATTCAAGGAAAACAATGAGAAGAAAAGCAACAAGACTCAATAGATTTGCGAACTCAAGAACTGAAGAGTTAATAAAAAAAATGTAACTCAACATACATCAAAATTTCACCCACTAATATATAACGTAATTTATTAAAAATAAAAGGAAACAAGAATGTTCGAGGAATTGATATCAATATGTGATTGACAGTCGCATTGACACTTATGTCTCCTTGGATGGGAGGGAGGTTATTTCCAATAAAAATTACATGCTGCAAATAGTGGTAATCGAGATAAATCTCAATTTTTCCCATATAAGCCTTGTACCTTCAATTAGAAAAAGTTCCAAGATGTTAATCTAAAATTGCTAACAAGCCTTTTTAGATGAAAACTAGTATAAAATTCCTATCTTAAACAATTGTAATATTCCTAATTAGCTTTTAGCTAATTAGAATATTAATTTATGTTTTTGTCAACAAGATAGATGAATATGGGGGTAGAGGGACCCATAAATCCGTTTAGTAGGAATAAAACCACTTTTTAATGTGAATGTGGATCAATGCATCTAGATAGGGTCAAGATAAATAAACCACTTCTTGGTGTGAATGTGGATCATTGATGGGGTCAATTTGACCAAATCAACAGCACAGTCATGGAGGTAGTGGAGACAATGGAGGACAACGTAGTCATAATGGAGGTTAGTGGCCATGTGTGTAACATCATTATTGTGTGGGGCCAAGAGGGTGAGATATCACAAGCATATAACGAAGGGGATGGAAACCATAGAAAGCATTCTGAATATTGTTTATGAATTTTCTTTTATGACTTTTTGTACACTTCAACTATTTAGCTAATTCTGATGTGTTGTTTAGCACACAGGTGTTTTCGAGTGGAAATCCCACCCTTATCCTCAAGGAACTTCAAGTTCCCACTCAGGAAAGGTTCTTGAGCTGCATTTCATCACCAGGCATCAGGCCAGTCTTTAGCCCCTATCAATAGCGTAATCTCCTTCAGGAATTGCACAATCCAGGAGGGAAGATCTATTGGAGGAGAAATAACCCAAATTTAATAGCTTGGCATCCAGTGAGGGGAGAAACCCTTTACCTAGGAAGTTGATTGGGAGGAGTAACAGCAGATTTCTCATCAGTTCAACTACCTCCCATCAGTCTCCCAGCTGTAGTGCGTAAATCAGCCCTAGGGCTGCAATTTCAGTTATTGTCATTTCTGGAAACCCTTTCTAGGTTATCCTGGAAAAGTGCTAGAAAGCTAAGATCTCTGATCCCAACTATTTCTGAGCACCCAATCAACAGATTTATGCATTCCTAGTTTCTAGTAGCTGTATTTTCCAGCCAAACTGCGCAGTGGCAGCATTTCAGAAGCTATTTCAACAACAACATATCATGTGCTAAGGTTCAGGGCCATTTCAGGCTTTTCTATCTAGCTTGAGTGTCTTTTCTTCAAGAACTTTGTACTTCATCTCTTCTATTGAATGTAATAAAATGACTTAGATGATCTAATCATATGTTTGATGTAATGAATTTTACTGCAATTTCCACTTTACTATTCAATATTCATGTTTATTCTATTTTGGGATATTACAGTGGTATCAGAGCATAATCTTGGCTCAGCCTATGGGGCATTTACATCTATGACATATGAAGAAGAACCTCTTACAGACAAGGAGAAACGGCATATCAATAGAGGTCACAAATTTTATTATACAAACAACAAAGAAGACCACATCTTAGAAGAAATAGAAGACAAACGCAAGTTTCCAATGCCGGGAGAAATGGATGAGAAAGACTTTCCAAAACTTCTTCAATCTATGCAGGATCTCGCCAGAGAGATCAAGGAGATGAGAGTGGAGAGACAAAGGGAAACCCCAAGAGGGTTGAAAAATGGAGAAAGTTCCGGTACTTCACATCATTGGTGTGAGAAACCGGCAGTGCAGCAAGCTTCACAATGCTCCACTATGCCTACATTCCTAAGAGTAGGAAATGGGACTAGAGGACCACAAGATCAGGAGGCTCTCAGTGATTATTTTCTAGAATATGAATCTCAGTCTCAAAGATTCAAAGAACATATGAATTTCCAAGTGTTCTTCCAGATCAAAGATAACAAAAGACCCCATAACAACAATAGAGGTGGAGGGTACATGCAGAACAATGATCTGCAACGTACTATGGGTAGATGATTTCTTCCTTCTTTTGATGGGTCATCCAAGTGCACAAAAAAAGATTGGGTGGAAAAGTTAGACATTTATTTCCATGTGAACCAAGTTTAAGAGACTGAAGCTATTAAGATAGCAATGTTGCACCTTGAAGGTGAAGCACATGAATGGTAGTTCCACGGACTGTCTACATTGGTACATGCAGATGTGACTGCATATGCAAATTTCACCCGGATATTGATAAAGATATTTTACAGAAGATATCTAGAGGTGCACTTTTTTGAGATAGCTAACTCAGGAAGTCGGAAAACCCAGAGACTTATATCTTTGAGTTCGTGAAACTTACTGTTATGGTGCCAGATTTGTTCATAGCTAGGAGGGTATACATGTTCATTTATGGACTAGTGAAACCTTTTCATAGGTTAGTAAAGTCCACTAGACCAACTATGATCCAAGATGCCATTGAGTGGGATAGGGACTTACAAGATGCTTTTCCAAGGGCAAGAGCTACATTCCAACAAAAAACCACATTCCAGTCAAAGGGGAAATATATGAAGGTTCCACCCCCAAAAGGGAACCAAGGCAAAGGACCTCTTAGTGATGATATCCAAAGAGATTTGAGGAGGAGGAAGCTTTGCCTCACTTTCCAAGAACCATGGGCACTAGGGCATCGATGTGCTGCTAGGAAGGCACATTATATTGAAGTGTTATCCGATAGTGAAGAGGAAGCAAAGGAGGAGATGGAAGGGGACACCAGCGCTGTGCAACCGGGAGAGGATCCGCCACCACCAGGAGGTGGAAATGGAACATTTTCTCCAACTGGAGGGTCCCTTGCAGCTTTGTGGGGAGTTCCTAAGTATCTGACATTGAGATTCTGAGGCACATTTCAGGGTCAACAGGTGTCAGTATTGATAGATAGTGGGGATAACCACAATTTTATTGATACCCAACTAGTGAAGAAGAGAGGAAAACCCACAGATGATTGTGAAGGATTCTTAGTTTTGGTTCCAGGAGCTAGAACCATGCAGTGTGTGAAGTATGTTAAGGAATTGACTATAAATTTGGGGACATACACATTGACAGATCACTTCTTTATGGTTGATATTCTTGACACCCATGTGATATTGGGTGTACAGTGGTTGATCACACTGGGAAAGGTCACCATGGTTTGGGAGACCTAGGAGATGCAATGGATAGATAAGAAGAGCGGTAAGCACCAAATGACCAAGGGCATGCACACCCATCCACCTCAAGTGGTCTCAACACATAGGATGGAGGTTGAATTGTGTAGAGGAGACATAGAATGGGTAGTAGAACTACGTATGTCAGAGGTAGGAGGAAAGGAAAAACCATTCCACTCTAATGTGAATTTATGCTAGACCACTATTCTACAGCATTTAGGGACATTCCACCGAGAAGGCCACCAGACTAGGGGTTTGAACATACTATTGAGTTGGAGAAGGGGATCCAAGTAGTAATCACCACACCCTATAGGCACCCACAATACTACATGGATGAGATTGAGAGAGCTATTCATAAGCTCTTGGATTTAGGACATATCCGACCTAGCACCAATCCTTTTGCTTCTTCTGTGGTCTTGGTGAAGAAGAAGAATGGTACCTTAAGGATGTGCCTTGACTATAGAGCCTTGAATAAGAAGACAATTAAGAATAGGTACCTGATTCCCAGGATCGATGATTTTAGGGGATCAGAGTTCTTTTCAAATATTTATTTGAGGTCGGGGTACCATCAAATCAAGGTAAGGGATCAGGATATCCCCAATACTGCATTTAGATGTCATTATGGCCACTTTGAGTTCTTGGTGATGCCCCTTGGGATGACTAATGAAACAGATAATTTTCAGTATTGTATGAACCACATCTTCCGTGGTCAGTTGAGGAAATTTGTGTTGGTTTTCTTTGACGACATTATCATCTACAACCTCATATGGGAAGAGCATCTACAACATATTAATGCAATATTACGCATTCTGGAAGAGAAACATTTCTATGCCAAGCTCTCCAAATGCGAGTTTTGGCTCACATATATGCTTTATTTAGGCCACATCATTGGAGTATATGGAGTAAGGGTCCATGAGTATAATATCCATGCTATTCGAGATTGGTCAAAGCCAAAGAATGTAATAAAAATTCAGGGGTTTGTAGGCATATTCACCTACTACCAAAATTTTGTCAAAGGTTATCCCAACTCGCAGCACCACTCACATATTTGACCAAGAAGGGAGCCTTTGGTTGGACAAACAATGCGCAGAGGGCCTTTGATAGGCTCAAGGAGGTGATGAGCAGTTGTCTGATGTTGGCATTGCTAGATTTCACCCAGACCTTTGTGCTGGAATGTGATGCTTCAGGGGGGGGGTAATGGCACAGTCTTGATGCAGGGGGGTCATCCCATAGCCTTTGAGAGTTAGAAGTTGCTACCACATGAGAGGTTGTATCCCATATATGACAAGGATATGTTGTCCATTATGCATGTATTGGCCAAATTCAGGAAGTATTTGACAGGAAACAAATTCCAAGTAAAGACTGATCACAATGGTTTTCGGTATTTTCTTGAGCAAAAGCAGCTGCAAGAGAGGCATCAAAAATGGGTTAGCAAAATTCAGGCATATGAATTTGAAATTGAATATGTCAAAGGGAAGAGAAATGTGGTAGTTGATGCCTTATCATGGATACGAGCAACGTTATCCTTGATGAGTGTGGATTCAGATTGGAAGGCCCAACTCTTGGTTGAGTATTCCAAAGACCGCTCCACATGTGAGATACTAGATGGGTAGGTGACTGATGAGAAAAATAGAGTAATGGATGAGGCTATCTACTACCGGGACCAGATATTCTTGATTATATATTCTAAGCTTAAGGAAAATATTTTTCATGCAGCACATGATTCATTGCGCTTAGGCCACCAAGGTTTCACAAAGACATACTGGGCCATCATAGAGAGATTCTCATGGAAGGGTCTCAAGGAGGATGTGATCCATCATATCAAGGAGTGCGTAGTTTTCCAGAGGAATAAAGGAGAGAACAACCATCCTGAAGGGTAGTTACAACCAATTCCTATTCCAGAGGGGAAATGGGAGAGAATTTCTATGGACTTCATTACCGGTTTGCTAGAAGTGCAGGGAAAGGATTGTATCTTTGTGGTCGTTAATCGACTAATAAAGTATTCACATTTATTTGCCATCTCCTCATGGTACACTGCTTCACAAGTGACTAAGCTTTTCTTTAGAGATGTGTTCAGACTCCATGGTCTTCCTAAGACCATATTCAGTGATAGAGATAGCCACTTCATGGGTGTATTTTGGCAAGAGATTTTCCGTTTGGTGGGTACTGAGTTGACACCGAGTAACAGTTATCACCCATAGAAATATGGGAAAACAAAGATAGTAAACAAGTGTTTGGAAGGTTACTTGCGAAACTATGTTTCGGGGAAGCAAAGATCATGGCTACCCTGGCTCCACTTGGGAGAATATTGCTGGGTAAAAACACGAAAGTGGGTTACACTTTCATGAGAAATGCAGGCGGAAAATTCATTTTTCCAATAGTTCGACCAAACTTTTATAAAATTTCAGTTGAACTGTTAGAAATTTCGGTCAAATTTTGTAAATTAGTTCAGTCGAACTAATTCTATCGTTTACATTGATGGCACATTGACGACATGGGTAAAATGTTTTTTGGTCAGGGATGGGAAAACCGACAATAGAAGTTCGGCCGAACTATTAGTTTGGCTGGATTATTAGTTTGGCCGAAGTTTTGAAAAGAATTCGGCCGAACTATTTCTTATAAATATACCGGCCAGCAGACTGCAAGATATTTCTCGCTTGTTACCGTTTGTTTGTTACCTTTGTTTGATCTTTATCTCGCTGTTTTTTTTGTGGCGCTAGTGTTTGCTATTGTAGGGGCTTGCTGTTGCAAGGGCGAGGAGGTGAGAAGCTTCTTGTTTGTGTTTATTTTTTTTCTGTATTTTTTTTGGGTTTTAATGTTTTTCTCTGTTTTTTTGTTCGCATGTTACAAATAACCTACGTCTTTGGCGATCTCCTTCCTCGTTGCGGCCTGCCTTGTCGTTTGCTGTCATTTCCTGTCGCTGCGTCTTGCCTCGTCGTTTGCTTCCATTTTCTGTCGTTGCGGTCTAACTCATCGTTTTTTGTCGTCTCTTTGTTTCCAGGTAGACCAAAAAACTCCTTACCACAACCAATGAAAATATATTACCACGAATGAAAAAAATCCTTGCCAACAATGAAAATAGATTACCACTTGCGACAAGAGTACCACCATTTCAGGGGCTATTGGATCATTTTCTTAATCTGTCCACTAGCTTGGAAGACCTTTTTCCTTGCATTCTTAGGATCATAGTTACCAAGTTCGAATTCAAACACAATACGATACGGAAATAATTCGATTCAAAAAATTTCAATTCAAAAAAAAATTGCGAGTATACTTAAAAAAATTCAGTTACATGTTTCAAAATTTACCGAATTTACTTGGAATCTGACTGTTGGTTTAGCTTACCTTGGTAACTACTCCTTTTCTCTGGGCTATGAGGAAGAACGTAAGCTACAATCCATTAATATTTTTTTGACTATTTAAACAAACAAAAAACAAATTTTTATCTCCCCATCTTCCTGCTTGATTTCTCCCACATATATCATATCTGCAATATAAACTGAATACCGAATCAAATTTTTATGAACAATTCGGCCGAATTGAATGAATTGCCGAATATTCATATTTTTTTGACCGATTCGGCCAAATTTGGTAACTATGCTTAGGATTGGTTTTCTTGGCATCTTCTTTATTTTATGAACTGTAATCAGAGCAATAGAATCTTTCTTATCATATTGGCAATGCTATGAATTTATTTAATATGCCACTTAGTCTAGCCATTGCAATTTCATTTTTTTTTCAAGTTTACCTCAAAGACATTGTATAGAATTTTATTTTAATGTTATAAAATTTTGTGTCCGGTGGGTTTAAACCTTTTGTGTGTGCTTGAATTAACATTTATATTAGCAATTTCCTTCAAATTTTATTGGAATTTCACTCTTTAATAACTAACATTGTTCATAATTAGAGTTGGTTCAAATGCATTTGCAATTCTGTTTGTTAAGATTGTCCTTAAGTTTTCACTTGGCATGTTAATAGTTTGAAAGAATGTGACTAGTGGCTTCAAATAACATGAAAGAGAATGTCTAAACGAAGAAGTTATACATGAGAGTAAAAAAACCATGGATTGAAAATGGCTGATAGCTCTATTATTTCCTTCAACCTCTACATATCTAATATCTCTGTGTTCTTCTTATGAGCACCAACTCACAACTCTGTTCTTTCTTAAGCTTGTAGGTTGTATTTATGTTCTGTTGCCTCCTCAGACCTTTGTTAGATTGTATTTTTCTTTCAGCAGAGTGTTTGTTTGTGGTTACAATGCCTATCTTCCTGAATACTCCTTGCTAAGCTAAAACCTAAGCTTTTCTATCTTATTCCTGAATTGAAGCTTCCTAATCTAGCTATCTTTCTAATGCCTCAAAGAGTAGAGTTGTATGTGTTTTCTTGATGGCTGATAGATGTGTTATTTCCTTCAACCTCTGCAGATATAATATCTCTGTGTTCTTCTTATGAGCACCAACTCACAAATCTATTCTTTCGTAAGCTTGTAGGTTGTATTTGTGTTCTGTTTCTTCCTCAGAACTTTGTTAGTTTGTCTTTGTCTTTTAGCAGAGTGTTTTTTTGTGGTTATAGTGTCTATCTTCCTGAATAATCCTTGCTAAGCTAAAACCTAAGCTTTTCTTTCTTATTCCTGAACTGAAGCTTCCTAATCTAGCTAGCTTTCTAATGATTCAAAGAGTAGATTTGTATGTGTTTTCCTAATGGATGATAGCTCTGTTCTTTCCTTCCCTGATAGCTTTGTTATTTCCTTCAACCTCTGCGGAGCTTGTTTGATTCTTAGATATCACTTTTCCTCAAAAAATTGAAAAAAATGTGTTATATGATGGATTCTTATAGCTTCCTTATTGTCTATTTCCTATAGTATATCCACACAAATTTCTCTGACTTACACAATCTTGTAGAAATTGATTTTAATGTGTAAAATGGATTGAAATGGCTAAATATGGTTGATTCATGTGTACATAATTGTGTAAAATGGATTGAAATGGATAAATATGGTTGATTCATGTGTAC
The DNA here is from genome assembly GCA_034641835.2 of Pinus albicaulis. NCBI lineage: Eukaryota > Viridiplantae > Streptophyta > Pinopsida > Pinales > Pinaceae > Pinus > Pinus albicaulis. Next base: position 308,126,296 of record CM076582.1, on the reverse strand, counting down.
ATAAGAGATTTTTTGATTCTTAGATATCAATTTTCCTCAAAGAATTGAAAACAATGTGTTATAGGATGGATTCTTAATATAGCTTACTTATTGTCTAATTCCTATAGTAGATGCACACAAATTTTCTTCTACCTTTTTATAGAAGTGAAAAAATATTGATTCCTTATAAGTTAATATAATTACATTGGACACCTTTGACAGTGGCTGGAAAAATGAATATTGGAAATACATATGAAGTGAAATTGAATGATGTTCTATGAAAAAGGTGAAATGCATGTTGACTATAGTTTATCATTTTATGCATTTGGAAGCATGATGTTAATAGGAATGATTGATAGAAATGGTTTATTCGAGTAATGAAGTCCCTTGGCTTCTTACCATAATTCTACTATATATTTTCCATTGTATTCATATATATGTTGATGCTAGCTATTTTTTTATTAATGTACCTAAATTTACACCTTCCATGATGATTCCTCTCCTAGTGTTGTCATTTACTTTTCTAATCTTGTAAAATGCTAAAAGTGGAGTGTTTTATGATGTAATGGATATTAATAATCTAGATTATGTACATTTACTTTTCTAATCTTGTAAAATGTTACAAGTGGAGTGTTTTATGATGTAATGGATATTACTAATCTAGATTATGTACAGTGATATGATGATAGTGTGCAGGTTGATGTTCAAGTTGTAAAATTCTTGTACATATCAAGGATGAATGATAGTACAAGCCAAAAATGACATTATTATATTATTAGACAATCTGTTAGGTGCTAAATCATACTTCTTATTAAGGACACAACTAATGAAAGTTGAAAAATATTTGTTAATGTTCTTAGCATATTTATAGATGTCAAAGTAAAGGTTTCTAGATGTGATTTCTCCCATAAAATTGAAGGCAAACTAAACTTTAAGGCAAAGCATGTACATGTCATTTCTCCCACAAATTCATCAAGGTGTGACTTTTGACATAACTTCATCAACCACTACCACTAGTTGTTTTAGTAAGTGCATACAATAATTTTGCAAACCATGTACATGTAATTTCTCTCACAAACTCATCAAGGTGTGCCTTTTGACATAACTTCATCAACCACTACCACTAGTTTTAGTAAGTGCATAAAATAATCTTGAAAAATTTAAGGAAAAATTTATGGAAAACTATGTACATGCCATTTCTATGTCATTTATCCCATAAAACTTAAGGAAAACTTGAAGGATAACCATGTACATACATGTAATTTCTCCCATTTCTCTCATAAACTCAAGGAATACTTTAAGGATAACCATGTACATGTCAATTCTATGTCATTTCTCCCATAAAATTTAAGGATAACTTTAAGGATAACCATGTACATACATGTCATTTTTCCCATTTCTCCCATAGACTCAAGGCAAACTTTAAATATAACCATGTACATGTCATTTCTCCGATAAAATTTAAGGCATTTGCTAGTGTTTTTGGAACCATGTACATGTCATTTCTATGTCATTTCTCCCATAAAATTTAAGGCAAACAATGAACATACGTGTTGTTTCTCTCATTTCTCCCATAAACTCAAGGAAAACTTTAAGGATAACCATGTACATGTCATTTCTCCGATAAAATTTAAGTCATTTGCTAGTGTTTTTGGAACCATGTACATGTCATTTTTATGTCATTTCTCCCATAAAATTTAAACTTTAAGGCATTTTCTAGTGTTTTTGGAACCATGTACATGTCATTTCTCTCATAAAATTTAAGGCAAACTTTAAGGCAAACGATGTACATGTGTCATTCCTCTCATAAAATTTAAGGCAAACTTTAAGGAAAATCATGTACATGTGTCATTTCTCCCATAAACTTTAAGGAAAAATTTAAGGCATGTCATTTCTCCCATAAACTATAAGGAAAAATTTAAGGCAAACCATGTACATTTCATTTCTCCCTTAAAATCTAGGCAAGAAAAACTTTAAGACATGTCATTTTTAGATGTGATTTCTCCCATAAACTTTAAGGCAAACCATGCACATGTCATTTCTCCTACAAAATCAAGGCTTTATCCCATAAACTCAAGGCAAAATTTAAGGCCTAAAAACCTTGGTGAGAACCTAAAGTGGCTGAACTTCCATAGGATTTGAGTCACTCTGTTGATTATTAACTTCTACAAGTCTAAAGGCAGAGTCTGTAAAGGGCCAGGTAGGCTCTGGATCTCATCCTTTCTCAAAGGTGACATATCTTGTAAATGTCCCTACAGTCAATCTCTGGAACAGATCTAAATAAAAGTTCTTCATTGTAATATCAATTTTTGTACATGTCGTTTCTCCCATAAACTTTAAGGCATTTTATAATGTTTTTGGAACTATTTAAATGTCATTTCTATGTCATTTCTCTCATAACAATTAAGGAAAACCATGTACATACATGTCATTTCTCCCATTTCTCCCATAAACTCAAGGCAAAATTTAAGGATAGCCATGTAGATGTCATTTTTAGCATTTTATATTTTTTTTGGAACCATGTACATGTCATTTCTATGTCATTTCTCCCATAAAATTGAAGGCAAACCATGTACATGTGTCATTTCTCCCATACATGTTTCATTTCTCCCATAAAATTTAAGGCATGTCATTTCTATATCATTTCTCTATCATTTCTATGTCATTTCTCCCATAAACTATAAGGAAAAATTTAAGTCAAACCATGTACATGTCATTTATCCCTTAAACTCTAAGAAAGACAAACATTAAGGCAAACCATGCACATGTCATTTCTCCCACAAACTCAAGGCATTCTCCCATAAACTCAAGGCAAACTTTAAGGCCTAAAAACCTTGGTGAGAACCTAAAGTGGCTGAACTTCCATAGGATTTGAGTCACTCTGTTGAGTGTTAACTTCTACAAGTTCTAAAGTCAAAGTCTGTAAAGGGCCAGGTAGCCTCTAGATCTCATCATTTCTCAACTGTGACATATCTAGTAAATGCCCCTACAGTTAATCTTTGGAACAGATCTAAATATATTTTCTTCATTGTAATATCCATTTCTATACATGTCATTTCTCCCATAAGCTTTAAGGCAGTTGCTAGTGTTTTTGGAACCATGTAAATTTCATTTATATGTCATTTTTCCCATAAAATTGAAGGCAAAATTGAAGGCAAACCATGTACATGTGCCATTTTTCCCATAAGCTTTAAGGAAAACTTTAAGGCATGTCATTTCTATGTCATTTCTCTCATAAAATTTAAGGCAAACCATGTACATGTAATTTCTCCCATGCACTTGCAATAAATGTAAATTTAATATATTTTATTGAATTTGTTTTTTCATGGATAAAAAAAATCACTAAATATGGTTGAAAAATGGACATTATGCGTAGATGTTTCTTGCTATCCCAATCTAGGGAAAAAAATGATTACATATGTGCTTTGCAATATTGCGACTAACAAGGTCCTCCAAAGGAAAATGAATATACTGGGAAGAAGAAAAAACAGTGAGACATATAATATTGCATTGATAGAAGGCTTGGGAACATCTAGGGAGTATGGATCAATTGGAATTGTATTTTTTACCAATTCTGAACTTGTGTGCAACCAGATGAAAGACGTGTACCAAGTTTAGAAGGAGAGGCTAAAACAACTGCATGGAAAATCAAACAATATTGTTAGACAACTTCAAATTTTTAGTATAAGACATTGTGAAAATGTTAATAAGATGTCTGGTGTTCTATTGTGTGAGGCAATGCCAATTCAAGATTCATATGTCAAAGATGAATTAATAGATGAATTAGTATTATATAGGGCAATGCCAATTCAATATTTATCTCTCAAAGATGAATTAGTGTTGAGACGCCTTCCTTCAAAATTTATTGATGGACATTATAACATATCTTTGATTTTGTAAAATCATTTTATGCAGAATTATTTTTGGGAATGAAACCCAATTATAATGTCCTTCCCTCTGAATATTTTGGTCCTGGGAAAGGTCGATTATGTGACTGTAGGGGTGCTAAGCGTGATTCTAAGTTGCCTCACCCTGAGCCACCATTCGTTAGTCGACCTCTTCGTGTCGAAAATTTGCAGTCGGAGATGGATTCCACTTCTCAAATTAATTGAGAAGCAAGGGATGCCATCATTAACAATGTTCAGAGTGGATTGGGTGGAGTTGATGTTTTTCTGAATCGAAAAAGAAACGAGAGAATGCACGTGCTAATTTTGTGTATCATATAGATGATGAGATAGATAACATGAGTGTTGAATATCTCAGAACATATGCAAAGAATTGTCGCAATGGTTGGCAGGACCTAATTATTCATGAGCAAGATGGCATGGGATCGATATGTGTTAAATGTTAGGGTGATTATTTTAACACATGTACAATTTGTAATAAATACATATATACATACATTTATTTGTATACATTAATCTAAAAATATGTATCATATATGTTAACACCATTTGCAGTTCTCACGCTTGATGAATGAATATGTTAATATCACGGTCGAAGCCTCCAGTTCACACAATCAAGATGGTTCTCACCATCAAGATGATATGTTGGCACATGCTAGTGTTTTTTAAGTGAACATGATGATGTAAAATTATCTTTTATCTATTATTATATATATCGAAACATGATGAGATATTTTAAAAATAAATAATTGTGCACACATGTACATGTATATAATTAAATGTTAATAGATTCTGATTCCGTCCAATGTTTTTGGAATGGGGGTACCTTCTTCTTCCTTGGGAGATGTGCCAAATCCACCATCACAAGTATGAACAAATTTTCACTAAAATATGTTTTTAAGTTATATATTGCAGCTCGAAATTTCCATTAAAAAAGGGGATCTAGATCTTGAGTTATTTTACAGTTTTAATTTTTTTGAATTTTAGGTTTCTGGAGATGATTTCCATTCTCCACTTAACTCTAGCAATGGAGTGTAAGTGATGGAGATAGGAACATCCACACCATTTGAATAATTTTTCTATTATTTTTTTTTAATATTATTGAAAATTAGTTTATATGCATTTTCATTTGAAAATTTTTAATATATATATATATATTGTATAGTTTACTGTGGAAGATGTTACTATGGTGGATGTTTTAATGGCCGAGCAACAAAACACAATGGAGAGGGAACCACATGAGGTATTGCATGATTTTTTCATTTTTTTCATTTTGTTTTTTTACATGAAGTTCTATATTCTCATTCAATTTAAATACATTAAATTTCAATGTTTGTACACATTGTGTACAGGTTCCCCACTCTTCATAGGATAGCACGAGGATCAAGACTTTGCTAGCAGAGACACAAGATCCATCTATATTTGACGGATGATGCACATGTGTGCAACATTATATTTGATAGATCTAGTCTTAAATTTAATTTTTTGTATATACTCTTATCTATGCAATCATATTTACTTTTCTATATAACCTGATACTTGTAACACTATACATTGAACTAGATATATACTTACTTTTATTGTTCATGTGAGATACAAATTTTGGACGTATTTTACTATTTGGACGCATAGTTTTAAACTACATTTACTTTTATCAAGAATTATTTTAAATTTTGGATAGTTACATTTGGCATGTGATCACATGTTGTGATATATAATGTTTTGTTTTTAAAACTGAAGTTGTCATTTTATTTTTTAAATATAAAATGAGTCTAGATGGAGATTTCAAATTACAAAACATATGTACATGTGTATATTTTGGATAGTTGAACTACATTTGGCATGTGATCACATGTTGTGATATAATTTTTTGTTTTTAAACTCAAGTTGTCATTTTATTTGTTAAATATAAAATTCAAATCTAGATGGAAATTTCAAATTACAAAACACGTGTATATTTTGGATAGTTCAACTACATTTGACATTTTGGATAGTTGAACTACATTTTGCATGTGATCACATGTTGTGATATAATGTTTTGTTTTTAAACTCAAGTTGATGTTTTATTTGTTAAATATAAAATTCAAATCTAGATGGAAATTTCAAATTACAAAACACGTGTATATTTTGGATAGTTCAACCACATTTGGCATGTGATCTCATGTTGTGATATAATGTTTTGTTTTTAAATTGGATAGTTCAACTACATTTTGCATGTGATCTCATGTTGTGATATAATGTTTTTTAAAAAAAAGTCAAGTTGTCATTTTATTTGTTAAATGTAAAATGAATCTCAAGATGGAATTTTCAAATGACATTTTCACAATGTGTATATTTTGGATGGTTGAACTACATTTGGCATGTGATTGTGATATAATGTTTTCTTTTTAAAAAGTTGTCATTTTATAAATGTTAAATATAAAATGAATCTCTCTAGATGGAAATTTAAAATTACAAAACATGTACATACATGTGCATATTTTGGATAGTTGAACTACAGTTGGCATGTAATCACATGTTGTGATATAATGTTTTGTTTTCAAAATTCAAGTTGTCATTTTATTTGTTAAATATAAAATGAATCTCTAGATGGAAATTTCAAATTACATTTTCACAATGTGTATATTTATTTTGGATGGTTGAACTACATTTGGCATGTGATTGTGATATAATGTTTTGTTTTTAACAAGTTGTCATTTTATAAAATTTGTTAAAAATATAAAATGAATCTCTCTAGATGGAAATTTAAAATTACAAATCATGTATACAGGTGTATATTTTGGATAGTTGAACTACATTTGGCATGTGATCACATGTCGTGATATAATGTTTTGTTTCTAAAACTCAAGTTGTCACTATATTTTTTAAATATAAAATTAAGTCGGCATTATATTTGTTAAACATAAAATGAATCTAGATGGAAATTTCAAATTACAATTTACACATAAATGTGTATATTTTGAATAGTTGAACTACATTTGGCATGTGCTCACATGTTGTAATATAATTTTTTGTTCTTAAAACTCAAGTTTGCATTTTATTTGTTAAATCTAAAATGAATCTAGATGGATATTTCAAATTACATTGAAGACATACACACATTGGTATGTATGTTATGCATTTCAACATGTGTGTGAATGAAATATATAATTTTAGGATGTACAACTATTATTTAGGTGATATTTAAGTACAATACATATCGATGTTTTAAAATCTAAAAACAATTATAAAATGTACAGGTCAGAAGCCATACCATGGCCTTGCACCAATGTCAAAAACCCATAAGTGGCAGCTACAGAGGTGCGTTTTCAGGCCTCTATCACCGTGGCAATGACCAATGATTGGAATCCACCGAGGGCTCTGCATTTGATAGCCATGAGGTGTTGGATCCTAAAGCGTTTGATAACTTTCATGGGGAGACTAATTTTCCTTTGGAGAAGCCCAAGGGTAGAAGAGGCAGGAAATCCATTATTTCGCAATCTGTGCAGCCTTTACCCAGGAAAACCAACCCTCTTCCAGGTTATGAGCCCATGATGGAGGAGATAGGCATTTGGGTTATGGACTCGGATGGTGTCTGGACCAGAGATTATGATGCAGAGTACCCAGTCACTCCCATTGTCCATGTGACCCCTTAGAAACCTCCTCGAATGCCCATAGCTGAGGAGGAAGCCATTGCTAGAGAAAATGGGTGCTTGATAGAGGAAGAGGACCAAGAGATAGACGATGATGAATGAACTCCATGATTTTCACCTTAGGATATACTTCAACTCTTTTGTTTTTATATGGGCCACTTAATATTTTGTATTACAAGACTGGATGACACTCTTAAGGGGCTGGTTTCCTCCTTTGAGGTAGCCCAAAACTTGGTTTATTTTGAACACTACCAAGGCAGGGATATAGGCTAAGCACTGCTTGCCATCTCTTCTCATTGCCTCTGTACAATTTTTCATGCTTTTAAAATAGTTTAGCCCAAGTTACAAACTAAAAATAGTTCACATGAATATATGTACATAAAAATGATTGAAGTACATGTTTGAATATATGTTAAAACGATTGAAGTACAATACATATCAATGTATATATATCTAAAAAAATCATAAAATTCTAGGTGTTCTTAGATGTGTCAAACAATCATAAAATTTTAAAATTGCATTAGAACATATATATCCAATACACAACATTTTTCATTAATGTACATAGAAAATCAACTTTCAGTTGATAGTAAACTGGAAATTACAAAACACGCACCACACATTTTTCTTTCAAGAATGAATAAATTATAATTTACTTTTAATAGACACATGTCTAAAACAAAATTGTGCAACTTCAAATTTGCATTATATCAACTATGTTAGATACACATATATGTACATTTTGTAATAATGACATTATGACAAATTGTACCAGAGAATGTATGAAATCGTTTAGACTAGATAATCTAGACATGTGTATAAATTACTCGTGTGCATGTACCAAAACAATGTATAACATGTGCAAACACTCAAGTACATATAACCTAAAAAGGAAGTTCAATTTTTAGTTGAGTTCTGGAAGTTCTAAAAGATGAATCCAAAGAGAAAAATTGTTGGGCTGTTCAATCAAAAAAATTCCAATGGAATGCCATCTTCAATGATCCGTTCATGATCGACTTTTGACATTTTCCATTTCTTAATTTTTGTTTTTTTCTTTGATTGAACTTATATCAAATTTATGCATGCTGCACACACCAAGTGACTATATTGATAACTTATGACATCAAGTTCACAGTCTTGAAAGTAAACAAAATCCCCACTTTGATTAGATTGTTGGAAAAAATAACCTTTCAGTATAATAGACCCTCTGTCATATGTAAACCCATGATCATCATAGTTTTCTAATAATTTCATCTTTCGTTCAGTGCAATGCATAAAATAATACTTCACATTTTCATCATTCATAGTAGGTGCAACTACAAAAAAAACATCTCCTACACAATAAAACAAACTTATGTATTTAAATTTAGATCATAATTAACATGAAAAAATAACTTTAAAAGTAACATGTGTACTTAATTTTATTATCTATTTCTAGATCTCTTTCATTTGAAAGAAATTGAAATTCTACCTTCTCTAACAAGATCATAAACTCGATCACCATCAGATGATATTGTAGTTTCCTCTGATTGCATTTCTTCAAAGCTTGCAACAGACATTTTCCCCTTTGTATTTAGTTCTGTATGTTTCCAATCTTTTAGATACATTTTTTTTTCAAAAACATCATTGGATTCTGTGGTGTCTATGCAAACATGACAAAAAAATAATGTTTTCTTTTATCCAATGCAAACACATTTGTGGACGACTTTGTTTTAATTGAATGCAATTTTCGAGTCCCTTTTATTGTTTCAACGTCATCTCCAATGGATCTATCTAAATCTTGGACCCCAATATGCCAAAAAAACCTATATGGAAAATTCAAAGAAGAATATAAATATGATATAAAAATACCATCAAAGATATAATCATTGTGATAAATGTACTATTTAAAATTATAAATCCAATAAAAATTAAATTGAATGTACCTTCGCACTTCCCTTGATCGGTTAGTCTCATGGCTTAGTGCAATGATGCACCATTGAACAACTTGTTTAGCTGAGACAAGTCGGTTTGTAGAGTGGTCCATTTGATATCTTCAAAGTGCTCATTTTATGCATGCCCCTTCACCGTCATGTTCTCCTTTTCCATGACCAGTCTCAAAGAAATTCCAACAAGGTTTAATGCAGGTTTTCATATGAAGACGACACAACCAAAATAATGATCGTGAAGATTTGAATTGACCTGCACATCCATATAACCATATCCAATGTTCATTGAATTTTATTCCATGACTTTTCAAGGAGTCATAAATCTTTTCAAAATAGTGTTGTACAAAATATGTATCATGTGTACGATCGTCATTGATATAAAAGTGATATTCTTTAATAACATGCCGATTTTCACTAGTGATTTCTATATGATCAACATTTTTTTTAGCATGTCTATATAGAATATGGACGAACATGGAGACTTGGTTAGAATGATAGTATTCACTCTGAATTTCTTTTTGTGGAACAAATGACTAGTTTTCTGCAAAACCAACTACTGAAAAAATGGAACCTGGTTGAAAAACTTCACGGGATTTTTTGAATTTAAAGTCCTACCATCGAGCTCTATGGGAATGCTTAGTGTATTTATAAATTTTTGCCTCAAACTTTCTAAAAAAATCTATCACAAAAATTTCTTCTTCTTGTAAATCAATTCTTTTAGCACTTGAACCTTGAATCGATGTATGGATATATTCATATCTCTTCCATTTCACTTTCATGTTGGAAAATTATTGATCATTTATATCAGTATGATAATTTTTTTTAAATTTAGTCAAATTTTCATAATCATCGCATTTTTTACCACTAACACATTTCTTTTGGTAAAATAATTCATGGCCTTCTCTTCCACATATAATTTGAGATAGGAAATCATCGATAGTGGAAGGAGGAGGTGAATATTTCCAAATTTTTTTACCAAAATTAAGGAATTTTTCATAATATAATTGAAATTCCACATGTTAACGACAACAACAAGTGTCGCGTACAGTGATAGGTTTTACATACCATGGTTTTTGTTGCACAAAGCACTGATTGATACATCAATTTCATGTTTCTCTTCTTTGAATTTGTTGAACAACTCTATCTGAGTGGTGTCCAAGAAATGTTTTGGATGTTCTTCGTACTGATTTCGTGATATTCTTCTTTGCATCACATCCCTTCCTTTTGGTGAAACATGTGAAATTTTCATCCAATATTCATATATTATATTTTTAACATTTTCTCCAAGTCTATATTTGTATGGTTGAATAAAAATAGCTGTCCAACAAGCAAGTTCATCATTTACATCTATTTGCAACCAAAATTTCCGATGTTTGTGCAAATTTTTCGTGAGGTTCCTAATGCTCGTGCCATAGATTTTACCAAACGATTCTCTTTATTAATTGATGAAACCACTGCCATATGTATTTATCTACGTGCATCTGAATCACTTTTCTTTCTATATCTTCTAATTGAATTTATAATACTATTTATATTTTGTATCATATTTTCCTTCATTTTTTTTTTATCTTTTGTTGATTTTCGAATACCCAATAAATTCGTAGCTTCTTTTGATTTCCTTGATGTTAAGAGACCTTTCAACAATTGAACTGCCACAATTTCATCTTTGAAGAACGAATCAATAATGCGATAAACACGATATCGTATAACATGGACAACTTTTTTATCTCCATATGTGTGAGTGAAAACATTTTCTAACATCTCATCATCGATATTGATTTCATCTGTACATATTAGAATTAAATGTACATAATAAGTTTACATATTCAATAAATAACTAAATTAATAAATATGTATAACTTCAATAATACACGTGTTCAACATACGTATATATATATATATATATATATATATATATATATATATATATATACCTGGTGATTCAATTTCTTCACTTGAATTTCTTTCAACATTTTCATCATATTCAATCATTGGTTCAATATCTCTTTCACTTTCTCTTTCAAAATTTTGTATCTCATCATCAATGTTTTGAGGAATATCTCTCTCTGTTTAGATTGCAAAATATTTTTAAAATTAGTTCGTCAAATAAAAATTTAGTTTCATAATTTATACTAGGAAAATTTTAAATATCAAATTTATAATATTAACATTTGCATACCTGCTTCAACTTCTAGTTGAGGTTGATTTTCCCTTTCAATATTTCAGCATTTTTCTCTTTTTTTTGCGATATTCTCTCCCTTGTTCTCTACGTTCCTCGAGGTCTCTTGTTCGATCATATTTTCTCTTGCAATTCCTTTGATTTCCCATCATAATTGAGTATGAAGCTCAAAAAATTTTCTTCAAAAATTTAGACAAAAACTCAATTAAAAAAATCATCACAAATATTTAATTTAAAAAAGCTCATTTTAAAATTTTTGCACAAAAGACATACTTCAACCCAAAACACTTACTTTAAAAAATCCGAGAAAAAAATGTTTTCTAAAAATGAAATGAAGCTCAAAATATTTCCTTCCAAGTTCTGCAAAAAAAATCATTTAAAATGTTAGACAAAAACTCATTTTAAAAAATCATTATAAAATATTTACTTCAACCCAAAACACGTATTCTAAAAAAATGTCACTTTAAAAAATACCTCAAAAAAATTTCCATTCAAAATTAAGCCGAACCTCTTAAAAAATGTCACTTTAAAAAATAACCCCAAAAAATTTCCTTTGAAAATTAAGCCCAAAAACCTCTAAAAAAATGTCTCTAAAAACAAAATACTTCCAAGCAATGTCCTTTGAAAATTAAGCCCAAAAAGCCTCTAAAAAATATCAATTTAAAAAATACCTCCAAAAAATGTCCTTTGAATATTAAGCCTAAAGAGAGTCCTTTGAAAATTAAGTCCAAAAAAATTCCAAAAAATGTCTTTTGAAAATTAAGCCCAAAAACCTCTAAAAACAAAATACCTCTGAAAAAATGTCCTTTGAAAATTAAGCCCAAAAAGCATCTAAAAAAATATCACATACCTCCAAAAAATTTCCTTTGAATACTAAGCCAAAAAGAGTCCTTTGAAAATTAAGCCCAAAAAAAGTCCTTTGCAAAAGCCCAAATGAAGAAATGTGCGAAATTATGTGAAAATAAGGATTCCGTTTTCGGCTATTTATATAATCGCGAAATGTTTTTTTGGAGGGGCTTCATCGAATTTTACGGCCGACGTAAAAGTCGATTAAAAGTTCGGCCTAAGTTTTGTAAAAATTTTGGCTAAACTTTTGTGATGTTAGAATTGACGAGTTGTCTAGACAAAAATTAATTCGACCGAACTTTCTTGAAAGTTCAGTCGAACTAACATGTCTACAATTACGCAACAACTCGGCTTTGAACACATTTCTTCAACTTTGGACTGATTAAACTCCATGAAACTTTATGAATTAACTATCGGAACCAAGACAAGCATTTGCAGAATTCGATCTACTTTCAGGAAATATAACTTTTATGGAATTTCATAAATATTTACTAATTTTAATTAATTTTATAATAAAATGGGTGCAAACAATTTATGAAGGTCATTATGATTCAGTGAAATCAATACTCTGTATCTTCTAAAATACACTGTAAAAAAATTGAAAACATTATGGTGCATTAAATTGGTCTGTCATCTGTAATGGGTAACTTTTAGATTTTTAGTTTATAACTTATATGTTGAGAAATTTTGTGTGAGCCGAAACATATTCAAAATATGCAATTTTTTCATATTGGATTAGTTCAAAAAATTCTAGTAATTATGATATGCATCAGTTGGTTTCGTAAATATAAGGAAACCGAAGTAGACTCTGTCTAGATTGTTGTAACACATTTTGTTTCTCTAAAACACAAATTTTTCAAAGAATACACCAATGCGTTTGAACATGACTTTTTATGAATCCTTTGATTGTTAAAGAACACACACTCAAAGAAATGTTAAATTGACATATCAAATGTGTATAATAATATTCCAAAAAATAAGTAATCGAAAGCTAATAAAATTTCTGACAACTTTTATTTTTATTGTAAAATGAAATTCTAAACAAAAAAATTGTTTTGGCTTGCAGAAAGTTGAAGAACATAAAAAAATGATATTTTTTTCTAAAAAAAGAGCAAAAAGTGTATACCAAATTCACATTTTCACCTACTGGTAATGCGATATTTCATATGTCGATTGACATGTCTCCATTTCAGGCTCTATATGGTTATGACACTTTATCATTTGTTGATGTGATGTTTGGAGAAAGCAAGGCTCCTAGAGCCAAAGAGTGGATCAAAGAGAGTCAGGATATACTCTGTTCTCTTAAGGACAACATTGATACAACCCAAAATCAACAGAAGTTATATGAAGATCGAGGTTAGGTGGAGAGACAGTTTGAGGTGGATGATTTGGTCTATCTCCATCTTCAACCTTACAAGCAGTCTACGCTGAAGGAGAAGTGGGTTGAGAAGCTTAAGCCCCGTTTCTATGGGCCATACACAGTGATCCTTTGTGTTTGGGAAGTATCATATGAGTTGGAGCTCCCCATTGGGAGTAATATCCACAATATTTTTCATGTCTCATGCCTCAAGAAGGCCATTAGGCAACATGCAGTTGTCACTATGGAGCTCCCACCTATTGATGATGAGGGCCATCTAGTTTTACAACCGGAAGCTATCTTGGATACTCGAGAGAGGCAACTAAGAAACAAGGTGATCAAAGAATATCTGGTTCGATGGAGGGATGAAGATGCCATTTGGGAAGGAGAGAAGATTTTTCAGCATCCATCCTTGCAGTTGCTTGAGGACAAGCAACATTTGAGAGGGTAGTACTGTAATGTTCCTAATTATATTTTAGGTAATTAATTTTGTTTTGTTTTTGTTAACAAGATAGATGAATAAGAGGATAGAGGGACCCATAGATCCCTTTAGTAGGAAAAAAACCACTTCTTAATGTGAATGTGGATCAATGCATCTAGATAGGGTCAAGATGAATAAACCACTTCTTGGTGTGAATGTGGGTCAGTGCATTTGGATGGGGTCAATTTGACCAAATCAACAACGCATTCATGGAGGTAGTGGAGACAATGGAGGACAATGCAGTCATAATGTAGGTTAGTGGCCATTTGTGTAGCATCATTATTATGTGGGGCCAAGAGGGTGAGGGCCCATAAGCATATAAGGAAGGGGATGGCAGCCGTAGAAAGCATTATGAAATTTGTTTATGAAGTATCTTTTATGACTTTCAGCACATTCAATTGTTTAGCTAATTCTGTTGTGCTGTTTAGCACATGGGTGTTTAAGAGCGGAAATCCCACCCTTATCCTCGAGAGACTTAGAGTGCCCACTCAGGAAGATTCTTGAGCTACATTTCATCATCAGGCATCAGGCCAATTTCAGCCCCTATCAGTAGCTCAGTCTCCTTTAGGAATTACGCAATCTAGGAGGGAAGATCTATTGGAGGAGAAATAACCCAAGTTTATTAGTTTGGAATCCAGTGAGGGGAGTAACCCTTCATATGGGAAGTTGATTGGGAGGAGTAACATAATATTTCTCATCAGTTCAGCCACCTCCCATTAGTCTTTGAGCTGCAGTGCATAAATCAGCCCTGGGGCTGCAATTTCAATTATTGTCATTTCTGGAAACCCTTTCTGAGTTATCTTGGAAAGGTGATAGAAAGCTCAGATATTTGATCTCAACTATTTCTGAGCACCCAATCAGTAGATCTATGCATTCCTAGTTTCTAGCAACTGTATTTTACAACAAGACTACGCAGTGGCAGCATTCAAGCAACAACATATCATGTGCTGAGGTTTAGGACCATTATAGGCTTTTCTTTCTAGCTTGAGTGTCTTTTCTTCAAGCACTTTGTACTTCATCTCTACTATTGAATGTAATAAAATGACTCAACTAATATGATAATATGTTTTATGTAATGATGTTTACTGCAATTTTCAATTTGTTTTTCAATATTCATGTTTATTCTATTTTGGGATATTATAACAATGCAATGAGAGTTGTGCCAACTAAGGTTGAAAAAAGTAACATTTTCCACTCGATTGGAAAATATAAAAGAACTTGTCTACATAGTAGACAACTCATATAACAACAGGGAATTTTTAGGATTTATTTGTAACATGTTTAGGAATCGAAGCTTTTCAATTTTTTGTGGTAATTCTTAGGCACTTCATAACTAGTGTTTTTCAAAAGACAATGTTTATATTCCTTGCAAAATTGGAGGAAATGCACTAATATCATCATGTATTAGTTAAATGAAAGGAAATATACAAATTCACACATGTGACATTGTAAACCCTATATTAATATGCAAATAAGCAAGAAGGATTGTAAAATGTAAACTTAAAGGAAAAAATTAAAGTGTGAAAAAAAAGGAAATATTTCAGAGCTGCAATTTAACGAAATAAAAATACTTACAGATTTGAGATCCGCAATCTATATTTTAAAGAGAGAAAAAACATACCTGGGAATGAGAAGAATGTGCAATGGGCACAAGAATCTACAACACAACTCCTTTAACTTTGAATATGTGTTGTAGCCAACTCACTAAGATGACAAATCCAATGTAAACATCCCCATATAATTTCCAAACCATGTCTCTAAGCTCACTATAAATAAATGATGCTACAAATTCTCAATGAAATAGTTGTGAGGTAAATTGCATGGGGGAGGAGGGGGGGGAGGGTTAAGAGGACAAGTCAACACAACCACCAATTCTCATAAATAAGTTGACCAAGTCCAAGTTGAATTGAACCTCTATGTAAAACACCACTCTAAACATGATATCCCACCTTCCTAGCTCAGGTGGATTTACTTGCTTCCCAATTAGAGGAAAATCCTATGCGGTCGACAACCTCGTAACCTATTTTTATATAAATATCAGCCATCTCTAACTTATTTTTCTCTAATTGAATTTCCATAAAAAATCATGCTTATTTGACCTTTACATTATCATTCCCCTATAGGTTGTGTACTATCAACACAAACTTCCCCTTACCTTGCATCACATTCAATTTTGACTATTGTTTTCCCCCACCTATGAAAATCGACTTCATCAACAAATTTCTGATTTCTTCACTCCACCCACAACTTCTCTAAATCTATTTTATGTAAGATTATAGATAAACATTATGTGCAGGTTTACTGATGTCCTTCATTTGGAGTGGTCTCACCACCCATCATCAGGGACACATATACTTTGGGAAGCTATCAAAGATTTCTTCCTCCGTAACCTTCATTCACTGTGGCTCACATGCCCTCCAAGCTCTAGACTTATTAACAAATGGTATTATGATGATGACTGTAAAGCTATATATAGAATTCTCAAATATGATCTATTAACAAAGATATCCACAACCACCCATAAGGATTATAATTGACCTTACATGGAAGAAACATAGGTTCTTGAATTTTTAAGAGGAGAGAGCTCCTTCCCGTCCTTCACAGATCTCTCAAACCCTTTTGGAACACACACCTCCCTAGAAATAAATTACTATCAACTGGCATTGAACCCTACACTTGGTGGACACACACCTCCTTCCTCTACAATGCTCCTAGCCTTCTTCCCATTGAGGTATCCTCTACCCCTTCCTCTTTTATTCTCTCCATTTAATGCACATAACGAATATTAATCATATTCGAAACTATATTTATGCAAGGTCATGTTGATTTGGAAATAATCGCGTCTCTTAGACACTCATGCACTATGAATCAAGAAGAATTTGTCTATATAAGAAAAATATTGAGAATATATTATCAAAAAAATTTAATAATATTTGAATGTAAATTTATCACAATCAACTATGACAAGTTTCAAGAGTCTATCCTCCTAACCACCTTTGTCAAAATAATAATATAAAATCAATTGTTTAATCAAAGTGCCAAAGAATAATTTTCAAAGGAACCTCACATATTTTGGATCAAGGATACAACATCTTGTTTGCTCAAGTAAGGCTCTAATCTTATTTTAAGGGTGAAGCAACACATAAAAGAGAGAATTTTTATAAAACTCCACATAGAATAATATAACTATTATAATACATTAAGTAATTAATATTTATAATATGAAATATCAAAACCCTAATATCACAACCACATAATAAAAGGTACATCGAAGGTTGCATGGAGTCAAAGAGTGTTTGAGAGTGATATTGTCAAGAGCATCATTTTACGAAATCCCTAGGACTCTCTCTCTCTCTCTATGTGTGTGTGTGAGAGAGAGTATATATATATATATATATATATATATATATAGAGAGAGAGAGAGAGAGAGAGAGAGAGAGAGAGAGAGAGATTATATTGCATTTATATTCATAAAAAATATATAAAATTCTAAATTAGTTGTAGAATATATGAAAACCTACATATTTGTACATCAATGAATATAGAAATGGAATCCATAGTACACTAATGATTAATCATTGAAGAATCAAACATATATAAATTATGTTTTATCAATTGCAAGAAAACATACAATTTTTTAAGCCAAATAATAAAAACTAGACCATAGTTACAATGTGAAAGAGATCAATAGTGCATATGTGGAAGACAATTCAAATGGAAAAAAAATGAGTAGTACATGTCAACCTATCAGAGACTATGAGAAATATAAATGAGAGGATGATAAATTATCAAGAAGAGAATAGCCATGTGAACAAATAATTGTTGTAGATTCAACTAACAAAGATGCAAATGTCACTGAAGTGGAAAAATGAATGGGATGGAAGTAAAGATTCCAAAAGAAGATCTAGAATATCTAGAAAATATTCTAATTCAACCTTATAAAATTCATCAAAAATATATTATAATATATTTAAAAGAAAAATATCCCAATGATATAGTCTTCAAAGAAAGATCAAGGGATCCAAATCACTTATGCTCAATAGTGAAAAGAAAATTTAAGGTATTTTTCAGTGTCGAACAATAGAGTGAATTTCCATAAAAATCACCGAGTGTTGAATTTGTTTGTCCAAATGAAGCATAGATTAGATTCCACTATTTTGAAAATCAAATCAGAGTGTTGAGCAACCCCCTCCCACCCCAACCCCACCACCAAAAAAAGACATAACAAGAAGAAAATTTAAAACAATGAAAAAAGATAATTTCCTATGCAAAGGGGATTCTTCTTTTTCTCTGTTTAGAATGAATATGTAATGGAGTTATGGGCTAGACAAAAGTTGGACACCTTGAGAAGGTGGAATCCTATGTGTGGAAAGATTCACTTGGAATTAGTTGTAGGAGGAGACATAGTTTGTGAAGGAATAAAAGCATGTTCAGTGAAGGAAACATTCCCTTGAGCCTCCTAATCAAATCATCATCTCATCACTTGATATCAGTGGCTCGGATATTGGCCGGTAAAATTATTTATCTTCATAGCTTTAGACTATGATTCATTAAGTCAAAAAAAGAATACAACACATGATCAAATGTACTTTTCCTAAGTTAAAAATTAGGAAGGAGTTTATTAATTACTTACTCCACTTAAGTAAGAATTTACAAGGCTGATTAATATTATTCACGAGCTAAGGCACCAAGCTAGTGAAGAATACCTCCTGAGCTACCATAAATCAATAGACTAAAGAATCTTGTTTTTTTAAGGTAAAGTGGTCAAGCCATTTTTAGTGTTGAACAATATTGTGATTTTCCAGAAGAATCACCAAGCGTTGAAGATGCTTATCCAAGTGAAGCATAAATCAAGAGTCCAATGTTTTTCTAATAAAAAAAAAGCGCTAAAACCCCCAAAAATCTAGACAATATATATATATATATATATATATATATATATATATATATATATATATATATATATGAAAAGAAAATCTTTTATGAAAGGTGGATTCTTTTATTTTCTTTGGTCAAAAAAAAAATTGAGGTAGAGTGTTGAGCTAAAAAAAAGGCAGACACTTTGAGAGGGTGAAAATTGTGTGCAAGCTTCAGTTCAAAGTAGTTGTAAGTGGAGGAGATAAAATATGTGAAGGAAACAATTTATTGTGAGGGAAGAAGGCAAAATCCAACAACTTAAGGATTGTGTAGAGTACCTAGTTAAGGTAGGATAGAGTTTTCAAAAAAAAATCCAAGTACTCACTTTCATACTTATTAGAAGCGAACTAGAAAGGCAAGCTCAATTAACCCATTAGGTTACAATGTGCAAGAGAGAAATAGTGCAAATATGGAATAACATTATGATGGAAACAATTATGTAATACACGTCCACTTAGCAGAGGTCGTGAGAATTCTAGAGAGCATGAGATAAACAATAGTTCCATTACTACTTTGATTTGGTCAATATATGCATATAGTTACCCAATAATTGTCATATTTATAATTTCTCTTATATATATGCTATGAAATATGAAAAAAATCATTAACACTTATGTACAATGAGCAAAGTGATAGCTATGTGGCTAGGGTTTGAGAGAATCTTAAATAAAAGTGTTAGAATCATATTTCTATAGTGCTAATAGGCCTTATGCCTATGGCCTAACCATCTCCATACTAGATATCCGTCATGTTTCTAGAGTCAACTTTCTACATAAGAATATATGAAAAACAAAGATTCATTGTGAGCAGAGATTTTCACAGGATTTTGTGATCTGGGTGAGAGTAATGAGAGCATAATGATGTTTTTTCCAATAAGGATCTTTCAAATACATAGGAAACAACTCAGATGATGGTCCAAAGACACCATTATCGAGCCTCCATCATGGAAGATGGCCATCTTCGGCTTCTTCATGATTGTCTTGGCTATAATGGAATCTCGATTGGGTGGAGATAGAGGCTTTGTACAGGTGGTTGGATTCGCATAGACCCTAAATGATGTACCATAAAGTAATATTGTGATTTTTCCAAAGGTGAGTTTATGTGATTTATGCAAGCATTAATCTCGGCTGGGATTTTAATTCTTCAAAAAAATATTCTAATCACAACGCATAGTAGTAGAGAAATAAATGGGAGCAATACCTATGGATGGAATTGATCTATAATGAATCTATAGGGCTACACCTAGAATTTCAAATCCCCTCTACTCATCAATTGAAAATTTGATGAAATTTTTGGATTTTTCACGCCCATCATTTTACATTCTATGAAAATTTGTGAGTGTCTACCTTCTCTTATCTGGAAACTCTCTTTCAATGACTCTTGCATCTCAACTTTCATTAATATCCCTATGAGATTTCCTTCTTTTTTTCTACATTTGAATATGTGTTTTGAAATAACATATAACCATACTTTTAAAATTTTATAAGGCTTTTCAATTTTTGAGGGTTAATAGTTTTAATTTTTTATTTCAAATTTAACATGTGAAAGGCCCTAAAGAAACCCACATAGTTAGGATGACCAGGATCCTCGACCACCATTGGATGAGATGGAGTTATGCATTCGTCTAGCCATATTAGTGGTGGAAAACCTACATCAAGAAGAAAATACTAAATGGAAGTAACAAGTTGTAGAAGATCCATGGTCCATTAGAAATGACTTGATGGCCAAGCCCAATCATGAAAAAATTGATCTTATAGTTACAATCTATGAGTGGTTGCACGGTTGTTGATAGGAAGCCTATATTAATAAATTTTCCTTCAATAGACAACACGACTTCAATTATTATAGTTATTATATCCTTCGTATTGGTTACTATTGAACATACCATCCAGAAAGATGAAAATTGAAATATTTTTTTGTTCATCTAGCTAAACTAGGTGCTAAAATAAAAAAGAGATGGAGGATGAACCCAAAATTTTCTTAACTGTGGTATTATCTGAGACGATTAAATCTAAAACTTCATGAGTATGTTAGGATATTCTGACACATAGGAAATAGTTAAGAATAACTTAGTCTAGTGTAGAGTTAGGTAAAGTGTGTTTCTTAACCATGTACATTTGTAACTTATAATCCAACGGTCATGATTTGTAGTGATCCGACGGTTATCTCTCTCCTCGGTATTAACGACACTTGATCTATGGCTTAACACCCGATTGGTCCATGATCTCTATTTAAAGAGCATGGAGGGTAATTTTTCCGGTAACAATTTATGAGAGAAAAATTAGTAACTTTTCTTTTTATATTAATAAATTACCTGAAGTGGCCGTGTTGGCTCAGACCGTGGACTGTTTCCCTCTTCGAGGGTTTTAACCACGTGATTATACTGGTGTATTAATTTGTGATTTTTTTGTGAGTGGTGACCTTTCGTTCTTGATCTACGGAACTTACCTTGTAAATTCTTACATGGTATCAAAGATATTTTGAGAGCCGCATCCGTTGTTGATCAAAATTCGAAGCCAGTTTGACTGCAAGCGAATGCCATTTTATAGATCTACTATTTCTTAACATTTTTGGGCTTGGCGAACTACCCTGTTGTGTCTGGAGTCAGTTACAGTTAGGAACGCCTTTCATTTCATGCGAAAAGGTTTCTGACTGCCCAAGTTATGACAGTTTAGATCTGGAGGTATAAAGCATCTGTTTTGTAGTTATATTTGTTAATAGTTCTGCTTATTTCGGTTTCTTCTATTTATTTTCGGTTTTTAGGTTTTATTTATTTGTTGGATCTATACCCTCTTCTCTGTTTATGCTCTTTGCTGTGCGCTGCGTGCGATCTCGGTAAATCAGAAATAGGAAGAGGATTTTTTTTTGCTACATATGCTCTTTCCCCGCGTCTTTGTGCAATCTCGGGAAATCAGAAATAGTGAAAAAATTAATAGTTGCTGGTAAGGCTAACCGAAAATCTAACAATTTGCAGTAAGGCTTTGCATTTTTCATTTTTTTTCTCGGTTTTTGTGTTTTTTTGTGCAGGAAAAGGCATGCACACCGAACCCCTCCCCCCCCCCCCCCCCTTTCCTCCTTTCAAACAATAACAAAATCCTTTTACTATCTCACTTGGTGAGGAGTTAGTTTATGAGAATAGAGGTCTTGGGTTCAAATCTCTTTCTCAAGCTTCTTTTTGTAAAAACTTTTTATTCAAGGGGCAGAATTTTTTTTTTTTTTTTTGAAGTTGAACTTCATCACCAAATTTCAAACCCTTCTAGTAACTATTCGGCATCTACAACTCAATTTTTCAAAAAGGCATAACTTCTTCATCCGGAAGCCTTAATTCAAGCCGTTTTTTTTAATCGCTCTATTTTTTGAGATATTTCCATTGCATCAGTTAGTTTCAGCTCTTTTCAGCTTTAGTTTAAAAAAAAAATGGAAAGTGCATGCCCGGTTATTCTTAACAACATCAATTATTTCCAATGGCTACCTCACATGGTATATATAATTACAAGTAAAGGGCTTTATAGAATATCCACAGGACAAGAAACTAATCCTTCCGATGATGATAAAGCTGCTAAATGGGAAAATAAACAAGATCAAGCACAAGGGTTGATAGGAATGTTCATTGCTCAAGATCTTCGATTTCATATCCTTGACATTGACACCCCTGATGAAGCCCCGGAAAAGCTAAAAATTGTTTTTTGCATTCAAAATCAAATCAGGGCCCACCAGCTTGAAAACGAGTTGCTTACTTTGGACCCCAATAATTTCTCCTCTATTAAATATTTTTTGTCCAAATTCAAGACCCTTAGAATTCTTTTAGAAGGTTGTAAGATGAAAAAGGACGATGGTAGCCTCATCTATTCCATTCTTGCTAAGCATGGCCCTGCATACTCTGTATTTGTTTCCACCTTCCATTCCACTAGAGAAGCCATCATTTCTTCAGGAACTGCCTACAAGAACCCCTCTTTTGATGCCTTTTGAAATTCTTTGATAAGAGAATAAGAAAAAATCTTACACCTTGGTCTTATCACTTCTGGAAACGCTTCTAAGAAAGCCTTAGTAGCCCAACAACAACCATATCAAAAGAATCCCAAGAAGCAATATCCTAAAAAGTATGGTCCTAAATAAAATAATGGTCCTAAGCAATTTCAGTCGCAAACTGAAAAAGAAACTCACTCAAATGATAAGGCAAATAAAAACAAAGGGAAGAAAACATATAGATATTGAAACTTTTGTAATCGTGATGGCCATATAGAGTCCAAATGTTTTAAGAATATGGAAGCCTTAGAAGCAGCAATGAAGAAGCACAACATCAATTTGGAGCACTCTTCAGCATCATCTTCAGGCATGGCACTTTCTGCTTGTGGTTGTCAAGCATTAAGATCTGGTTATGCATTAAATATATCTTCTTCTTCTCCTTCTCATGAGTGGCTCATTGATTATGGAGCTTCTTACCACATGGCCAAAAATAAAGCCATGTTTTCTTCTTTAAATGATTGTAACACCAAACATATTTATGTTGGTGATGATAGATCTCTTAATGTTGTAGGATCTAGAACCATTCATCTAGATAATGGTCAGTTTAATGATGTACTATGTGTTCCTACCTTGTCATGCAACCTTCTATCTATCTATCAGATAACTCATTTAGGTGAAGGGAAAATAGTAGAATTCTCACCTCATGATGTTGTAATCAAGGACCTCAAAGATCCTAAACATATTTTAGCTACTGGCATTGTTGATGATTCCAAAAGGTTGTATGAGTTTGACAATTTTGGGTCATCATGTCTTCCCTCCGTTTTTGTTGCTCATAATGATGATATGAGCAAAATTTGGCATGAGCGATTTGGTCACTTAAACTATCACTCTCTTCAAAATCTATGTAAGGAAAATATGGTGATGGTCTTCATATGGTATCTTTCCAAGATGGTGTTTTCTCTGGATGTGTACTTGGAAAACATCATCGGGATAGTTTTGACAAACGTGCCTCTTGGCACGCTTCAGCCCCTTTGCAACTTATGCACAGTGATTTATGTGGTTCACTTCTTGTTGTTTCTTTATCTGGTTGCAAGTAATTCTTAACTTTAATTGATGATTTTTCCAGATGCACTTGGGTATACTTCTTAAAACTCAAGAGTGAAGTTTTTAATATGTTCTTGGATTTTAAGGCCTTTGTTGAGAAACAATCTGGACATAAAATTCTTAAGTTAAGATCAGACAATGGAGGAGAATATGTTAACAACAATTTTATCAACTTCTGCATTGAGCATGGCATTCAATTGCAACATACTGTTCCATATACTCCACAAAAAAATGGTGTAGCTGAAAGGAATAATCGCACCTTAAAAGAAATGGCTAATTGTAAGCTTCAATCTAAAGGACTTAGTCTCAATTTTTGGGCAGGAGAAATTAATTGTGCAAATTACATAGTAAATTGCACTCCTACTAAGGTTTTAAAGAATATAACTCCAGAAGAAGCTTGGAGCTCAATCAAACCAGATGTAAGTCACTTTTGTGTTTTTGGAAGTGATGCTTGGGCCCATATTCCAGATGTGAAACATAAAGCCTTAGAACCTAAGAGTGAAAAATGCATTTTTGTTGGATATTCTGAAGATGTCAAAGGATATAGACTTCTTCAACCAAAATCCAAAAATATAATCATTAGAAGAGATGTAAAATTTGATGAAAATATATCGGCCTGCGAGCCTAGTTCGGCGAGTGTGCCACCTTTGGCCTGCGAGCCTAATTCGGCATATGTGCCACCTCTATCTCTCCCTTCTATTTTTAATAGCATTCCTTCTAGTTAAGATGATGACAACGAGGATGAAAATCCTCCTCCACCTCTTGAAATTATTTCTTACACTCCACAGCTTCCAAGATGGGTCTGTTCTACTCTTCGGGATGCAAAGAGGGTTCTTCGTAGGTGACCCCGCATCGACGACGTACGTGTTCTGGCCCGAAAGAGCCTCTTCCTTATTGGCTCAAGTTCTAGAAAAATCTCGACATTAGGGAATTTTGAGGTCTAAAATGGGCTCTCCCAAGGAAATTATAAAGTAGTGAAAATAATCAAATAAGATTTGATGACATCATCAAATTTTAGAGGGAAAAATGAAAAAACTATTTTTTCAACTCATATTTTCAACTTATCTCCCAAAGTTTTTACTCAAATTTCGAGCGGGAGTACTCGTTGGATGTGAAATTTAATTCCTCATCCAAGGAGTACCCATTTTGCATAGTTTCGATGGGTCCTACTACACGTAAAATGAGAAATACATAAAAACGTGATTGTAATCACGTTTTTTTATGTATTTCTCATTTTTCATGTAGCAGGGTTCATCGAAAGTATGCAACATGGGTACTCATTGAATGAGGAATTAAATTTTGCATCCAACGAGTATTCCCACTCGAAATTTGAGTAAAAAAATTGGGAGATAAGTTGAAAATACGAGTTGAAAAAGTAGTTTTATTATTTTATTATTTTTCAATATTTTTACCCTTTTATTTAAAAAATGGTAAATCATCCCCCATGGTTGACATCATCATCTTGAATCCTATTGGTTGTTATAAAGTTTATTTTTGTTGTACATTTTTCTTAGGAGGCCCATTTTAGACCCCAAAATTCCCCTAATGTCCGTAAACCTTTGAAGAAGCCTCCGGTCATCCAGATTGGGATGAAGCTATGAATGAATAATATCGTTCCTTATTGGAAAATGATACTTGGGATCTTGTTCCTCTTCCAAAAGGAAGAAAAATTGTCAAATGCAGATGGGTGTACAAAAAAAAGTTTGGACTAGATGGAAAAGTGGATAGACATAAGGCTCGTCCTATTGCTAAAGGATTTTCACAAGAAACCTTCTCCCCTGTTGCCAAAATGAATTCTATATGCCTTGTTCTTTCCCTTGATGCCTCCTTTAAATGGGAAGTCCATCAGATGGATGTTAAATCTGCCTTCTTACATAGAGATTTGCATGAAGAAATCTACGTGGGAAAACCCCATGGCTTTATCCAAAATGACTTTAGCCTTGTTTTTCGCCTTAGGAAATCTCTCTATGGCCTCAAACAAGCTCCTCGGCCTTGGTATTCCAAAATGGATAGATTTATATTAGATAATGGTTTTTCTAGGTGTCATTCTAACAACACTGTCAACACCAAGAAAGTGAGTAAGTCCTTCACCATCCTTGTTCTTTATGTTGATTATATTATCCTTACTGGTAGTGATCCATACCATATAAACCATGTGAAGTCTAGCCTCAAAAAGAACTTTGAAATGACAGACTTAGGACACTTGCATTATTCCCTTGGTCTTCAAGTCTTGCAATCAAAGGAAGGCATTACCCTCTCTCAGTCCAAGTATGCTTGTGATCTTCTACACCACTTTCACATGGAAGACTGTAAGCCAGCCCCTTCTCCCTTTCAGTCTAGAGTCAAGCTTTCAGTCACTTGTACTACTCCTGAAGTTGATGCTACCTTATACCATCAACTTGTTGGTAAACTTCTGTATCTAACCCATACTCGTCCTGACCTTTCCTTTTCCATTGGTCTTGTTGCTCAGTTTATGCACCAACCTCATGAAATTCACTGGAAAGCAGCTAAAAGAATACTTCGATATATTTGAGGTACAGTTTAGTTCGGAATTCATTACAGTGCAGGAGCATCTCCATTATTGATTGGTTTCACTGATTCTGATTGGGTTGGTGACCCTGATGATTGGAAATCTACTGCAGGATATGTATTCACTCTTGGTTCAGGATCTATTACTTGGTCTTGTAAGAAACAAAGTGCCATCTCTATTTCTTCAGCAGAAGCAGAGTATCATGGTGTAGTTGAAGCCAGCAAGGAATCCATGTGGCTTCGTCAGATCCTATTTGAATTTGGTCTTCATCAGTAGCATCCAACTACACTTTGGTGTGATAATCAGAGAGCCATTTAGCTATGTAAAGATCCAGTTCAACATCAGCATATGAAACACATTGAACTCCACATACACTTCATCAAAAATCTCATTCATGATCGTGTTCTTGAAGTGCAGTATTGTCCAACCAATGATCAAGTAGCTGATATATTTACGAGGGCTCTCACAAAAGCGAAGTTTACCAAACTTAAATCCGTGCTTGGAGTTCAGGAAAGTTGTCATTAAGGGGGGATAGGCTCTAATGCCTCCTTCCTTCTCCTATTGTGTCACTTTTGTAAATCCTTCAATCCTATCCCAATTTGTTCTTAAGGGGGGATGTTAGGATATTTTGACACATAGGAAATAGGCTCTTTTTGTGTCACCTTTGTAAATCCTTCAATCCTATCCCAAGTTGTTCTTAAGGGGGGGTGTTAGGATATTCCGACACATAGGAAATAGTTAAGAATAACTTAGTCTAGTGTAGGGTTAGGTAAAGTGTGTTTCTTTACCATGTACATTTGTAACTTATAATCCAACAATCACGATTTGTAGTGATCCGATGGTTATCTCTCTCCTCAGTATTAACGACACTTGATCTGTGGCTTAACACCTGATTGGTCCATGATCTCTATTTAAAGAGCATGGAGGGTCATTTTTCCGGTAACCATTTATGAGAGAAACATATGTAACTTTTCTTTTTATATTAATAAATTGCCTGAAGTGGCCGCGTTGGCTCAGGCCATGGACTGTTTCCCTCTTCGAGGATTTTAACCACGTGATTATAATGGTGTACTGATTTGTGATTTGTTTGTGAGCGGTGACCTTTGGTTCTTGATCTATGGAACTTACCCCGAGTACCATAGAAGCTAAGACAAATCTACTAAACAATGTCTATGAATATATGGGCTTTATAAAGGATTAAAGAGTTAGGGTTGGTTATACCCTGCATATCTATGAGACTCTACAACCGTGGTGAAGATAATGACCACATAAATACATCTATGTTCTTAAAATATTTAACCAATGTTTTAATATGAACACCAAGTTAAGCACACAAAATATAGACAATAAAAAAATCTCATTTAAATAGAGATTTTATATGGATAGAGCTAGATGGAGATGGGTTGTGCCAAATTTTAATTACAACTTGCTTCATAGAAAAATGTAGGATGTTATGAAGCACAAAATAAAAAATTAATCAACGTTATATTTCTATGCAGACAATAAAACCCATCCCTTTAACGATGTAGACACTAACATCTACTCCCCCTAACCATGGAATTTACTAAATACAACAAAACCTATTTATACACTTAGATGGCCACACCACACGCAACACACATATAATAGTTATTGAAAGAGTACAATAATACACAACATACACAGGAGCAATATATGATGTGGGGTTGGATGGCCCTGCAAAGAGCGGGTAGGCAAAGATAGATGGGGTGAGGCTCCTCGCTTGCATGTTCTAGTTACTGCTGCGGAAAAAACACACAACATACACATGTGAAATAAAATATGTGGGGTTGGCTAGACCTTCATGTTGAAAATACTCCCAACTACCGCCACGAATAAAGACTGGCAGTAGCCATACTTCCATTGAATTTTTTTGCAAGGAAGGACGAAGCCCAAAATTCAAATCTAAGGTGTTTTCACACAATATTAGAAACAGAGTACCCGATCCATTTCTTTGCGTTTAATTTCCTTTCCACTTTTGACTTACCTTTTTTCCCGCAGCTTCGCAGCCCACAAGTTTTTTGGTTTACTTCTTAAGCCTTTTGCCGAAGTTATATTTCTGCCGATTCGATATCGGTGGGACCCACCAATCATTACTGAATTACCAAGACTGCCCACAAACCTTTTCATTTCGTTTATTTCTTACCTTCTGCCATTTTGCACTTCCCGCAGTTTACTACATCACCGTCTGCACTTCATAACATTTACCATTTACCTTTTCGTCCCTGCACCGAAACCTTACGATTTTGTGATGCGACATCGTCATCGCACATCGCAAAAATTAAGTTTCGCATTTCGCACATTTTCCGGTTTACCTTTAGTGCACCCGTAGCCCGAACTTCGCAAGATTTATGTTATAGCTTTTTTGATCGCTCGCAAGTTCACACTTCGCAAAGTTTACGACTTACCTTTAAGCCACCCGCAAGTTATTATATCTAGGTTGCGATGAAATCACAATCACACGTGGAAATCTCACGAGGATAGTGCTTTCAAACTAAAATATTTAAGTTGCGATGCGATAAGTGCCACGTCACATCGCAATCGCAAGTTCTTAAAATTTTCCCGTATCACACAAATGTTAAAATTTAAGATCGTTGGTATGCGATTTGAGATGGAGACATGGACGTGATGTGGTTTCGCAGTGGAACCCATAAAATTTCAAGTCCGTTGTTTTGTATTTTGTACATTGTTTCGTGTAGAAAAATAAGAATCAAGCAGAAGGATGATTTGTTTGTTATACGTCCATTTCAGCATTGAATTACATTAAGTTACAGGCCCCGACCATTTTGTATTAAAAACGAATGTAATTTCTTTAGTTTAGAGAGATGAAAGAATAAAGAAGAGTTGAATAGTTTGAAAAATGATTCCTCTCCTGTGTTCCTCGTTGTTTTTCTGTGTATGAATTTTATTTTCCGCATATAATTGCATTCTCTGTGTTGTGGGGGAAACACATCCCTCTATTGTTTTTTTATTTCCAATTTCCAACATGGTATTGAAGCAGGTTTAGGCTCTCAATGAAAGAAAGTGTTCTTTACTAAAGAAGCTGAAAGGTTGTTTGAGAAGCGGATTCTCCAGCAGTGAGAAGGTTTGTTTACACAGTCAAGATGGCAGCAGCAGGCACACGCCTGACTAATCCCTAACTACCACAATTCAATGGGAAGAATTATGATTATTTGGCCATTACAATGAAGACCCTGTTTTATTCACAAGATATTTGGGAGTTGGTGGAATATGGTTCCTAAGATCCAACAGATGCAGTAGCATATAATGCTTTGACACAAGCAGAAAGAGATTTGTTGAGGGATAATAAGAAGAAGGAATCCAAAGCCCTATTCTCTATCTTCCAAGTATTACATGAGAGTATTTTCCCAAGGGTTTCAGCAACAATGAAGTCTAAGGATGCATGGGATACCCTCCAGACAACCTATCAAGGCATGGCAAAGGTGAAGACAATAAAACTTCAAATGCCGAGAAGAGGTTTTGAAACTCTTTGTATGAAAGAGTTTGATAATATAGACTCATTATTTACACATGTGATTGGGTTATTTATCCAAATAAGGTCTCATGGAGAGACACTTGAAGAAAGGAGAATAGTTGAGAAAGTCTTAAGAAGTCTACCATCAAGGTTTGATGCCATAGTAGTGGCCATAGAAGAGACAAAGGATCTCTCACAGTTTTCAGTGGATGAGATTCATGCATCACTGATGTCTCATGGACATAGGCTGAATAGAGAAATAAACTCCTCATTGGAGCATGCATTTAAGACACAAATGTATTTTGGTCAAGGTAGAGGTCGAGGAAGATCAAACTACTGAGGAAGAGGAAGAAACCCACATAGAGGTGGAAGAAGCAACCCTGCAAGCACAAGTGGAAGGGGCAGGAATCCGAATCCAAGCCAAGGTTCAAGCCAGAATCAAGCACAAGGATAGAGGTATGATAAATCTCATGTCTAATGTCATTATTGCAAAAATTATGGTCATTATGCAAATGAATGTAGAAAGAAGCAAAATGACATGGGTAGTAAACCTAGTGTAAATTTCACAAAAGAAAATCAGAACCATGGGAACGTGCTTTTAGCTTGTAATGTAGCACAAGAAAAACAAGAAGATGTATGGTTCTCAGATTTAGGGTGTAGCAACCACATGAATGGAAACATATCAATGTTTTCCTATTTATATGAAAGTGTAAAATCTGAAGTGACAACGGGGACTGATAGCAAAGTATCTGTCATGGGGAAAGGAAGAGTAAACATACTGACAAAGAAGGGAGAGAAGAAGTTTGTGCCAGATGTATATTATGTCCCTGGACTGAAATGTAACCTTCTAAGCATTGGACAACTCGTGCAAAAGGGCTACAATTTTTTTTTTTTAAATGATGTGTGCACAATCATGGATATACCTCCAAGTAGACAACTCATTGCAAAACTGTATATGACAAGAAATAGAATGTTTTCTCTCAAGATTAGATCAGAATTGAAAGAAGGAGGTGTTGTAGCAGATGTCACACAAGAAGTCTTTCAAGAAGAAGTGAAAGATGAGAACTGGTTATGGCATTTGAGATTTGGACACCTCAATTTCAGAGGTTTGAACTTGTTGCATAGAAAAGACATGGCAAAGGGTTTACCACTCATAGAGAAACCATACAACCTGTGTGAAGGTTTCACCTTGGGAAAACAACACAAAGAATCATTTCCAGTAGGAAAGAGTATAAGGGAAAACACATCTTTAGAGAATTTCCACTCAGATTTATGCGAACCAATGCAAATGCCATCATTAGCTGGCAGTCATTATGTTTTGACATTTATAGATGATTACACAAGGAAGACATGGGTCTATTTTATAAAATAGAAAAGTGAAGTGTTTGAACAGTTCTACCACAACAAAGCTCTTGTTGAGAAGAAAAGTGGAAACTACATAAAAGTGTTGAGAACTGACAAAGGTGGAGAATATATCTCCAAATACTTCCTATGTTTCTATAGGGAGCATGGAATACACAAACAGTTTACCACAAGGTATACACCTCAGCAAAATGGTGTAGCAGAAAGAAATAATAGGACCATCATGGACATGGTAAGAAGTATGTTGAAGGAAAAGCATTTGGCAAATGAATATTGGGCAGAAGCTATCTCTTGTGCAGCTTATATTATTAATAGATGTCCAACAAAAAGTGTTATGAACAGAGTTCCAGAAGAAGCATGGAGTGGAAAAAAGAAAATTTTCACTCACATGAGAGTGTTTGGATGTGTGGCATATGCACATGTCCCAAATTAGTTAAGGAATAAGTTGGATGGAAAGGGGGAGAAATGTATATTTCTTGGGTATAGTGATGAATACAAGGCTTACAAACTCTATAATCCATCAACCAAGAAAGTAATAATCAACAGAGATGTTCAGTTCATAGAAGAAGAAGCTTGGGATGGATGTTAAGAGAAGACTACAAATGTGAAGACATGTATGTCTCAAGAAGAGAAAGAGGAATGGATTGCAGCAAGAAACTCCTCAACAGTGGCTCCTCCTCCACCTACACAAGCTCAACAGAGCACACCACAAGCAAGCAATAGAACAACATTGAGAAATCAAGGAAGTACTTCTCCAAGCACACCACAGGGATCAACAACTCCCTCGAGTTCAAGTGCAACTCCAAGCACATCTCCAACAAATACAAGAAGACCAAGATTTAGAAATTTAAGTGGAATTTATGAGCAAGAAGAAGTTGATAATAATGTTGGTCTAAATTCTTTGTTTGCATTATTTTGTCATGTTTATGACCCAATTCATTTTGAAGATGCAGTCAAAGAAGAGAAGTGGATTGAAGCAATGAATGAAGAGATAGGAGCTATAGAAAATAATGACACATGGGAGTTAGTGGACCTCCCACAAGGAAAATAAGTTATTGGAGTGAAATGGGTCTATAAGACCAAGAGAAACATTGAAGGCAAGATAGAAAGGCACAACGCAAGGCTAGTTGTCAAAGGCTACAAGCAACAACAAGGAAGAGACTATGAGAAAACCTTTGCACTAGTTGCAAGGATGGAGACAGTGCGGACAGTGTTGTCTATAACAACACAAAAAATGGAAAGTTTATCAAATGGATGTGAAGTCAACATTCTTGAATGGAATGTTGAAAGAGGAGGTGTATGTTGAAAAACCTCCTGGCTATGAAATAGAAGGCTAAGAACACAAGGTGTGTAAGTTGAAGAAATCTCTTTATGGGTTGAAGTAAGCACCATGAGCATGGTACATCAAGATTGATACTTACTTGATAGACAATGGGTTCGACAAGTGTGATGGTGAACCCACACTCTACATCAAAGAAAATGACGGTAAAATTATTATTGTTGTTTTTTATGTAGATGATTTAATTTTACAGGAAATGATGTTTCTCTCATTTTTTATTTCAAAGCAGTCATGAAAAATGAGTTTGAAATGACTGACTTGGGTTTGCTAAGATATTTTTTGGGCATATAAGTAAAGCAAACAGAAGAGGGAATTTTTATCTCCCAAGAAAAGTATGTTGCAGAAGTTTTAAAAAGCTTCAATATGTAGAACATCAAGCCATCATCAACTCCAAATGTCATGGGGTTGAAGTTGAGCAAGGAAGATTGCAACAAGAATTTCAATCCAACATTGTACAAAATCATGGTGGTAGTCTAATGTATTTGATTGCAACTAGGGTTGATATAATGTATGCAGTGAGTTTGATATCCAGATTCATGGAGACACCCAAGGAGACACATTGGAAAGCAGCCAAGAGAATATTGAGGTATGTAAATGGAACAAATGAGTATGGTGTTCTATACTCCAAAAATGATGATTTTAAGCTGATTGGTTACACTGACAATGATTGGGATGGAAGTGATGATGACAGAAAGAGCACATATGGGTATGTTTTTCATTTGGGATTTGGAGCTGGTTGTTGACAAATGTTGTCGCCCCTAGAGACAGCCTAGAGTTGCCATAGACCAGTGCCTAGGACATCTTATCATAGCAAGGAGAATGTAATATAACTTGGGTGTCAATCCAAAAGCTCTCTTGCTATCTCTTGTAATACAAGGAAATTAATTTAAATGGGACCAGAACTTCCAGAAACTCTCGCAGGGAAAGTAATGTTGCAGAGACAAGATGCAAAGCTCCGATATGGAAGCATCAGACAGTTAAGAGACAATTTACTGTAAAGAGGGCCGATTCAAATAATATGCCACAGAAATCAAATATCAGAAGGTGTATGCGGTGAAAGAAATATAAGAAGATATTAGTTATCTTTGGTCTGATACCCAGATACACAACATAACCATATATGGGCTTATCAATCTAAGAATCCATACATGACAATGGCGTTTTAAAAGCACCCTCCCAAAGCAACTAATATAGCAAAAAGATGGATGAAATGAACATGAAACAGTATATCATGCCTGAGCCATATTTAAAGCGC
The DNA here is from genome assembly GCA_034641835.2 of Pinus albicaulis. Taxonomy (NCBI): domain Eukaryota; kingdom Viridiplantae; phylum Streptophyta; class Pinopsida; order Pinales; family Pinaceae; genus Pinus; species Pinus albicaulis. The sequence continues at coordinate 308,092,023 of CM076582.1, read as the reverse complement.
TTGACTGATCTAAGTATGGGTATCAACTAGGATAAATCCTTACCTAAAATCAGTGAGCCACTCGCATTCCAGTACATGATACAAGAAGATGGATAAAATGAAATGTTGTATTAAACACATGAAAGGAAGTTACATACTGTGGGATACCAAAGACCAGAATCCTCTAATACAGATAGAACTCCTCCTCACTGAGACCCTACGGGCTCTGAGCCTTCATACAAGAGCTTTTACAAGATGTATACAAAAATGCCTTTCACTGCACAATTCTCTGATAAAAATATGGAACCCTTACAATTTCTTTCTTCTGAGTTTTTATAGACAAAGAAGGAGAAAGACCTAATAAAAGAAGTAGGTGAAAACATTTAATTTTCTTAATTTGAACAAAATGGTGGAAACATTTGCGCCCATATTGTTGAATGACTAGGTAATACTGTCTGTACTTGACAACCTGCTTGCAAAAATAAATGCACTGGGTAGAAAATCTCTTTAGGAACACGATATAAAGATAAATTCATATGAACATTCTGTCCTTTCCTGAAGAAAACTCGGCCGAAATAAAACCTGGAGGGTATTGTTTTCTGTGCTGAGTACCTTCTGCCTTCTGGACCATGAATTAGGATTTAGAATCCTCAATGCCGGACGCTGAATCCCTTGATTTTCAACCAATACTCTTTGCCGCGACATAAATGTTTTCATCTACTAAAATCTGCCTTTTGAATTACTCTGAGGGGTTTGACAGATTTGGAACCTTGCTGTTTTAATGAGAGTCATGTCATGACAACTACCCAGGGCTTTCCTTCATAAATTCTTCCTCTGCAAGCCGATCCTTATATGAATCTTCGACTTCAGTAATGGAGGCGGAGCTTAATGGCGATTTCTCGTCACTGCAACCTGCAAAACCCACAAACATGTTAAAGAAAACCGGGCGCAGGGACGATGACGTGACGGAATCCATATACATGGTGGTGCAGACTTGTCGAAGTGGTGAAACGGGGCGGGGTCAAATGGAGATGATGCTGCAGACATGGCGGAACAATGGAATGATGCAGGTTGGCGGAGGCCTTCAACGTAAAACATTACAATATAACATATGAACATAATGTATGCATGGCGGAGAAAAATGCGATGAACACGTGGAGTAGGTGACGTGGAGGCGGACTTGATCAATCAACGCAATCGTGTAAATGATTATGGACCATACAGTTCACAAATGAAATCAATGGTCGAAACTTAACCGAAGGGCGATGGAATGGTAGGCCTGGAGTACTGTGCACTGGCAATAAAACTCACGCAACTTGGGAGAGTGGTAGCCGTTCGATGGAGCACTCAGGATCGGACAGTTTAAGTCAATTTTTCTGTGCGTCCTGGGTCGAGCATTAACGCGCGGGAGAGGGTAGTATTGAGGCCGTACCCTGGGACACTTGGCAGACAACGTATGGAATCACTGCTTTTTGAGAAATACCGCCTGCCCAACAAAGGTGGTGCAGAAAAATCAGGCTGGTTTTAGGGGTAAGGCGCGGCGGGGACCACAAAGGTGATAAGTTGTGGTGCATTGATTTGCGATGGATCGGACGGCTCAGAGCAAGCCCGATGGCCACAGACGGTAAGCACTTTTTGGTCTGGCACATGGTCTAGTGCCTGGGTTACATGAGCAATCAGCTAAAGGGGCTAGGACTGAAAGGGTTGGGCCTTTAATATTTTCATTTTTTGGCCTTTTTACAATGAAATTTGACTCTGAACGCAGGGAACGATATATGAGAAAGGTTTTCTTAAACCATGAGAGGGGATTTAACATGTTAAAACGGGGGTTATTGGCTGAGAATCAGAATGGGGGTTGAAATGATCAACATCGGCTCCATCTGGGGACGGCATGTTCGTCCCTGGACGTGTCAAGAACTGTGCAGACCTTCCTGATGATCTTTTAAGCTAACTCTATTCTCCAACATTTCTATTTTTCACCTGATATTTCATTTCGACACCCATATTATTCAAGTAAAGGTACAACAAAACTAATATACACTATGGTACATCAGGCTTTCACTGCCTGAATCAGAACTAGAAATAGGGCTTTAGAAATTGGCCGTTTACAAGGGCATCCAACAAGTCACCCTGTAAATTCTCCAATATGAACGTGTTATTGCCTCCCTGTGCCACAAATTTGAATGGGCCAAACCAAAGTGGATCGAACTTGCCATGTTTTCCTTTTTCAGCCCTCCGGACATCCCATCTAAGCACCAGATCTCCAATCTGCAACTTCCTGTCTTTTGCATGCTGATCAAATATATTTTTCATTTTCTCTTGATATTCTATTAATCTCTGATTCACTTGGTCACGTGTTTCCTCTAATTCCACCAATTGATTGATTCTCTTGATCATATCATCAGGTTCCTCCTAACTTTCTTGCACGAAACGTGCCACTGGTAAGGCCAGCTGCACAGGAAACACTGCTGCTCGTCCATATACCAACTCATATGGAGATTTCCCAGTTGCTCTCTTACTGGTGATTCTATTAGCCCACAAAGAAAATTTCAATTGGGAATCCCAATTTTTCTGATTCTCATTTATAGTTTTCTTTAATGCCCTCACCAGAGTTTTGTTGGAAGATTCTGCCAAGCCATTCCCCTGTGGGTAGTAAGCTGTGGAGTGATTCAATGTAATATTATACTGCTGGCAGAAATTTACAAATTTTGCAGACTTAAGGCCTGTGCATTATCAATCACTATTTTAGCAGCACAGCCAAACCTAGATATGATATTTTCCTCCATGAATTTGATTATCACAGTATCTGTAGCATTCCTTGCAGGTATGGCTTCCACCCATTTTGTAAATTAATATGTGGCTGTCAATATCCATTTATGTTGTCCACTTGATGGGGGGTGTATTTCTCCAATAAAATCTATTCCCCATTGTTGAAATGGCTCATTCACATGAACTGGAATCAGGGGCAGAGCTGCCAACTTCTGTCTCTCAGCAAATTTTTGACACTTATCACATGCTCTAGCCCAAACAAAAACATCTCCAAATAGTTTTGGCCAGTAGAAACCAGCCTTTAATATTTTATGAGTTGTGGCTCTCCAGCTATAATGTCCTCCGCAGATTCCCTCATGAAATTCCATCATTATACTTTCTACTTCTTCCTCTGTGAGGCATAGGAGTAGGATTCCAGAAGGATCTCTCCAATATAGCTGCCCATTTGCAACTAAGTACTTCTGTGATTTCAGTCTTAAAGCCCTGTATTTTGCTTTATCACAACTTGGAGGACAGCCGAGTGTCAAAAGATATTCAACTATTTCTTTGTAGCATGGAATGGTGAGGTATTTTATATGTGTTTTCTGAGAAGCAACTTCCGGTCCTTGCTGCCTCATTTCACTCTCAAACTCTTCACTTGAAATCATAGACAAATTTATGCCCAGAGCTTGATAGTTTTATTCAGATAGAATTTTTGCAAGCCCCTGTCCTTTGATCAGCTTGGTAGGGCGGATATCCAGATCATACTCTTGTATTTTTGCAATCCATCTCCCTCTTTTCCCTTCACTGTCTCCCTGAACAAGGATATCCTTTACAGATGCAGTAGACACAAATGTAGTGATGTGAGACTAAAAAATATACATGCGAAAAGCTTTGATGGATTTCACCAGGGCATAGGCCTGTTTCTCCAATATATTATATTTCAGTTCTGCATCATGGAGCACCTGACTGAAAAGGAAATAGGCTTCTCATATCCTTCTTCATTTTTCTGTAATAACACTCCAGCTACTGTATGTCGTGATGTAAAAGAAAATATCATAAATGGTTTAGTATAATCTAGCCCAGCTAGTACAGGGGCTTCAGCAAATGCAGCTTTAATTCTAGCAAAGGCCTCCCGTGATTCTTGTGACCATTTCACCTCATTATTCTTCTTTAGCATATCTGTTATATGCCTAACTATCTCAGCATAGTTAGGAATAAATCTTCTCAGGAAATTTATCCAGCCTAGAAATACCTGCACTTCTTTCTTATTTCTGGGGAGGGGGATGCTATTTATAACCTCTACTCTTTTGGGATCTATCCTTACCTCGTCTTTAGTTACAATATTCCCCAAAAGTTTTCCTTCCTCTAATGCAAATAAAGACTTTTGTGGGTTAAGAGAAAGACCATACCTTTTGCATTTTTCAAAAGTTCTTCGTAAATGCTCAATGTGTTCAGCATCATTTTTTGAAAACACTGTAATATCATCAAGGTATACCACCAAAAATTTATCTTTCTCCCCAACAAAAGCAATTTCCATCGCCCTCTGAAAGGTAGCCCCTGCATTAATCAATCCAAAAGGCATCCTGGCATACATAAATGTGCCCCACGGTGTGGTGAATGCATTTTTCTTCTGATCTTCTGGAAGCACGGCCACTTGATTGTAACCAGAAAAACCATCCATCATTGACATTCTGGAAGCTCCGAACACTTTCTGCAGAATGTGATCCATTTTCAGCAATGGATAGTTATCCTTTAAGGATGCTCTATTTAAATTTCGGAAATCCACACACAACCTTATTTCTCCATTCTTCTTTTGGACAGGGACCAATTTTGCCACCCATTCAGAATATCTCAAGGGCACAATTATTTTGGCCTTCAACAGCTTCTTAATTTCTTTCTCAATAGAGGGAAGCAGCAGTGGGTTTATCTGTTTAAGCTTCTACTTATAAGGTTTTGCATCTTCCCTTAGAGGAATCTTATTCTGCATTATACTAGTATCAAAAGTTTTAAGGTCCTGATAGGACCATGCGAACACATCCCTGTATGACTGAACTAATTTCAGGTATTTCTGCTTGTATTCTTCTCGGACCTTCTTAGATATTTTGATAATTTTGGGCTCAACATTAGTACCCAGATTTAGATCTTCTACTTGATTTTCTTCTACCACTTTACTAGGCTGCAATGGGACATCATTCTTGTCAAATAATATTTCTAGAGGCACCAACCCTCTAGGGATGACATTTCCCTTTAGCTGCAGCATTTTGCTTCCTGCCATTTTCTCCTCCCATTTATTTTCTGAAGTATTCTCAGCCTCATCTTCTTCACAATCATCAATCTCCATATTAGAGAATTCTCCCACTGTTTCCAAGAATTTCTTCATCTGTTCATCATCCTCAAACACCTGCCAATGCTTAATGTTGTCTGGAATTGATGGCCGATAACGTACCTCGATTTCGTACCTTAAAAGAGGGTTCTGAGGAGGACGAAATGTACTGGCAGCTATAGCAAGAGAATCTGCCATTCTATTATGCTCCTAGGGCATGAATTGGATATTAAATGATAAGAAGAAATTCCCCACCATGTCCCAAACTTCATTCCTGTATGCCCTCAACCGAGGATGTTTGGTTTGACATTGATTCCTGATTTGTTTGACCACCAGCTCAGAGTCTCCCAGGACCTTTAAACATTGTATGCCCATGCTCTTGGCTGTTTGTAATCCTAGCAACAGTGCTTCATATTCAGCCACATTATTAGTAGCTTCGTATTCCAATTTAAAAGACAGTGGCACCCATTTTCCTGTAGGAGAGATTAATAACACTCCAGCTCCATTACCTTCTCTTGAATTTGCTCCATCAAAGTGTAGGGTCCATACTCCTGCTTCATGATTCTCTAAAGGCTGTTCAGTCTTGGTTTTATAGAAGGATGGCTCTTGAGCATATTCTTGATCTTCTTCCAGCATTAAGCATGAAAAATATCTGAAAAATATCTTCTTCCTTGCTGTAGACTGGTGAATTCTCTGAGCTATCAGCCTTAGTCACCATCTTGAAAAATCTGGTTTCTCTATATAACCTCCTCTCCTGGCCACCAAAAACTGGAATAGTGGCATATGTTAAGTCTAATTTAAGTGACCCACCGATCTTTGTTCCCTAGGACCTCAACAACAACATGCCAAAGCAAGCTGGCATGTCAGCCACCACAATGTCCATTACTACACTTTTTGCTGGAATTTGGGCCAGATTGACCACTAAATCCTTAATCATCCCTAGACACTTAACTCTTTTGGAATCAAATGAATAGAGGTCTTTATATGGACGTGTGATTTGTAGTCCTAGTTGTTCCATGACCAACAGGGGCATAAGATTATGGGAAGCTCCAGAATCTAGCATACAATTGTGTAACAGCAGGTCATGAATCACTAGAGACACATAGAAGGGGGGAGTAGAGGGATCTATCTCCTCGACATGTGGGCCAAAAAATACCATGGGTCTTTCTTCTTGAAGATTAAGACTGTCTGGAATTATTGGTGCTTCAGGAGGGAACAATAAAGAAGTGACTTGAGATTGATATGCAGGTTGTTTCAATAGTTCAGTCAAGGGAACTGGAATTTTGACTTTTTCAAGTTCTTTTTGTAGATTGAAAGCAGGAGGGGACTTTTCTGTTACCACTTCCTTTGATTCTTTATTTTCGGCTGAAGGTTTAACTTCTTTTGGTACAAACTTCTCATTAGGAGGAGTGACTACTTTGGAAGAAGAAGGAACTTGATCATTAGACTGCAAGGGCTTATTTAGAGGACCCTTATCTTTGTTTGTGGATTTATGCATTGTTGACTCCTTTTGAGCAGATTCGTCCTTTCGAAGTGGCTCCTCTTCTTCATCTTGAGTCCGAGTCCTCTTCCTGGAGGATCTGAGATCATATTTTCTATTGAAGTGTGCTTGCATAAAATTAGCAAATTGTTTACAATAATAATCAGCCTCTGAGTCTTCTATGTCTTTAGCTTCTTCTTCTTGCAATGGGCATTCTAGTTCATCATTATTCGAAAAAGCCAGATTTGAATCTTCTAGCTCATAGGCAGCATCTTCAGCAGAACTATCTACTGGACCTTCTAAGTACAGTGGAGTGTGGTACCAGATCTTGTTGTTCCTTTGCTTCTCTTGGCAATATTTGCAGGGGTGGCTTTCTGTACTGAGGATTGTAACCCCTGTTTGGAGCATTCTGGAGGTTCTTGGAAGCTGAGTTCTTGGTCTCCAATTCAAGCTTGACCAGTTTACTAGAAAGATTCTTAATCATTTTGTTCATCTCTTCAATTCTATCTGAATCTTTATCCTGATTAGAAGTAGATGCTTCCTCTTTGCCTCTTCTTCTGGTATCTTGTTCAGCGTTCCCTCTTAATTTTCCAGTGGAAGCAAAATATGCTTCCAACTCAAGAGCATCTGACTGAGCATCATCTAGGGTGGCAGGCTTTCTTTCCCTGAGAGAGAAACCAAAATCTGAGTCAAAGGCTGCTATGAAAACAACTTTGGCAGCATTCTGATGAGGCTTCATATCGGCAGGAAGGTTTAGATATAACTTATTAAATCTTTTGATAAATTCTGACACCCCTTCATTATGTTTCTTCTTGAGTGTATTGAACTCAGTAAGACACTATCCATGATCGTTCTTTTCTCCCCATTTCCTGAGAAAGGTATTTTCCATATCTTCCCAAGTGGTTACGGAACGGTTCGCTAATGTTTTGAACCATTTTCTGGCTTCACCGTCCAGGGATTGCACAAATAGTCTTAAGACTACATCCAGATGTTCTACATTAAAGTTCTCTACAAAAGAGCAAAAAGTCTCAAGATGTTTCTGAGCATCAATTTCATTTTCCCCAGTGAATCTGGACAAGATCTTCAAATAATCTTGTGGCATATCATTCAACACTTGAGGTAATGCCAGGGGAGCATATTTATTCAACAAAAAGGCTGGGACATTAGCCATTGGAGGAGGTGGGGGTTGTGCAACAATCTGGTGTACAAATGGAGGAAGAGGAGGAGGTGGAAGTGGAGTATGAATAACAATAGGAATATATTGCACAGAAGCCTGAGGTGTAGATGGGAACAGTTCACGGTTAACAGCAACTACTTCGGTGACTTCTTTAACCCCTTCGACCTCAGGAGTAGTGTGAAAATGAGCTTTAATTCTAGCACCTCCCCTGGGTGAGCTATCTGAGTAATATTCTGTGTCTCCCACAGTGGAGTCGAGATTTTTTACTTGGATTTCTTGAGAAGAAGAGGATGGATAATCTTGTCCAGAAAATTCAGGGATTTCAGCACGGATTGATCCCCTCTCTTTCCAACTTCTTCTATGTATGGTCTTTTCAGGGTCAGACACAGAAGGTGTCTTTGGCTTAGATTTATCTGACCTCAGGTATGGCTTTCGAGGAGCCAAGACTACAAATAGTTTTATCAAATAAACAACAGTGAAGTCGCCAAGGTGAGAGATATGCAACTCTTCAACTCTCTGTGCTGACCTGATTAGAGAGTGAATATGATTTGTCGAGGCCCAGGGAAACTGATTTTCTTAAATTCGATCCCCGGCAACGGCACCAGAAAGATGTTGTCGCCCCCTAGAGGCAGCCTAGAGTTGCCATAGACCATTGCCTAGGGCATCTTATCATAGCAAGGAGCATGTAATATAACTTGGGTGTCAATCCAAAAGCTCTCCTATTATCTCTTGTAATACAAGGCAATTAATTTAAATGGGACCAGAACTTACAGAAACTGTCGCAGGGAAAGTAATGTTGCAGAGACAAGATGCAAAGCTCCGATATGGAAGCATCAGACAGTTAAGAGACAATTTACTGTAAAGAGGGCCGATTCAAATAATAGGCCACAGAAATCAAATATCAGAAGGTGTATGCGGTGAAAGAAATATAAGAAGATATTAGTTATCTTTGGTCTGATACCCAGATACACAACAGAACCATATATGGGCTTATCAATCTAAGAATCCATACATGGCAATGGCGTTTTAAAAGCACCCTCCCAAAGCAACTAATATAGCAGAAAGATGGACGAAATGAACATGAAACAGTGTATCATGCCTGAGCCATATTTAAAGTGCTTGACTTATCCAAATATGGGTATCAACTAGGATAAATCCTTACCTAAAATCAGTGAGCCACTCACATTCCAGTACATGATACAAGAAGATGGATAAAATGAAATGTTGTATTAAACACATAAAAAAAAGTTACATACTGTGGGATACCAAAGACCAAAATCCTCTAATACAGATAAAACTCCTCCTCACTGAGACCCTACGGGCTCTGAGCCTTCATACAAGAGGTTTCACAAGATGTATACAAAAATTCCTTTCACTGCACAATTTTCTGATAAAAATATGGAACCCTTACAATGTCTTTTTTCTGTCTTTTTACAGACGAAGAAGGAGAAAGACCTAATAAAGAAGTAGGTGAAAACATTTAATTTGCTTGATTTGAAAAAAATGGTGGAAACATTCGCGCCCATACTGTTGAATGACTAGGTAATACTGTTTGTACTTGACAACCTGCTCGCAAAAATAAATGCACTGGGTAGAAAATCTCTTTAGGAACACGGTATAAAGATAAATTCACATGAACATTCTGTCCTTTCCTGAAGAAAATTCGGCCGAAATAAAACCTGGAGGGTATTGTTTTCTGTGCTGAGTACCCTCGGCCTTCTAATTTTTAAATTTGGGCTTGAAACATTGAATGCTGATTGTTGAATTTCTCCATCTCCCACTGATATTCTTTATCTGCACCATTAATATCCCCATCTGCAAAATCTTTGTTTTGAATGGCTCTGGACGGTCTGATAGATTTTGAACCTTGTTGTTTTAATGAGAGTCATGTCACGACAACTACCCAGGGCTTTCCTTCATAAATTCTTCCTCTGCAAGCCGATCCTTAGATGCATCTTCGACCTTTGTAATGGAGGCAGAGATTAATGGCGATTTCTCGTCGCCGCAACCTGCAAAACCCACAAACATGTTAAAGAAAATCGGACACAGGGACGATGACGTGACGGGATACATGGACATGGTCGTGCAGACTTATCGAAGTGGTGAAATGGGGCGGGGTCAAATGGATATGATGCTGCAGACATGGCGGATCGGCGGAATGATGCAGGTTGGCGGAGGCTTTTAACGTGAAACATTACAATATAACCTATGAACGGAATGTATGCATGGTGGAGGAAAATGCGATGAACACGTGGAGTAAGTGACGTGGGGGAAACTTGGTCAACAGCCGGTCATACAAATGATCTGGGCCATAATCACTAGTATGCAATTTTTGATGGAGGCATGGACGCGATGTGGTTTCACAGGCGGAACCCATAAAATTTCAAGTCCGTTGTTTTGTGTTTTGTACGTTGTTTCGTGTAGAAACAGAGGAATCAAGCGGAAGGACGATTTGTTTGTTATACGTTGAGTTCAACATTGAATTGCACTAAGTTACAGGCCTCGACCATTTTGTATTAAAAATTAATGTAATTTCTTTAGTTTAGAGAGATGAATGAATAGAGAAGAGTTGAATAAATTGAAAAAAGATTCCTCTCCTGTGTTCCACATTGTCTGTCTGCGTATGATTTTTATTTTCTGCATATAATTGCATTCTCTATGTTGTGGGGGAAACACATCCCTCTATTTTTTGTTTATTTCCAATTTCCAACACTTCGAAGAGTGGGTAGGCCAAGATAGGCAGGATGAGGCTTCTCGCTTGCACGTTTCGATTATCACCATGGAAAAAACACCTAAAAGTGTAATGCATGTTATTTACTATTGCATTAAAAGGATATACATCAACCATTTTAGTTGATACCCATTTCTGATTACACCCTAGTTTAAAGCATCTTATATAGAACACATAGACATGTGAACTAATAAAACATGGAGACAGTGATGGCTTTTGAATAACATAACATTTACCCTGTAAAATGAGATTTATATGCATTCCAAGATTCATATGTGAAACATTATATATGCCACCTCAAACTTTGAAGTATTAAGGCATGTGCAAAATGGATTTGTGCTTATGGTTTTAGATGATATAGTAAAATGCACTTAGAGCTAGGAGTTGTGAGCTTGAGAGTCTTGAAGCACATGGTGTAAAGGGCCTCATTGTCCAGCACGATACACTCATATGAATTCTCCACGAGATGATGCACAAAGTGCATGGAATTGTAACCATTGTGGCAAGGACCTTCAAAGAAGGGAAAATATAAGAAGTGAGCATCATTCTATCGGGGTAATACTCCCTGATATTGGAGATTAAAAGGGTTACCATCCTCCCAAAGAGGGAAACACTTGAAACCCTACACAAAAAACCCCACAAAATATTTCACAATTGAAAACCTACACTCAAATAATAAGGTTAACTATTCGAATCTGAAACAAATACCTTGAAGACAATGACAATTTTATACCTCATTCCTAATGATATCGAGCACATAATCAATGAGCTCCTCCCCTTTAGTATAATGGCCCTTGGCCTAGTTATTTCCAACCCCATACCGACCAAAGATGAATTTATTAGGAATGAAGACCTCTCCATAAGGCCCGTTTCCCGGTCCTCACGCTGTCCATGGTACTAGGCTCAAGATCCATGAGCACAACATGGGGCAAAAATATCCCACAACTCACCTTGTTTTAGGAAACATTAACCCTTTCGAGCTGTAGATCAGAAGTGCCAGAAGTGTCCTGTTAAACATTAATCCTTTCGAGTTGTAGTTCCATTTCAAAAATTAACTCTTTCAAGATATAGATCAGAAGTTCCAGAAGTGTGATGTTAAATGTTAATCCTTTCGAGCTGTAGATCAAAGTGCTAGAAGTGTGATGTTAAACGCTAACTCTTTTGAGCTATAGAGCAGAAGTGCCATGTTAAACGTTAACCCTTTCGAGTTGTAGATCAGAAGTGCCATGTTATCTTTAGGAGAAATCAATGTCATGCTCATTTGTAGACAATACTGTACCGCTGGTTTGTTCCCGCTGGTTATCGGACATGCAAGATGCAACCTTCAACTATTGGTTTGCGTTAGTGGCGGGAATATTTTTCGATTTTCATAGTTAGTCACTTTTTTTTAATAGATTAACTATTCTAGAATATCCATTACATTATACTTTAAATATATAATAGAAAATATATTTAAAAATATCAATATTTAAATATTTAAATAGAATTTTTATTATACATTTAAAGTATAATGCAATGGATATTTTGGAATAGTTAATCTATTAAAAAAAAGTAATTAAATATGGTATTAGTGGATTAATTATTTCACTAATAGTTAATCTACTAATAGTACTAATTCTCTGTAAGCAATATTGTTATAGTTGTAATTTCTTAGATACTTTAAGGCATACTATAAGTTAGTCAATCACCTTTAATAACTTATATGCATACTACTAGTCAAAGTTATTAGAAGTATCTGTCATTTCAACAATAACATATTGGTAGCGAGTTTGAATTCCTACCCATAGTTATGTGGCTAATAATTGCTATATAATTTATAGTTATTATATATAAATTAATAATAAGTATATATCTCTATTTATTATTAATTTTTTTTTTTAATAATTTAAAAATAAAATATATTTAATCAATTGAAAATAATTTTAGATTATGTTTTTAAATTAAAATCATTTTAAATTATTGTCAAGAAAATCAAAGTGGCTCTTGGATGGAGTATATTACTAATTTTGTTTAATGTTCAAGAATTTGAAGGATATTGCCAATTGTGTTAAGTGTTCAAGTTAAGGTAGTAGAATGAGGAGTTATTGACCTCCTAGGAGCACAAAAGGTCATGATTATGTGATATCTATAATGAGCAATGTTATTAGAATATGCGAAAAGAGAACAAATAATATGCAAACAAATCAAAAGGGGTTAGGCCTCCTTACTCACCTACAATGTTATGATCCTCCTATAAAAGATAACAAAGGTATTTACATCTCCACACATACATCTAACAAAAAGAAATGAGCAAAATGAGGGAAAAGATAAATATAACTAGGATATAAAAGATGTCTTTGGTTTTTGGTAGAAGGATATCAATCTCACACCTCACAAACAAAGTTGAAGCCTTCCTTTGAAGTGATAATTTAATGAGAGGATCAAACAAAGTGTGATGAAAGTATGCTTATTAACACTTAGATAAGCATGTGAGTGCAACATGTCACAATAGACTTGAATATAATTCTTCAACTACTTACAGGCTTTGGCAATAGAATGCAACTTGTTGTCATACGTAGGGTATATATGAAACCCATCATAAAGTGTATGGATATGATATACCATCGAATGTTCATGTCGTGTGGGCACTACATCGATGACATGAATGCTTGGCTCATAGGGTCCCTTTGGTGTAGCCATTCATCAAAAAAAGCTACTTCCTTGATGGGATAGAAATGAAAACTAATAGTTGCAAAGGTGGGAATAATGGTGTTGAAGATAATATTGTTTACATAAATAAGAGAACCAAAAATAGGCTCTTGAACACCATAAATATATATTGGAGGTGTTGCAATGAAATTAATAACAAATACAAAATTTGTGTTCAATAGGATAGGGATCATAAAGATGTTGAACCATCCAATGTAATGATGGTGTTTAGTGCTAGTGATATAGTCACATAGAAGTCCCCATAAATTTGTGCTTTGGGACACCCTCAGGATTCAATAGTAAATCCAAAGTGAGAGGATTAATTGCTAAGGTGACAGTGGAAAAAACCCTAAGTTGACCCAAAGTGGCACCATTACTATTCTTTACATAATAGGAATGAGTATTAGGGAAGTAGAAAAGGGAATTTACTTCTAAAATGAAGCTTCTCATGCTCAAGGGCCATGAATTTGGCAATGAACAACCACATATATCCTCTCTAAATAATCTTACGGATATATGGGATATTGATTCCATTAGGAATTTTTTCACACCATGCATAGGAGTCAAGGAATGTACCATGGGTAAAGTACGTAAACAAGGGAATTATGCCTTACAAGAAGTTTCTTTTGTCTGAAGGACTATGAGCTAGACTTAAAAACCACATAGATATTCTTTAATGGATCTTTGGTCTTAAGTCAGGATATGGTGTCCATAGGAGGTGTTTCTCACCACATATGGGAGTTAGTGTTTATTCTATGGTTGGGGCAGGAAACCAAGGGCCTTAGTCCCTAAATTAATAATTTCTCATGCTCAATTTCCATGAACAAGACCTCTAGATGGGAATATGGGAATTTAATGATTAGTGAGAGATTAGTGGGAGGGTTGTAGTCATAATCAGAGGTTTAGAAAAGTAATTTAAGCACCATGAGAAGTTGTGAAGAAAACTTTAGACATTTGATAAGTTGCATGAAGGAAAATTTGTAGTGGCACTAACTGAACATTCCTTGATCAAATTTCATACCCTCTCCTTAGCACTACCACTTTTCAAGATGAAGAAGAAATGTGAAATAGATGTGCAACCCACTAAACAAGTTGGAAAGTTTTTTGCAATATATATAGGTGGTATGTTGTGTTTCAAAAGGAGGTGTTGTCCCCCTCCCATTTTTGATAATATGTTAACCTTTGAATTTAATTCCATGTGAATGTGATCAATGATATAACCCTAAATATTCTAATAAGCTCCATAATTCTAATCATCCTCTTATCCAATACAAAAGTATATAAGGAAGTATGACCTTTCATCTAATCTATAGAAGCCTTTGAATCCCCTATCACTTGTAAGTTTATATTTTTGAAGTGACACAATTAAAATTACTAACATAAATGACTAATTCATATTATTGTAGTTCTTGTTAGGTAGTCATATTTTTTTCCTAGACTAAATTAGTCATTCACGTTAGTCATTTTCAGTAGTAATACTTATTAGCTAGTCGTATATTTAAACTCAAGACTAAATTAGTCATTTATGTTAGTAGTTTTTAGTCGGGTCTCTTAATATTGCTAATTTTTGGTAGTATTTCACTTGCAAAAGTTGTGGTGACTAAATTTTTTAGTCACCTAGTCACTAATTTAACCATCTTCTACTACTGTTCAATCTTCGTTGCTTCCTCAATTCCCAAAAGAAGAGGTTCCAAATTTTTAGAATTACCTTTCTCTTTTTCAAATTTGCTAGTGTATCCTTTTGCATCTTATTCTTTTTACTTATCATTTGAATTTTTTCTAAGGCACTAATCAATTCACCTTCTAAGTCTACTTTAGCCACTTATTCACCAAAATTTACATGATATTCTTCTAGAGTGTCTAAATCCATGAGCGTGAAATCATTTCTACTTCATTTAACTCTGCCCTCATCAGAAGATTGAATATATTCCTCTTCTGGGGAACTGTTATCTTGAGTATAAGAACTCTTATTTTTATTTTTCTTTTCCTTTTGCATTTTTATATACTTATCCCTAATTTCATGTTCATTATTATTATTATTTTCTCGAAACTTAGATGCATAATGACCCACTTTACCAAAATTGAAACACTTGAAAGGAAACTTACCTTTGTATTTACTTGATCCTCTCCTAATTTTTCTGAAAAATTCCACCTCTTCATCTAATTCATAGTATGAGTCATCTTGATCTTATTTTGGATTTTTGTCTAATTTGAAGGTTGCCTCACTTATAGTAGTTCTTCCTTTTGCAATTATCATTTCATTGGTAGCCATTTTTCCAATCAATTGATCTAGTCTTGGAGAATTGAGATGTTTAATTTCTTCAATAACTAATACCTTGGGATTGAATCTTTAAGGAAGTGACCTCAACACTCTTTAAATTACAACTGACTCCTTTATGTTTTCATCAACTCCTCTTATTGTATTGGCTACTTCATACACTTTGTTATCACTCTAGTAATTTCTTAAGTTGTGGGATTTGAGTTTTTAATCTAATAACACTAGAGGTAACTACAAACCTACTTCAAATTCCAGGATCTAGCCTTCCTAGAATTAAGAGAGGGCTCTCTCTTTAAGATTTATCTCAATTTTTTATTTATGTTTTTAGGCTAGTTATGATAGTACAATTGGTTTTGTTTTTAAATCTTTTGGTGGGAAAAATTCACTCAGAGGTAAACTAGAGAGAAATCAACTTGTCTATTGGGCTATGGAGTCTAAATATAGCTAGAAGCACCAGAAGTCAAGGCCAAAAAGGTACAAATGTATTCAGGGAAAGATAGATAACCCTCAGAGATTTGGAAAAGTGTTTTTTGGTGAAATGGTATGATCAGGATAAAGGGAAATGAAGGATCCTTTGATCCGAAAAATGGAAGAAGGAGGCAGGGGTAAAATGGGAGTAGGAGAAATTAAGAATTCCTAACACCATAAATCAACATAAAACATTAAAATGGTAACTAGTTAAAAATAGGGAGCACTAGACTAACCTGTAGTAATATTCCTAGTTACACATTTAGATAGATTAAACATATAAGGAATTGCATGAAACTCAGAAAAGAAAACAATGACAAGAAGGGAGTACTTCACTCATCATATTATCACAGGGATCCTGAATTATGATGCCAGTTTAGCTTTGTCCAATCTGCTATTTCGAAATCAACATGTAATAGCCTCTAATGTTCAGCGAAAAATTCTATAGTAAAGTCTAGCAATTTTATTCCACACTAAATACTTCTAATGTAGAAGTATTTATACAAAAAGTAGTTACAAATATCCTAGGATACATCTAGGAATGTCTTTAGGAAATAGAAAATATCTTTACAAAATAAGAGGGACAACTGCTTAACAAATCAACAAGCTGTCCTCTTATCCAAAATAAATAGAACTACTTTATCTAATCAAGGAGATTTTGAGTGATTAGTTGTTCTGCTTTGCTGGCTGCTATAAAATATCTTCATTTGAGTTACCTTAGCTGATACTCTTTCATATGATACTCTTTAACGCTGCTCTTTAACTCTGATTCCATTGTTTTACTGCTGTAAAAATATTCCTTTTTGCAGTAAAAAATCAGCTGACTGTCCTTTTACTTCACTGTTTGTTTTTTACTGTTTTCAAGGTAATTTTTTAACTGTTTTACCTCTCATTTTTACATTAAATCGGTAAATGTTTGCCACTATTCTTCACTGGGAATTTTGATATTCTTTAGCTTTCTAAAATTCTCATCTGCCTCCGTGTATTTAAAAAAATTGGGTTTGAACACAAAAAGATGTTTGATCTCATGTTGTAGAAAGAACAAATCTTCAAAGTGCTGAAGGAGGAATTTTCCTGTGGGAGTGCCCTATGGAAATGGTTTGCTGACTTGCTCCTTAGAAAATTCCCTGATATTCTTATGATAATATTTCTGGGGCATTAGTTTTTCATTGAAGACATGAATGTCTGGCAAGTCCTTTTGTCTTAAGTTTGTATATTTCACCATAAAATTTGTTATGGCAATGTTCATTGATTCACACTTGTATTCCAGGTAGTTCATTAAATTTTTCTTTGTTACCACCGTATTAATCTGTAAAATGGTCTCTGTTCTATCTAATACCTGTAATTATTCCAATTATGCTCTATCTTGTTGTTCAGGAATGTGATGAGTTTTAAAGCCTGAGCTGGCTTATCAGTTAACTCATCCTTAGTCTTCTGAATCTCTGCCTGAGCTGCTAGTAATAAGTCTCTCTGCTCATATATAATCTGAATTGAAGGCCATTGAGTGTGAATGGATTTAATTATTTTTGTCCATAGATGATTCTATACAAATGAAATTTGCTCAGTGAATGTTAGCTCTTTTTGTAAGCCCTTTATTTGTTCCCCAAGTCTAATTGCTTTCTATTCATGGGTTTTAGAATTTATTTGAGCTAACTTATTTGTGGCTTCAAGATTTTCAATCATTTTCTTTAGACTATTGATTTCATTATTTTTCAAAGACAATTCCTCCATAGCCTTTACAATCTGACCTGCTCCATCTGTTTGTTGAACTTGTGTTGTAGAAGAATCTGTGGTTGAAGTAATATGTGAACTTACTGGCATTGCAGTTTCCAGTGGTTCCTTTGGTGCTAGTTTTTCTCCTAATGTGGAAGCCACTGCTATGGTAATCACTGGTATAACTGAAGGAATGATAGGAGTGTCAGTTTCTTTCACAGATTCCTTCTCTTGGACAAGCTGGTCCATTTGGGATTCCATTTCTTTGATTTGAGTAGTTAATTTGAGGATGAGATTCATCATCTCTTCTTTTTCACTTTGCTCTTGAAGGATTTCTTTGGTATGTGGATGCTTACTTTGAGGAAGCTTAAACTGTTTCCTCAAAGCTGCAATATCATCACTCTTTTTCTTAATCAACAATTCTGCTACTTGAACATTTGAGGGATCATATCCCACCTGTAAAATTAAATCCTCTAAGGCTTTAATCCTTTGGTCCTTTGCATACAAAGATCCCTTTTATAGCTTCATTTGATCCTACATGTTAAGAATAGTATTCTGCAACTTGTTAGCACTCATTTCCTTTGTCACCACAGTTGCATACAACATTTCAGAGCTATGTCTATGAAATTCAATTTGGTGTAGCTCATGAACATTTTCAATGTCTACTTCAAACTCCACCTTTTTATAATCTGCCATTGTCTTTGGTGTTGAAGTAGTTGGTTGCAAAAATGACATAATCATTTTATTTGTAGAATAATAAAAGGATATCAGTAGCCTATTTTGATTTCCTGGTTTTTTCTTGAGGAATTGAGAATATATCTTTGATTTAATTTCCTCATTCTTCTGCTTTATCTGCTCATATTTTTCCTTGATATCTAAGTCTTTTTCCTCAGCTGTCTGTGAGGAAGAGGCTTCCATATTTTGTGGCTTTTCAATCATTTGAGTATCATTTTTACGTGTTGTTTGCTCTTTATCAATCTCTGCAAGAGTTTCATTGATTATCCCTGTAGCTTCATCATTATTTACCTCTAGCTCATTTGTATCTTCAATGTCAATTATCTTTTCTTTCCCAATTGAACTGAAATTTAGCCTTTTATTATAAATAAGTTTGAATTTTGTTCCTGAAGTTGTTTCTACTGTGTATGCTCCTTCTTCCCCGCCTCTTTTGACTGAAGTCTCTGGCTGTTTTACAACTTCCAGGGCTTGCGTTGTAACCATTTTTCTTGTTGTCTCCGTATTAGTGACTGTATCTATCAGTGTGTTCTCCACCTAATATTCTTGATTGGAAACATTCTCAATACCTGGCTTGGGCTCATGTATGAAGGGTGTAAGTTTGCATTTTACCCTTAAGTTGCTCAGGATCCCTTGAGGATCATAGTTCCATGAAAAACTTTCTTGAAATTTATACTATGCTAGTCTCTTTGTGATTTTTTTTCTGCCTCTCTGTTGCTTATGATGAAAGGACCAATCTGACTCTTTAGCTTGAATTGAGTCTTTTTCCTTGCAGCTAAGAAGTTGATTGAGTCAGAATTGAGAATCTGTCTTAAATATTCCAATGCAAAAATTCTCATGTTCATGTATTTTGGCACCTTATAAGGTAATAAGTTGGATCCAAAAATTCTTATCTCTGTATGCTTTTCATAAGGAAACCAATCTCCCATTTTATTCTATTCTGATAGTTGCAAGATCCTTTTCATTTCTTCATTGACTCTGGGCTACTCTGATTTGTACAAAATGCTCATGGCTGGATGCAGAAAGAGGTCTAAAAAATTTGTATAAGTGAACTCACTATTTTCTTTCCTAAGCATGGAAGTCCAGAAGACAATGGACAAAGGCTTTCCTTCCAAGTCCATCTTTTGCAATGCAATTGGAAAATTATCATCTCGGAAGAATAAAATTAAGTGAAACAAGTAGGATGAGGATCTGAAAACCCCTTCAGTGGGTATTTTGGTCAGCTGATGATGAATATTGTCTTCTATGAATGTGGCATAATAAAAAATGAGTGGTGGAGGTTGGCTTGGAGATAAGGTGCATAGAAAGCCAAGAATGGATTCATCAGTGAATACTTCTGTAAAGTATCCCAGTATAAAAGATAGCATTGAAATAATATGCCTAGAACCTTTAGGAAATTTTGCAGTGGAATAAGGAGGGTTCAACTTAGGAATGTCATCATGGGAAGGAAAAAAGTCTTGAAATATCATAAACTTCTTTAGGAAATCTAGGCTTAAGTACAACTGGGTCAAAAATTCTATAGATAGGGAGACTGATTGAGGATCAGACTGTAATTGCAGCATTTGATTTATGGACTCTGTTGTGATGGTAAAAAGGATCTCTCTGCCAGCATTAACAATGGCCCTTTGGTCTGGCTCATAATGTTTTCGACATAATCTAACAAGGTCTTATCCAGGGTGGGTCAATGGAACTACATATTTAGGAAAATGAGTCTCCCAAATAGGCATTTCATCCTTGTCCAAGTATTTATCATAGCACCAATTATATATTTGTAAAAGGTTGAATTCTACCACTGGATCAACAATCTTGTAGTCCATATCAATCAATGGAAGGGTTTATTTAGTAAATACAGGTGGATGGAGGGGATTTACTGATTCAGTGGATTTAACAGTGAAGACTAGAGTAGATTTAACAACTTTAGGTATTATAGATTTAGGAGGATTGGATCCTCCAGGCTTGGTTGGTTTAGACCCTCCAGGTTTAGTTGTGATCTGATTTTTGGTCATTTGGACTAACTACTGCAAGCTTAAATTGTTTGTAGGAGTTGTTTTTCTTTGTCAGAGGATATAAACTGGAATAAGATAGAAAACGAGGGTTTCATGAATAGATTGATTGCAAAAAATGGGTTTTTAATGTATCTGAAGGCTTTAAACCCTTTTATGTATTTGAAATTATAATGAAATTAAAAAATAATAATTATACATTTAGATTTAAATAATAATTTAAAATTAAAATAAATGTATATTAATATTAAATTTAAATCTATTATTTAATTTCAAAATTATTTTATCTTAAAGTAAATTTATTAGATTTTTTAAAAGACTATTTTTTTATTATTTAATTAATTATTTCATCGGTTGAAATTTAAGTTAGTGAGATATTAGATAGCGGTGATGTATTTGGACATGTTATGAAATTTAAGTTAGTGAGATATTGGTTAAACCGTGATGTATTTGAACATGCGATGAAGATAGAGTTAAATAAAACAAAATAAAGCAAAAAATAAAAAACTAAAAATCCCACCAAACTTACTTTAAAAAAAATAGCTTAACATTTAAAAAGAATTACATTAATTTAGTTTATTTTAGTTTATTTTCACTGTGTATAGATTGGTTGTTATTTATGTCTTGCTTATTTATTTTTTATTATATTCAGTAAAAACTAACCTAGGATCAAATTTATAATGCAGTACTCAAAGTTATAAGTCCGGAAACGCTCTGTCGCGACAAATAGGACAAGAGGGGTTGAGAGCCAGCCAGTGGGTTATGCACGCCGAATGGAAAGCATGGCCGCATGGCAACTTCATCGGTACTGCCACTTCTACTTCATCGGTAGTGGAAGAAGAATCATTATTAGAGGAAGAGGCGCCTTCAGTACCTTCGCCTTCGCCTTCAGCTTCGCCTTCGCCTTCAGCTTCGCCTTGGTGTGCAAAGTCAATGTAGCAGATAGTGCAGATGCGATCGTCCATTGTTGACACAATCTCAAGTGGAATCGATGGCATTGTTCCTACTCTTTCTGTAATATCTTCCAAGCTACCATGACGATACGGCAGGTAATGGAATACTTGATAATCTGCGGGAAGAGGTCCTTCCGACCTCCGTACGTTCAATTGTATGATATTATATGCACCATTTTGATCCAGGTAGATATTCAAGAACATACCCAAATCACTTACTACAGGAATCAGGCGGTCGTCACCATAAATAAGCCGCCCCAAAATTACGAGATTCTCCACTTCGCGCAATATGGTCGGATGAAACCTAATGTCAAGAAACCTGTTGAATTTATAATATAACTCACCCAGAAAAGAAGCCCACTCCTCAAAGGTGACCTCCCTTCTCGACACGCGTACGTTAAATTCATGACACGTCGCTGTCTGTTGCGCAACCCGCTGTGCAGAGGAACCAATTCTACGTGCTATATCCACTGTTACCCATCGTTCTACTCTTTGTCGTTGCTGCCATGCACGTTGTCGCTCAGACGGAGCTCTCTCAGCAATCTCGACAAACCTCCTCCTAATCTTTCTGCTTTCTCCAGGTAAAGGATTCCTACTCTCTCCATCAACAACATTGTTCTTCCTCTTGCTCCCCTCCGTGTTAGGCATTCTTGATCAATTGATTGCTTTTGATTTCTAAATACGTAGTGCTTACACCTCAAAGCTCTAAACCTTTCTATTACGATTGCAGTGATGTTTTCAATCGCACCCACCCCTTGCTTTTGTATTCAAACTGAAATCCCGTAGCGTTAACTGAAAGGACGCGCTGTTTCCATAAAAATGCTTTCTATGCAATTACTGGGTGAAAAAACTTATAATTGTAGGATTATCGAGGTCATTTCATTAAATAGTTTTACAATTTTAGCTTCAAGGTTGTGGACCTGGTCCCATCAGTACAGTACCAAGGTCCATTCCCCAACAAGGCTATGAATTGATTCTACCAAGGTTCATTCTCCAACAAGGCTATGAATTGATTCTTCCTTGATTTGAACTCTTCTGAACAAAATATATATATATATATTTTTACATTTTTACTTTAATAGATTTAAATATTTGTTTGGGAAATGGGAAGAAAATGAACCGTCTGCATATAACGCCCTATTGATTATTTGGGCTAAGATCAATAAACAAGGTTGAGCCGTATTGATTATGTTGGGCCAAGATCAATAAACAAGGTTGAGCCAAGGGAAAAACACCCTCTCACCCCCACCAAGGGTCAGACAAATCCTTAGGGGCTGCTTTATTTCCGTACCGACTAGTTAAGTAATCGTTGGTATTGCCACCGTGTTAAATCGAATAATCCAATAACCTTCTCAATACCCCTATCCATAGTATGTTCGACCCAAACTATGTGTCCCTCACCACTTTCAAAGGGATTTTGGAAAAATGGTGCCATATGACACAACTACGTTTAGACCTAATTAATTAACAAGAGAGTTGTAGAACCCTTGTAAAGACCTCGATCATTGGGAACATGCTAAGGTATATTTTTAGCTTGATTGTTTACAAAACTATTATGAAAGTTTGTTTCCAACTTGGAATTGGGAAGATCTATTCAACATATTGGAATAAAGTTGACCATACCTATGGTATAGATTGTGATGAATACTGAAGTGAAATATGAGATTAAGACCTAACAAATTTCAAATCTCTAAGTTGCATATTTCCAGTGACTTTCTTGTGGGTATTGTATAAACTAATAAACTATTTTAACAACCATGGAAATGTGAGGGCAATTGTGAATCAAAAGGTTACCAAGCAGGTATTGATAAAGGGTAGTATTGAATTTTAGAGAAGAATCTTCTTTAGTTAGCTTAAAACCAAAATGAAAATAAGTAGAACATGGCTTAAATTTTACCATGTTGAATAGTTTCAATATGTCCAATACAAATTTAGATTGAAATATTTAGAGAACATTAAATGAAGTAAGATTTGAAGACCAAGAAAGAAATGCAAAAGACTAGGATCAATTATTTCAATGGTATTAGCACATCATTACTTCAATCTATGAACCACAACTATATTAGTACTAGTGTCAAGTATGTCATCTACATACACAAGAATAATTAAGATATCACCATTAATACAACATAATAAGTAAATACTATGTTCATATCGAAAATTTTTGAACTTGAGATTGAGAAAGAATCTATCATTCCTATCATACCAAGCCTAGGGAGCTTGCTTTAAACCATGTTGTTACTCATGCAATCAACAAGAAATATTATAATATATCACAAAACCAAAGGGTTGCTCCATGTGCATTTCTTCGAATAAGTCTCCATGAAGGAAGGAAATTTTAAATCCTTTTAATGATATTCCATCCAAAATTAGTAGGAAGTAAAACAATAAGTTGAAAAAAGTTCATCTTCATAACTGGGGATAAGGTTTCATTGTAGTCGACACCTTCTTGCTGTGAGAATTCTTTTATGACTAAATAAGCCATATGATGCTCAACACACATTTAGAAGTGGATTTTATCCTATATACCCATTGACACTTCATAACATTCTTTCGTTGCATTCAAGGAAACTAATTCCATATTTAATTATTCAGTAAAAAATCAACTTCAATTTACATATCTTGTTCCCATTCAGGTTGTCCTCGTGAATCTACAAAGGATTCAAGATCACAAATTTCATGAACAAAAGCCATCAACAAAAGAATAGCATTTTGTTCATGAATCTAAGTCATCCATTCGATACAAGAATCACCAACATCAAATATAATGTCTTTAATAGTTTTACTTACCCACCGAGATAAACATAGTGTCAAGGATCGAGAACGAGATTCAATAGAAGTGGGTATTAATTCATTTTAATATTTATGACAAATAGTCAACTCAGGAACATCAATTGATGGAGTGGCCAAGAGATGAAAGATGGGATTTCTCCTAATAACAATTTATCGTTTGATAATATCAAATAATCGATATGCTTTTGAATCCTTGGAATAACCCATCATAATGGAAGAATGACTATTTGCATCCAATTTCTTTAAACACTAATCAAGCATATGTTCCCAAGCAATGCACCCAAAATATTTGAGGTGACCAATGGATGGTTTCCAACCATACAAGTTGCTAAGAATTGACCCTAACCCCTTTATTAATGTAAAAAGCCAAAGTGTTCTTGTAAGAGTTGTCAATAGTTAATTAATAAATAAATCCTGTAAGGACTATAAGAGGTTGACACAGATTATAAAAAAAGGACCATAATTATTTATCACTGGCCATAGCTAATAAATAATTTGGTTAACCTACATTATACAAGGGACCATGAGTAGTTTGGGTTTTGTGTCTCATGAAACTATATATTGTCGAAGATAGTAAGGGAAGTCTTGTCTTGTGTTGTGTAATTGATCTCTTCTCTATTGGAGGCTGCCTTTTTGAAGTGGCAAGTGAACAATATTGTTGCAGATATTAATAAAATATTTCCATTTTCTATCATCTCATTGTGTTATTTTATGTGGTATCTCTAAAATATTTCACACTTCTGATATTTTATGCAAGCCAAGCATACTACACTAGTGTTCAACTAAAGTCATAGAACCAATATTTCTTGTTAAAAAAAGATTTAAAAATTAGTTGACACAGTAAACTAATCTAGCCCAAAACTTCATCTGTAACTCCTTTCCTTGGAGAAGACAATGAGGCATTTCAAGTAGGGTGTAATTATTTTGTTCTACCACACCATTCTATTAGGGAATATGATGAATCTATCACTTCCAAAAGATACTCGACTGAGTAAGGTAGTATTCAAAATATACCTAGAACCTACTAAGGAAGACTTATTTATGTAGCAAACATCAATGTGAACAATCTCTTGTCGTTTTTGCACATACCATGCCATCTTGGAGTCAAAAGGTGCCTATTGATGTTTTCCTAGTACACATCCTTCATAGATGCCATTAGGTAGGAGTATTCTTAGTAGAACAACAATCATATTCTAAGCTTCCAGAGTCTAAACGATCCTACAATTAAAATGCTTGAGTTGTTCCTACCAAAGTTGATTATGTTCAATTGTCTATGTAATAAGAGAAGTTATTTTAGGAGTGAGTGGAGATATATTATAGAAATTGTATAGTCAATTAGTCAATTCAAGAATACCTTTAGTGACAATTGATAGATCACTCTTCAAATATTTTACAATGAGCTTATCCATCCACAACTCAACAATATTTTTGGTTTGTTCCGATTATGAAACTCACAACATATTTGCGAATAAAATAGACACATGATAGACATTCAAGATTCTTCCATTTTTACAAGGGACATAACTATGACCAACAATGTTAAGGGCATAGTCACCTACCAAAAAAATATTTTTCTTAACAACTTTATCCAAAGAATAAAATAGAGAAGCATCATTTTCCATGTGGTGGGTAAAACCAAAAAAAAAAAAAAAACCCTTCCATTCTATGCAGTATGAGGATGTGGAGCTATATTCTAACTAATAAAGTATTGTTGCTAGAAAATTGGTTAGTTGATCATTAAATTTCAAGTGATTTGGTTGTCTTCCCCAAGTCATATATCACCCTAAAATATGTTTTCTCCACATGCTTGGTATACCCATAGTAGGTACATGTCTTCTTCTTATGATTATTATTTATTGATTCAATCCCATCATGCATCTAAGATTTCTAGGTGAGATACTCTTCTTTATTTAAAATTTTATCATAGTTGGCTTTCCCTTATTTTGAATATATGACCTTGGTGCTTACTACTAAGCTTGGCTTGATCAAGTAACCTCTTTTAGTCTTTGATCAAGAAATCACATAACGCACCAAAGGTATATTCCTTATTTTCTTCTTGTTTTGATCTCTAGTTGGTGGAAACATTGAGCAACACACATTGAAAGGTACCCACATATTCATTAGGACTAATTCTATGAGATTCCCATCTTTCTTTCAATATTTCTTCCCACAACCAAACAATTTCTATTGTAGCTCTTTGATACAAGATAGATAGTACTTTGTCCTCTAAAATGAATGAGGATGAAGATATATCAACTCATTTTCTAATTGCATGACTTGAATTTCACCAAATTTGTCAAGAAAAAACCTTAAATTTTTCAAAATTCATGAAGACGATTAATCCCACTCGTCCAGAAATATAGGTAATGATGACTCCAATGACTTCATCATTCTTTCCATGAATGATAAAATTCATCCGATCATCCTTTGGATTTGGAAGAATTGTCTTCATATGCTACAACTAATCGTCCCTTTGGGTTACATACCTCCATGACCCTTTTAGGCGTAAATATACTTACCTCTTCAGGTTACACAATGGGAATTATCTTCATTTACTCTAGCCACTAAAATATTTGTTCCATCACATTTTTGTTAGCATGGCTAGACTTCATTAAAATTAACTCTCTCTCTCTCTCTCTCTCTTGCATATATTTTCAAATGGTTATGTATGGTTTCTAACCACACTTTTTTTTAGCTAAATTTATTTGAAAATCAGATAATTTAAAGGCACAACGTCTTGCACTTATATCAACCCATTTCCTCAATCAATTCTCCTTCCTTAAAATATAGAATTTGTATCCCAATTTCTCAGGTATTTTTAATTTGACAAAAATAGAGGTAATAATTAAAACACTAGGGAATTGTCGAGGGTTATCATACCATTGTAGGTACATGTCTTCTTCTTATGATTATTTTTGGTTGATTCAATCCCATCATGCTTCTAAGGTTTTTGGGTGAGATACTCTTGCCGAGTTCAATTTTGTTTCATAGTTGACCTGCCTTTATTTTGAGTATATGACCTTGGTGCTTGTTAACAAGATTCCCTTCATCAAGTAACCTCATTTATTCTTTTATAAACAAATCGCATAAAGTACCAAAGGTATAATCTTCATTGTCTTCTTTATGTAATCTCTAGTTGGTGGAAACATTGAACAAAATAAATCATAAGGAACCACACATTTATCAGGGCTACTTTGGATATTTCTTACCAAAATCACACAATATTGTATCTCTTTTATATGAGCCATATACTCCTCAGCTCTCTAAAAGGAATGAGGATGAAGAGATATCAACTCCTTTTTTAATTTCATGACTTGACTTTCACCAACTTTGTCAAACAACAACCTTAACTTATTTTAGACTTCATGAAGCTAGTCAATCCTACCCACATAAAATTAATTTCTCAAGAAATATAGGTCACGATGACTCCAACATCCTCGTCATTCTTTCCATTAATGATAAAATTCATCAGATCATCCTTTGGATTTGGAACAATGGTCTTCACATACTAGCATAGTCATTCTCTCTTTAGAAGGATTTCCATATCTAGTTCCTAGACAAGGTATTTGTTTTTAGCATGTAGGTTTTCACAGTATTAATTATGTTGATTCTTAGAGCTTCTTGTGGTATACTGTATAGTATAATTGTGGTGTCCAACATTTCAAGTGAACACTTCAACCATATTTAGGGAGGTAAAGTTATCTTCAATTATATGACTTTCTGTCCTTATAACAAATAGAATCTTTAATCTATGGGAAGTATGACTTGCAATAACTTAATGAGTGAGCTTTCATCTATAATTATTGTAAGTTCAAAGGAAAATTTATCATTGAAATTATTATTTTTAATCATTGAAGTGCATGTTTGTTGTGATTATGGTTAGTGATCACTAAAATTGAAATTTTGCAATTATCTTATTAATGAATTTATATCATTTATTTGTTATAATTGTAATTTCATTGTAGTAATTGAATTATTGAAATGTCTCCAATTGAAATATCTATTTTCTAAAATTCCATTTTGTACCTTTTCAAGAGAGAAAAAGTAATTTTAATTTCATTGTAGTAATTGAATTATTGAAATGTCTCAAATTACAATATTTATTTGCTAAAATTCCATTTTGTACCTTTCCTATATGAGAAAGAAAAATATCCTATTCTATTTTGATCATCCTAAAGATCAAATTTGTAGAATTAGCTTGCATGAGAAAAAATGAACACAAGTCTTTGAGAGAAGATTTTGGTTTTCTTAATTAACATTACTAAAAAAAATATATTTTTTACAATTATTTTTATAGTTACCATTTACTAGGCTTCAAGTGTGTTTGTCAAATATACTAGTTTTTTTTATCATCTTTATGATAAAATTTGCAGAGTCAGCTTGCACGAGAGTAAATGCACACAAATCGTTGAGAGATAATATTTCGTTTTGTTTAATTAACCTTGCTTCAAAATTGTATTTTTTTTACATTTACTTTTAAAGTTGGTGTGACTAAACTTCAAGTTCCCAATATTACAATTTTGAGAATCAAATATTATAATTGTTGATATCACGAATTTGTATCATTATAATTGCAATTTAACCTTTATAAACTACAACTTTCTACAATATTCGAATATGGGTCTCAAATTGTTTAAATTCCAATATTTTATTACGAAACTAGCAGTCGGTCTGGTTGCACTCTTCAATGGCAAGGAAACAGCTTTCCGGAGGGTTGGAAATCGTGGTGGGATTGCTTTAGGGAAATTGAATGGATGAACATACCGCCCCTAACTATTTGGGGAATGTGGCTTTTACGAAATAAGGACACCTTGAAGGATAGCTATTCTTCCTCTATCTTATTTCTGCCTAAATAGCAACGATACACTCTCTACTTCCTTCCAAAGAGACTCACCATGTCCATCGAAATATCACGGAAGAAGAAATCAAAAATCAAATTCCATGGTCATACATTGATGGGCTTCCAGTGGATCGTACGAGGGTGGACTCATCCTTTATCTAAATAAACATCACATCTTAAAATAAAAAAAGTGCATTGGGCCAAGGATCTAACAACTATGCTCAACTACTCTCCTTAAAGCTTTTATTGTGTTGGCCTCAAGAACACCACTTTCATTCCTTATATACATTTTTTGAGATTTTTTAAATGTTATTAATTGGTTCAATACTAATTTACAATTATACACTTTAATTTTTTTTTGAAATAAAAGCTCTTTTTATCATATTTCTTGTCAATATAACTATATATACGGAGCTAAACTATAAGAATAGTCTCATGTCTAAGTAGGGAGATAAACAACATCTAGGCTCCTAGCACGTATTAGAGAAAATTGATGGTCAACACCAAGAATACCAATACCCACTCTTATTAGTTGCATAATCAGAAACAAAATAACTTTTATGGACAACAGAATGTGTTTTTCATTTTTATTTTACATATTTAGATAGAATTATGGAGATGATCCATACATAGATCTTATATTTCGAACTATATATTTTTGTATGGACTTATATATGATGCTTCATAGACTTATATCAGTTTTTTGGATTATTATTACTAGTGTTTTTTTGAAGTATGGGTTATATATATTTATTTTTTTAAATCTTGATTTATGTATTTTTATTATCACGCATATGGACATACATCTACCTAAATTTCTTCATAGGCATTTGTTATTTATCACAATTTGTATCTTCTATAATAGAAATTTACAATTTTTTTCTACTGAAAAGAGAAATTAGCAATCGGTTAAATATTGAAATTGTGTTTTTAACTAAAATATTGTAATTTTTTTAATCCATAAATTCTTGTATATACTAGTAGAAATTCCAATAATAGATATTGTAATTTCAACAATTAAACAACAAAATATAAGGATTTTATAAATTGTAAGTTTTATAATACATTACAATTTCAGTGATTAGAAATTGTAATTTTGACAATCTTAACGATTGACTAATTGCAGTTTTAGTAAATGAACGATGAGTTTATGGAATTATAAATAACAATTTTAACAATAAAAAAAAATTCTATCTCATTAATTGCAAATTATGGATTTCAATAATAAAACCTATTTCATTAATGGAAAATTGTTGATTTCAATAATGAAACAACTAATGAGAAATTCACAATTGCATAAGTGATCGAGGACAATTTGCATTTTTTTTATAATACAATTTCAACAATAATTTCTATTGTGAAATTTCCTTTTAGTCATAATTCCTATTATTCATAATTTCTTCATCCTAATTTCTTTATTATGGCCTTTTTTTATTGGCCATAATTCCTTACTCAAAATTGTTTTCAATCATAGTTCCTTGGACTAAGATCTTGTTGGACATAGCTTCTATTAGTAATACTTCTTGTTAGTCAAACTTTCTATTGGTCAACTTTCCTACCATTTATATTTCTTTGGCATACCCATCATCACTATATCATTGTCTATCATCCTATAATAATCCGTTGTGATTGTCCATCAAAACCTCCATATTTCAAATTCTTATTTTTCTTTTTCTAGGGTTTCTTTTTCATACTAAAATTATTTGAATGAGGGGTTGAGATAAATTGTGTCGCTTATTCTCTTCCACCTCCCAATGAATATAAGGGAAATATGTATCTTCTATATTTATTCACAATAAAATATTAATAAGAGATTGAAACTTATTTTTATGAAAATAAAGATATAAATATAAATATAAGATTCACAGACTTAAATATATAAATGATATATGCCAAAATTTAGGGTTGATTTGTCATAGACAAGTGAATAAGTCAAATTTCACCTTATCAATCCATAAGTATTGCATGGAAAATTATTAATTATTGAGAAGATACCATCTTATATAATATGAGGGACACATATAAAAACTATCATCTAATTACAAACAACAAAAATATGCTAAGAATCGCCTAAATTGAGCTTTAAATATTCATAATCCAATATTGTCAAATCTCGGATCTAACTTTAGATTACTTTATTAATGATACATACACAAAAATAGTCTCACCAAAAAGCCAAAATACTTTAAAAAAAAATTACATTCATCTTGAATGTTAATGGGAACACATAAAATTAAACATGGAAACAAAAAAAATATAATGTCCTTCATTTCCTTTGTGTGTTGGTCACTAAAATCTTAACAATTTGTTTTTCTCACTAAACTTATAGAGAATACACATTAACTACTTTCTACATATTGAATCAAACCTTTAACGTCTTAGAAATTATACACTCTAAACACTCTCGTCATCACATCCTTTACAATATGAAACAAGGGAGGTTGCATAAAAGAGTTACGTGGTTGATAATAATACCCTAAAATATAAATGAGTTCTCATTCCTTTTAGGGATATGTTGAAAGAAAGAGATAGCCCGTAGTTTGAGCTTAATGTTTTATGGTTGTTTACTTTGATTGGTTAGATAAGAGTTGGTTTTCCAAGTGGAGACGTTGTAGTTCCAAAGAAAGGAGATACAAAAGCAAAGGCATAGGAATGACAAGGAAATTTACCTCTTTGAATGAGACCAAAAGCATAGGCAAGATTAGGGTGAGCTAACAATGAGAAAGGCACTAGAAGCAAAAGTAACTAAAGAAGCACCAGTAGTAATTAAATTTGCACCCGTGGATGATTTAGTTGACCTAGAAGTTATTGATCATGTTGATTCTGTTGATGAAGATGATGGTGCTGCTAATTTTGTTAATGAAGCAGTTCTTAATGCACCACCTACACCTCCATATGCAGTAGTTCAAGATCTTGCACTAGAGCCAGAAGCACCAGTAGCAACAACATAAATAGCAAGGATAGGTGCACCAATAATTGCCTTATTTTCATTTCATCCACTTTAGTCTCTATTCCCCCTGAGGGGGCTATTCTATTTTCTCTTCTTTTCTAGAGCTCCAGAGTGTGTTCTCCTCTGACAAAACCCAGTAGTATCAGGTAACTAGATAGAAATATTGATATGGTCGCCACATAACAAACAATAACGTTTCACTAACAGGAAAAGTGCATTTGTAAAACTGACTTAACAGAGTAGGATATTTTTAGATCCTTTTTCATTTCCTGCCTACGAAGAACTTGCAACTTCACAAGCATTGTTTAGATGGGAACCTGGGGAAAAATATTTGAGCACACCAACAAGCGGCCCAATTCAAGGTAAGGGAAACTTGGTTTGAGACAAAAAATTTCGTCTATTTTCAATACTTAGGAAGAAAAAACGTAAAAAAATCAAGCGAAGAAAGAACCGAACATGGTCACTCAAAGATATTTTGGTGTGGATACTTGAAGGCAGGAGAGCCTTATATACAAATATGTGAGGAGAAGGAGAAAGAGGCTTTTTATTCAAGTAGCAATATGTAGCATTTTTTCCATGGCTAGAAAGATAATAGGAATATTCAACCCAATCTACACACTTTTCAAAAGAGATCAAGAGTGATCGCTAAGGAAATTCAGGAATTTGGCCATAGGAGACATAAGAGTGAATTGGGTAGGAAACAAGGGTAATTGTTGCAAGGGGAGTTGTTGGGCAGATTGAATGACTACTGGGAGGCACTAGGGTCATAGCCACCGCCAAAAATGAGATTCAATTAGACCGAATAAAAGATTTCCTTAGCTATTTATGTCAATTTGAAAGTCGAGGTACTCATGCAGGTGAATGTCAGAAAGACAAAATTCCATAATAAATCTATGAGGATTAATATCCACAAGCTTATTCCATATGTCCTAGGAAAAAAGGATGACTGAAATAGAAAAGGAAGATATAGTCAAAACAAATTCCATTACCAACCTCTTAAACGATAATATCCTCTATAACAATTAGTAATGTATGTAACATATGCTTAAGAAAAAATTAAAAACTTTATAAAAAGATATTATTTTTATCAAAATATTAAATGATATATTAATTGTGGGTCCAATAGAATAGGCGTAATTGTGTCCCTCCAAATACCTAGTGTTTTCTAATCCATGCTACAATATGAGCCATCAGGCATTTCCTACAGGTACCACCTGCATAACTACGAATGAGAACTTATGGATAGCGAGGTGGCTTAGATGAAAAAATATGTTCCTCCCGAGCTCTTCATATCAAGCATGAAGGACTCATCAAAGAGAGCGGAAAAAAGTGAAACATGTATTGAAAATACCTTCATGCTCAAGAAGGAGAACTTGATAAATATTGAGATGATAAAAATAAATGATACATAGTCTAGGTACTCAGGCCACTAGAGGTACTTGGCACGCTGGAGGCCTGTGTTGCAACTGATTCATGAACCTATTATTTCCCTCCTCGGAAGCCTAATTCCATTGGCTCCAAGGGTGCGGGTTCATACCAAAACTACTCCTACGCCCCCTTTTTGCAGATGGTGAGTCTTGATCTCGCTGTGTAAGGTCATCTCTCTTTACTCAAGCAGGGAAGTGATGCTTATTTTTTGCTATTTCATTCATTGTTGTATAGATTGTTCAGTGACAAGTATTGCTTCCCATGCCAACTAGGAACATTCATTGAAATCTCATTATGATACTTATGATGTTATCATTTCCTACCTACCTTCTATGATTGATCTATCTTTCCACTCTATCAACTACTTGCCCGACTAACTAATTGATCCCTTCCTCGGTGATTATCTCTACATTCAACAAATCTAAGTCACAGAGGAATGGTGAAAAATGTGCATGTTTTATCATTAGAAAAACAATTTTTTTTTTACAAAAAGTCTTATTCTTAATTATATACAGAACAAGAATTCTTATTCTTATTTACAAAAATGTAATGGTGAAAAGTGACACATGTTTTCTCTTAAGAAAAACAAAAATTATAATTCAAGAATTTGTATTCTATATATACATATTTGTATAAAACCAGAGTTATTGTTTATATTATTAGCTTGGGTAGTTCTAAAAGACCATAAATTGATAATGAAACAATTCCTATCAATGAGCCAAAATTTACAGGAAAGGACATGGCAACAGGGGGGAGGCTCCCACTATGATATATACTTCCTGAAAAATGTAGTAATGCCACCTACCACCCCCAATTGATGATGAACTAATGGAACAAATAAAAAAAAAAAGATTAGAGATGAGGGAAGTAGTTACTCACGCTTAAAGGTGTTGGATAGGTAAAACACAAAAAATTTCTTAATAATACTTCGCATATCAAATCCGTAGCCGTAAGGAAACATAGAAGGAAATGCATAAAGAGTATCGATATTATAGAAAAATTCTATAGAGACAAGGCTATTATTGTTGGTAGCCAAGTGAGAAGCATGTTACTGCATTAACTTGAATGTAGAAAAGAAAATTTTCTCATGTTGTTTATTTTGTTCATGTTCCATATCTATATGTTTGAAGGGGTTCATACTTCCATAGAATATGTCATATTGAAATTGAGACATCTTGTTTGTTGATGTTAGGAGAGAAGATTGGAAGAGAAACGAAATATTGACTGTGCAATATTGAATTGGACAAAATTGTGTTGCATCTGATAGGTACCAAACACAATTGATGTCATTGACTTCTCGCCTGCATCAACAAAACCGAGACATGCCACCTTATTGTCATAAATTTTTCGGTCTGTATCAAGTAAGAGTCTTTCAGGTACCCAAGCAGCCTCCTCAAGTAATTCTCTAAGGCTTTAATATACTTTGATGGAATACATTTATGGCCAAAAATACTACCTTATGGAATGATTACATCATAAAAACTTACTGGTTATGCAAATGCACAATAATTATATAGATAGTCATAACTGAAACAACAATTACCTCGTAGCATAGGAAGCACCAACACCCATAGCGAAGGAATAATCAATCATTTATGCACCGAGAAAATAGAGATGGAGATTGAGATTGAGTATAAGGTAGCAGAAGTAGATATAGCAACATAACAACCAACGGTGAAAGTAGTTGATCATAGAAGTAGCTTGTCGAGATGAAGTACCTTGTCGATGTAGAAGTAGCTTGTCCAAATGAAGTACCTTGTCGGCATTGGGCATTGGGAAAACACAAGGTTATCACTTGTGTAAATGCTTAGGATCCTAAGGTAACTTCCTCACCAAAAAATGTATTCAAACAAAATTATGCCATGCAAAGAGCCATGTATAACCCCTGGAATACTGCCATGCAAAGAGCCATGTGTAAGTCCTTGTCACCCTTGCATACACAGAGTCCACATACATCCCAACAATTAACCTCACCTTTCCTGGCACAATTCATTCTGGCTAGAATTTTATACTCGAGACTAATGCTAGCATTAGTGTATGGCTCTGAAAAAATGAATGGTAAAAATAATTTTTTCCTATACTTATGGTCTCTCCGCCCAGGGAAGAAGCCAAAACCATAAAATCTC
This sequence comes from Pinus albicaulis, assembly GCA_034641835.2. NCBI lineage: Eukaryota > Viridiplantae > Streptophyta > Pinopsida > Pinales > Pinaceae > Pinus > Pinus albicaulis. The sequence continues at coordinate 308,056,610 of CM076582.1, read as the reverse complement.
ATATAGACTATGCTTTACTAGACTGAGTCGAGCACATACTAATAAAAAACGCGGAGACGAGCAAAAAATGTAATGATAAGATAGAATAATCGATCATTATAGTCCCATGCCATGACATTAGGGACTAATAATGACCACTTTGAAAGAATGAAAACTCCTACAACACAATTATTTTTCATGACAATAATTATCATAATTATCATCTTGAGTATATTCCAAAAATAAAAAATCTTGAATATATTCAAAAAATTCATTTACATGGTATATTTCGTCAACTATCCCACAAACACTTATCCAACTTATATACAACTATTACACTTCCATTCTTTAAACACATCAATGAGTGAATTTCCATGATGCCAAAGAAAAATAACAATAAAACAATATTTCTCTCTAATTTCCTTGAGAAGCTCCTTATTGTTAGCATCAAGAGATATGCTTGATGATCAACCCATTTTTTATAAAAATGTTTCATTATCAAACTACAAAACACATTCATATTTTTCATATTTTTATTTACCACACACAAGTTTGTGATAAGTTTTCTAAGTTTGTGATAATTTTCCTATAGATTCATTTCATGCATGACTTACCCATATATTTATAAAATATGTTAGCCAAAATAAATATAGAAAATAAACACTCATTGAAAATAATAGTCCCACTTACCTTTGCTTCCACAGGTTTTGTCGAATTTTTAAAATAAACTAATTTAAATATATATATAAACAAAATTTAATTGAATTTTTATTTTATAAATAAATTTCCAAACATTTTGTGAGTGCTCCCATCTCCAACAAATTTAATGTCATACATATTGAATAACAAGTCTCAAAACTAGTTGGAAAAGCTTTAGTGTTCACTATTGTTATTTGTAGAGTGCTCATTGCGATTAAGACATAGGAGTATGCACTTGAATATCTACATGTAAATATAAACAACATCAAGGATGAGATTATATTTATTAATAAAATGAGAAAAATTGTAGTACAAAAGCTATATGTTGATATATATAATGCATATGTATGTTTTTCGTTTTTTAGGGAGGGAAATATCTTAGACATAGAAAAAAATTTACCATTGAGAAATGGTATTATAAGTACATGTTTTATAACATCAGAATTGCACAAGGAACCCCAAAACAAGTTAGCAAACTACACACATTTTGGCAAATTTCCAAATACGATACTTGGAAAATAAAAGCCTACACGACTATTTTCCATGGTAGCTAGATATTCAAAAGAGGGACAAATGATAAGGATGGTGGTAGAAGAGACATGTGGTAATTATCTTGTCCTATAACACACTAGGGAAAAACCTCCTTCATAATCGTAAGCTTTTGTACTACAATATTCTATATTCCTCCATTAAATTGTCATAGCACTATTTTAAAACTTCATAGTATGCCTTTGCATATTTCAAATTAATTCTACAAAGGTATTTTATAACTTGAAATGAATTACTACTATGTGCTTATATCTTGAAACTAGACTTCTACCTATTGAGATCACAAGTTCAATTCCTTGGTTAGAGAATCTTCTATTTCTAAGAAGAACGTAATTAAAAATACGATAAACCTATCTTCTAAAATCCATGAATTTCCAAGGCATCTAGAATAAGAAAACAGTAAAAAATCATTGTGATTTAAGCTTCAATGATATGTTGTCACATTCAGAGTGTTGTTCTTGAAGAAAAATTCATTCTTCATCTTACTTTGTTTCTACAACCTATACCATTGATTGATTTTCTCTTTTTATGTCTAGTTTTGATATCCTTGCTTCTTTATTTGTTGCTAAAGTTCTCACTTAATAAAGTTTTGGATATGGGTTGGGTAAGGCATCTTAGTCTCTAAGAAGGGATGCTTAGATATTCATAAGAACTAATCTTGGGTCTATAAAATATGAGGGATAGATGGAATGGAATGATCAATCTACATAATTCAATCCATCCATTTGGTGCACATGAATAACTGATGGAAATATTTCCCATGTCTTCCAAGCTTGAATGGGACTGGAAGCTTGTTGAACCACACTATTTAGGCAAAATGGAATTCTTTGGTAAAGGAAATGGTTTTACGAGTGAGATTTGTGAATTCCAAAACATTGAAATTTACATAGGCATGTCAACTCCTTGAAATTTACCTCAATATGATCCAATTTTTGTTGGACTCTCCATTTCCAGATATTGGGTTATATAGAAAGTCCATCCTAGAAGCAAATGGACTGAAGAAATAGTTACACCAACTACTAAAGTATGGTGTGATTTGACCAAGTGCCTCAACTTGTGGGTCACCAATCATAATTGTGCCAAATAATGATGGGAGATGGTAAATGTTCATTAATTACCAAGAACTAATTAAGATTATGCTCAATTAGAATGGGTACCTCCTACCCATGATTGATGATTTGTTAAATCAATTGCAGCAAGTGAAATATTTCACCAAGATGGATTTAAAATCAGGTTATCACTAGGTTTGGGTCAAAGAATAAGACACCTATAATATCATTATCAAATCTAGAAAAGGTTTGTATGAGTGGCTAATCAAACCATTTGGTATAGGTCATTTATTAGCTATCTTCATGATATTAATGAACGATATATTTCACCCTTACATAGATTCATTTGTTAGTGTTTATTTGAATGATATTATAGTGCTACCTAGGAGGATCAAATATCACACCTAATAATGTGCTAGAGACTTTTAAGAAGCACTAGATACTAGTGAATCTCAAGAAACATGAGTTTTCATAACAATGATAGTTTCATTTTAGTAGATGATACACCACTCCATGATTTCATGCTTTCAGAGACACACACATAAAGATTACAACTTTGGGAACCATGATGCAAATGTATCCTTTTACCCACGATGCATATAAAGAGGAATATATAGAGGATATCGACTTCACAGAGGTGTTCCAACAATTATAAATTTAGAATCGTGTGAATGATGGTGACAACACAATTAACTATCATGTGTAGAATGGGTGACTCCATAGGTTGGACAAGCTTTTTTTTCTTAAAGTTAAGTGACTCTAGTTAATTAGAGGGGCTCACACCTCTAATGTTGTAGGTAATTTTGGTGTAGGGAAGATATTTTCCAACTTATAAATGTATGTGTACTAGCCTAGGATGCTAAAATATGTAGCATTTTTCACTAGAGGATATGTGATCTGTTGTACAAAAAAGTCTCATAATAAGAAATAATGTTTATACCATCACTTTTTATTACTCATTTGTCCTTAGGAAATATTTTACATGGAATTTATAGAATGTTTACTAATGAATAGGAGGGGACATGACTACTTGTTCATGGTAGTTGAAAGTTCAGTAGGATGTTCATTATCATTCCCTATAAAATTACCATCAAAGGGAAAGAAGCAACAAACTTACTATTTCAATAGGTTTTGGTGCTCCTTGGAATACAATAAGCATCGTTTTAGACAAGGCATCAAAATTTTCAATTGAATTTTAGACCACATTATGGGAGAAGATGGACATGAAGTTAAAGAGGTAAGCATCATACCATTGACATATAGATGAGAAAATAGAAGTAGTCAACAAGACCTTGGTGCAACTTTTTATGGGTTACAATTAGAAGCATCCAAATACTTGGGATGAAACTTTAGTCTATTTATAACACTCTTATAAAATAAGAGCCTAATGGTAATTACTCATTTTAAACTTGTTTTACAATTTTTTCACATTCATATTTGGATGTTTCATATGGATAGTAGGGAGGCATGAGATAGGTCCATTTTCTCTAGGAATAGAAAAATTTGTTGATAAAATGGGTAGGTCCATTTGCAAGTATAGGAGAAACTGCATAAGTCATAGAAAAAGTGCAAGGCTAAGCATGATCAACATAGAAAAAAAAAAAAAATCATTCATGGAGGGAGGCAGAGTATGGATATATTTGAGTCTTGACCAAGGAAAGACTATATTTAATTGGTAAGAAGAGGAAGGCTATACAATATAGTCCTTTCAATATAATATAAAAGGTGGGAGATAATTCCTACATACTTATTACAACCCCCATACATGCACATATACTCAATGGTGAATGTGTAAAATATCAAGCTATATGATCCTTCTACGTTGGATTACGAAGGGAAACATGTCAACCTTCCATACATGACCTAGTTCTAAATGCCCAAGAAAAGGTAATAGAGGATACAATTTTGAAGAAGAGCTCTAAAAGATAGGGGTAGCATGACTTTTGGTCAATTGGCTTGAAGGGAAAACTTACAGGCAAAGCTAAATGGTACTCCAAGGAGAAGATAAAGGAAAAAATTCCTTACCTCATTTAATAAATATGTTGGAGACCAAAATCCTGCTAAAAGAGGAAGGTATCATCTAGACTAGATTATCATATAAGTTTTCATCTATCTTGATGATTCAAGAGTGGAAATTTAGAGGAATAAACTTGTAGGAGTAGTTCTATAGATGAGACCCAATTTGTAGAATTTGGGTTAGATACCTTCTAGGGACAATTTGAGGACTTAAATTTTTGGGATAAAACTTTATATCTTAAGCATCAAAACACATGATGTTTTTCCACAATTAGATAAATTTATAATCATGTATGAATTTCATCGATCACCGTTGGTATGAAAAAATTATTTTCCTTAGAAGTTGACCTACAATATTTGACCACCATGGAAAATTGTATTGCCACGTCAATCCCTATCACTCATGGAAAAGGCGATTAAAACTTGAGGACTATTACATGTTAGAAACTAGAAAAATATTGAGAGGGGGGGGGGGGGTGCGGGTGGGTGAGTCAGTATTTTAACAATTTCAAAATTCCTTATTCAAAGTAAAAATACTTAGTAACACAATAATGAATAACAAAACACCAAACTCATAAATATGGACACAAGATGTTAACATGGAAACCCAACTCGGAAAACCACAAATTATTTTGGATTATGATGCAAAATAAAGCTTCAAATTCAAGTTACATCATTTTTTGTGTAGGATACAACCTGTAGAAGGCTTCAACCTTATTTCTCACTGAAAACACCAACTTGTTGATTTCTGAGGCACCAACCTAAATGAAGCAGTAACATGTTTTTTTATCAACACTAACTAAAAGGAAGCACAAACTTCGTGTTATGCAAGCACTAACTTGCACAACCCTTCAGATCCTTTTTTCATATTATTTTCAAACTTGGATAAAAAATGATTCTTTGTCATACATAATTTCCCTATTATGCTCACTCAATCACCTATTCATTTCTCTTTGTCAAGATACTCAATTTTCAAAACATCGCTAAATCAGATACCTTCTCAATAATATTCTTCATGCGTTTTTTCTTATTGTTTCATATAAAGATTTAGATTTTATACTAATTTCAGTCAATTTTCTATTTCCAAGTTTAACAATTAATTTTACTTAAGCTCTTGTTATTTATTTATTTCTTGTTTAGTTTTCTTAATATATGTTATCTTGTCCAATTACTGAGTTGTTTTATTCAAATTTTGCATGCAATCAATTATCTTTTATTCCCTTCATGTTGTTCTAAAATAAAACTATGACTTCTCCAATCTATTTTAATTCTAGTTATGATGTTTAGACTATAGTTAGCTTTACATTATAACTTTGGCACTAAAGTTCCAAACTTGGAAAAATGCCAAATTTCTAGTATTGGTGTTGCAGTGCCTCATACTAAAAACCATGGGTTGTGACACTGACGTACCTCCTTGGGTGTTTATCTCGTAATCACTTATCGTTCGCGGGATTTTATTATTTTTCTCATATGACCAATCCTTCATTACCTTTCCCTTAGCCATCCAAGGGTGTCTTTGTGCCGATGACATGTTTTCGTCACCTGTGCCACATGACATCTTGTAAGTGGTCCACTTGTCACCCAAAATGGCTCACTTGGTTACCTGAAAATGTCGATTTGACTGCCACGTGTCACCTATATGGAGCATTCCAGGTCATCTTCTAATGTCATGCTAACATCACATGTGTTATGTTAGCACCACGTAGCATACCATTTGTACTGCCAATTCATCATTTTCATCCATCAAATTACACCATTTGTCTGCCATTGTTTCCATCGGGCACTGGAAGGAACATTAACCCTTGCACTTTTTGGTTCCCAATATTGATTTTAGTTTTCAAAACCAATTTTCCTCTGCGATCACACCATATTGGGCACTAGACTAGCAGTTAAAATTCACACATGTTTAGCACCGATATGAATCTTGGACATCATATCATATCTTACTCTTATTTCAGATCTTTTTAGGTGTTGATGAATTGTTTATCCTTTGTGCAGTTATGCACCCGATGGCCATTGATTTTATTGGACTTAGATAGATTAATGGCCAGGTTTAATTGCAAGTCCCCCTTCATGCTCGACCATTAATGCGGGGGGTTCCACAATTTGTATTTTATGTGGCTATTTCCTATGCATTTACCTCGAAGTGCTCCAATGCCAAATATTTGCCATATTTTATAAATATAAGGGTAATTCATGCATGAAATGAACTTACAGGGAATTTTGTGTGTTAAATAGAAATTTGAAACTTTTTTAATGTGTTTTGTAGTTTGATAATGAAAGATGTTTGTAAAAAATTTGGTTGATCATTCAATCAAAACCTTTTAATGTTTTTTTAGTAAGTATAAAATATTCACTACATGATATGAGAGAATTTTGCTAACATTAAGGAGCTTTCAGAGGGAAATGTTGTTTTAATGATATTTTTATTTAGCATAATGGAAATTCACTCATTGATACGTTTAAGAATGGAAGTGTAATATATGTATATAAGTTGAATAAGTGTCAGTGGGATAGTTTAGGAAAGGGTAAGTACACCACATTATGTAAAATACTTTTTGAATATGCTCAATATTTTTTTTAATATACTTGGTAATTATTGTTGTGACAAAAAATTGTAATGTAGGAGTTCTTATTCTTTCGAAGTGGTTATTATTTCATATACTAAAGGATTTGATGAAAAGGTTTTCTAGAATGTATAATTTCTAAGAGTTTAATGGCTTGAGTCAATATGTAGAAAATAGTAAATGTGTGCTATTTATATAAGTTTAGTAAGAAAAACAAAATTTGTCAAGATCTTAGTGACTAACACAACAAGGAAATGATAGTATATTCTCTTTGTTTTCACGGTTAATTTTATGTCTTTCCATTAATATTTAAGATGAATGTGATTTTTTTTAAAGTATTTTGGCTTTTTGGTGAGACTATTTTGTCTATGTATTATTAGCAAAGTAATCAAAACTTTGATCCTATATTTGATAATATTGGGTGTTGAATATTCAAAGCTCAATTTAGGTCATTCATAGCATATTTTTGTGGTTTGTAAGTTGATGATAGTTTTTATGTGTCCCTTACATTATATATGATGATATATTTTCAATAATGAATAATTTTCCCAAACCATGATCTATATGCAATAGATATGACTTCATAACATGGAATTTGACTTATTCACATGTCAATGGAAATTCAACCCTAATTTTTGGCATATGTCATTATATATTTAAGTCTATGGATTTCGTATTTGCAGTAATATATTTATTTTCATAAAATGAACTTTCAACCTATTATTAATATATTTTTTGTGAATGTGTAAAAGATACATATGTCCCTTATATTCATGGGGAGATCGAAGAGATGAAGGGACACAAGTGATCCCCACCCCTCATTCAAATAATGTTAGTATGACATGGAAACCGTGGTAAAGGAAAACTAGGAATTTGGAATATGGAAGTTTTGAGAGAGGGACATAATGGATTATGGTAGGAATATAGATAGTGATATAGTGATGAGGGGGATGAAAATAGAACAGTGATAGAATAGTTACCTAATTGGTAAGAAATTTGACCAATAGGAACTTTGATTGACATGAACTATTAACAATATAAACAATGCCAAACAAGATCCAAGACCAAGGAACTATGATTAACAACAACTTTGTTAGTTTTCTTAATATTTGTTCTCTTGTTCAATTAGTTAGCAATTTTATTCAAAGTTTTCATGTGAGAAATTATATTTTATTCCCTGCATGTTGTTCTGAAATAAAAATGACTTCTCCAATCTATTTTAATTCTAGTTATGTTGTTTAGACTATAGTTACCTTGACCTTATAATTTTGACACTAAAGTTCCAAACTTGGAAAAATGCCAAATTTCTAGAGTGTTGGTGTTGCAGTGCCTCACACTAAAAACCATGGGTTGTGACATTGACCTACCTCCTTGGATGCTTGTCTCGTAACCACTTATTGTTCAGGGGATTTTATTATTTTCCCATATGAACAATCCTTCATGACCTTTCCCTTAGCCATCCAAGCGTGTCTCTGTGTCGATGACATGTTATCATTACCTGTGCCACATGACACCTTGTAAGTGGTCCATTTGTCTCCCAAAAATGACCCACTTGACCACCTGAAAATTTCGATTTGACTGCCATGTGTCACCTATATGGAGCATTCCAGCTCATCTTCTAATGTCATGCTAACATCACATGTGTTGTGTTGTACCACTTAGCCTACCATTTGTATTGTCAAGTAATAATTTTCATCCATCAGATTACGCAATTTCTCTGTCACTGTTTCCATCAGTTACTGGAAGGGACTTTAACCCTTGCACTTTTTGGTTCCCAATATTGATTTTATTTGTCAAAATCAATTTTACTCCACCATCGCATCATATTGGGCACTAGAGTAACAATTAAAATTCACACATGTTTAGCACCCGATATGAATCTCGACCATCAGATCATATCTTACTCTTATTTAAGATATTTTTAGGTGTTGATGAATTGTTTATCCTTTTTGTAGGTGTGCATCCGATTTCCATTGATTTTATTGGACTTAGATAGATCAATGGTCAAGGTTAATTACAATGTCCCCTTTCATGCTCGACCATTAATCGATGGGGGTTCCACACTTTGTGTGTTATGTAGCTATTTCCTATGCATTTTCCTCGAAGTGCTCCAATGCCAAATCTCTGCCATATTTTATAAATATAAGGGTAAGTCATGCATGAAATGAACTTACAGGGAATTGTGTGTGTTAAATAGAAATTTGAAATTTTTTTAATGTGTTTTGTAGTTTGATAATGAAACATGTTTGTAAAAAATTTGGTTGATCATTCAATCACATATTTTAATGTCTTTTTAGTAAGTATGAAATATTCACAATGAGATTTTTTTGCTAACATTAAGGATCTTTCTCAGATAAATATTGTTTTAATGATATTTTTCCTTAGCATAATGGAAATTCACTCATTGATACATTTAAAGAATGGAAGTGTAATAGATGTATATAAGTTGGATAAGTGTCAGTGGGATAGTTAAGGGAAGGGTAAGTACAAGATATTATGTAAAATATTTTTTGAATATACTCAAGTTTTTTTAATATACTTAGTAATTATTGTTGTGACAAAAAAAATGTGGCGTAGGAGTTCTTATTCTTTCCAAGTGGTAATTATTTCATATACTAAATGATTTGATGAAAATGTTTTCTAGAATGTATAATTTCTAAGAGGTTAATGGTTTGAGTCAATATTTAGAAAATAGTAAATGTGTGCTTTTTCTGTAAGTTTAGTAAGAAAAAAAAAAGATATTAGTGACTAACACAATAAGGAAATGATAGTATATTCTCTTCTTTTTCGTGGTTAATTTTATGTCTATAAATTAATATTTAAGATGAATGTGAATTTGTTTGAAGTATTTTGGATTTTTTGTGAGACTATTTTGTGTATAAATTATTAGAAAAGTAATCCAAACTTTGATCCTCTATTTGATAATATTGTATGTTGAATATTCAAAGCTCAATTTAGGCCATTCCTAGTATATTTTTGTGGTTTCTAACTTGATAATAGTTTTTATGTGTCCCTTACATTATATATGATGATATATTCTCAATAATGAATCATTTTCCCAAACCATGATCTAGATGCAATAGCTATGGCTTCATAATATTGCATTTGACTTATTCACATGTCAATGGCAATTCAACCCTAATTTTTGGCATATGTCATTATCTATTTAAGTCTATGGATCTCGTATTTGCACTAATATCTTTATTTCCATAAAATGAAATTTTAACCTCTTATTACTATATTTTTTGTAAATGTGTAAAATATATATATGTCCCTTAAATTCATGGGGATATCGAAGAGATGAAGGGACCCAAATCATCCCCACCACTCATTCAAATAATGTTAGTATGACATAAAAACCATGGAAAAGAAAAACTAGGAATTTAGAATACAGAAGTTTTGAGTGAGAGACATAATGGATTATGGTAGGAATATAGATAATGATATAGTGATTGTAATACAGATAGTGATATAGTGATTATGGAGATGAAAAGAGAACAATGATAAACAAGTAACCTATTTGGTAAGAAATTTGACCAGTAAAACTTTGATTAACATGAACTATTAATAAATAAAACTATGTCAAACAAAAACTAAGACCAAGAAAATATGATTAACAAAAACTTTGACTGAAAAATTATGACCAATAAAAACTCTAACCAAGGAACTATGACTCCTAGTGACAATGATCAATAAAAACATTCATAAAAGGAACTTTAACCAACGATTAAAGTTATGGTAGTAATTATGAGAAATGGAAACTTTGTTGAAAGGAACTACGATGAAAGAAATTGGAGTAGAGAAGCCACGACAAAGAAATTATAAATAGTAAGAATTATGATTAAAAGGAAATTTCATAGAGAAATTATTGTAGAAATTGTATTCTAAAAAATGCAATTTTTCCGAATTGCCGCTTAGTTGTTTAATTATTGTTTTATTATAAAAATAAATAATTAGAAATTAATGAAATAGAAGTTTTTTTATTATTCAAATTGTTTTTTATAAATCTGTTAAATTACTAAAATTACAATCCATTAATCATTAAAATTGTCAAAATTACTTTTTTTTTTTTTTTTATCATGAAAATGTAATTTCTCATAAAAACTCACAATTTATATAATCCTTTTTTTGGTTATTTAATTGTTAAAATTACAATATCTAATATTGCAATTCTGAAAATTATTTACTATAATTTAGGTATAAAAAAGCACAATATTTTAGTTATAGATGTAATTTCAGTAATTTATTGATTGTTGGTTTCGTAATCAAATATTGGAATTCAAATAATTTTATACTCATATTTGAAAATTGTAAGAGAGCAATGCATTTTCCACAGTGTTTCTATTTAGGCGAGCGTGACACAAATCTAGGTCGACTGCAAGCGAGCGAGGCTACAGGAGGACTCTTAATCGGTTTCTTGATTCACCAGCTTTTTATTGACTCCTTTCATGAAAAATACATAGCTTTAATCTACAGTTTCCTTTTTAATATATGATTCACTTGCTCATATATTGTTTCTGATCCATTCCTAATTGATCCATATTGAAAAAATGAGACATGAAATCTTATAATGCTGGAATTTCATATATGTAATCAATAGTTCATGATGACTCTGTTTGGATTTGTATACGTATGAGGTATCCTTCCAGTACCTCATTCTTCGTACAAATCCCAATGAATGACTATGTACTATTTACTATCATTAATAAACAACAGTTTTTTTTCATCTGAAAAAAAAATAAAAAAATAAATAAAAAATAAAAATAAAATTAAAATTGTAAGAAGTTATAATTTATAAAAGAAAAAATTGCAATTATAATGATAAAATTTTGTGATTCAAACCATTGATTATTGATTTATTGCAATTTTGGAAATCAAATAGTGTAATTTATGGAATTAGAAATTTTAATATTTAATTTAATTCTCAAAATTATAATATTGGGAACTTGAAGCCTAATCAACATTAACTATAAAATTAATTGTAAACAAATTATTTTTACAGCAATGTTAATTAAAGAAAGAAAAAATTTCTCCCTTAATGTGGCGTACACATATTAAACATGTTAGTGCACAAATGGTTCAATATTAAAATATCTTAATCAAATATTTATGATAACTTTCAAATTTCACATTTCCAACAATTAATCGTTGAAGAGGTAAAAAATGGAATTTTAGCAAATAAATATTGTAATTTGAGTTATTTTAATAATTTAATTGTTGCAATCAAATTACAATTATAACAAATAAATATTGAAATTTCATTAATAAGATAATTGCATAATTGTAATTTTAGTGATCACAAATCATAATTACAACAAATAGGCACTTAGATGATTAAAAAATATAATTTCAATAATAAATACTCCTTGAAACTTACCAACAATTATAGATCAAAGCTCTTTCATTCAGTTATTGTCAATCATAGTTCCTCTAAATTAAAGATACTATTGGTCAAATGGAAAAATTATAAATCATTGAAGATAACACATGTCTAAGAAGATGCATAAAGTGTTTGCGTGAAACATTGGACACCTCAGTTATACTACACAATATTCCAGAAGAATCTATAACAATCAACATAATTACGAATGTCAAAACTTGCATGCTAAAAAAAATTATGTCTAGGAATGGATATGGAAAACCTTCTAAAGAGAAAATGGCTTTGGTAGTATATGAAGACCATTCTTCCAAATCCAAAGGATGATCGGATGATTTTTATCATTGATGGAAAGAATGATGTGTCCATTGGAGTCATCATGACTTATATTTCTCAACGAGTGGGATTGATTGCCTTCATCAATTTTGAAAGAATTTAAGGTTGTTGCTTGACAAAATTGGTAAAAGTCAATTCATGCAATTAGAAAAGGAGTTGATATCTCTTCATCCTCATTCCTTTTAGAGGACCAAGGACTACATAACTTGTATCAAAGAGCTACAATATAAATTATGTGGGTGTGGGAAGAACTATTGAAAGAAACATGGGAATCTCATAGAATTAGTCCTGATGAATATGTGGGTACTTTACGATGTGTTTTGTTCAATGTTTCCACCAACTATAGATCACAACAAAAATACAATAAGGAATATACCTTTGGTACTTTCTGTGATTTTTTGACCAAATAATAAAATATGTTACTTGATAAATGGAAGCTTGGTACTAAGCACCAAGGTCATATATTCAAAATAAGGGCAAGCCAACTATGAAAAAAATTGAAATTGACATTGGACAATAGTATCTCACCTAGAAATATTAGATGCATGATGGGATTGAATCAAGAAATAATAATCATAATAAGAAGACATGTACCTACTATGGGTATACCAAGCATGTGGAGAAAACATATTTTAAGGTGAGATATGACTTGGGGAAGACAATCAAATCACTTGAAATTTAATGATCAACTAACCAATTTTCTAGCAACAGTACTTTCTTAGTTGTAATATAGCTCCACATCCTTATACTACATAGAATGGATGGGTTTGTTTTTATATATTTTGGTTGTACCCACCATATGGAAAATGATGCTTCTATATTTTCTTCTCTCAATAAAGTTGTTAATAAAAATATTTATTTGGTAGGTGACTATGCTCTTAACATTGTTGGTCATAGTTATGTGCCTTGTCAAAATGGAAGAATCCTGAATGGCTATCATGTATCTAGTTTAATCGAAAATATGTTGTTAGTAATTTCATAATTGGAACAAACTAGAAATATTGTTGAGTTGTGGATGGATAAGTTCATTGTAAAATATTTGAAGAATGATCTATTAGTTGTTACTAAAGGTATTCTTGAATCGACTAATTGACAATACAATTTCTATAATCTATCTCCACCCACTCCTAAACTAACTTCTCTTATTGCATAGACAATTGAACATAATCACTTTTGGTAGGAACAACTCAAACATTTTTACTATAGGGTCATTTAGACTATGGAAGCTCAGAATATGGTTGTTGTTATACTAAGAATACTCCTACCTAATGGAATTTATGAAGGATGTGTACTAGGAAAACATCAATAGGAACCATTTGACACTGAGATGGCATGGCATTAGAAAAAATGACAAGAGATTGTTCACATTGACGTTTTCTACATAAATAGGCCTTTCGTAGTAGGTTCTAGGTATATTTTGATGTTTATTGATGTTATTTTAAGATTTAATTAGATATATTTCTTGAGGAATAAGAGCTGCGTGTTTAAAAGATTGAAGCAATTTTATGCATTGGTCAAAAATCAATTTTGGAACTCAATTAAATCTCTATAATTAGATAATGGTGTAGAATATGTTAATATATTCTTTGAATACTACCTTACTCAGTCGAGTATCTTTTGGAAGTGATAGATTCCTCATATTCCCCAATAGAATAGTGTGGAAGAACAAAATAATTACACCCTAGTTGAAATGTCTCATTGTCTTCTCCAAGAAAAGGAGTTACAAATGAAGTTTTGGGCTAAAGTAGTTTACCGTGTCAAATAAATTTTAAATCTTGTTTTAATAAGAGACATTGGTTCTATGACTTTAGTTGAACACTCGTGTAGTATGCTTGGCTTGCAGAAAATATCAGAAGTGTGAAATATGTTAGAGATGCCACATCAAATAACACAATGAGATTATAGAAAATGGAAATATTCTATTAATAATTGCAACAATATCGTTCACTTTCCACTTCGAGGAGGCAACCTCCAATAGAGAAGAGCTCAATTACATAACACAAGACAAGAATTCCCTTACCATCCTCAACTATATATAGTTTCATGAGACTCAAAAGCCTATCTACTCATGGTCCCTTGTATAATGCAGGTTAGCCAATTTATTTATTAGCTATGGCCTGTGATAAATAATTATGATCCCTTTTTTATAATATGGGTCAACCTCTTACAGTCCTTACAGGATTTATTTATTAAATTAATTATTCACGACTCTTACATGATCCATTTGGATTATTACATTAATAAAGGGGTTAGGGTCGATTCTTAGCAACTGGTATGGTTGGAAACCAACCATTGGTCACTTCAAATATTTTGGATGCATTGCTTGGGAACATATCCTTGATTAGTGTTTAAGGAAATTGGATGCAAATAGTCATGCTTCCATCATGATGGGTTATTCCAAGTATTCAAAAGCATATTGATTGTTTGATCTTGTCAAACAATAAATTGTTACTAGGAGAAATTCCATCTTTCATCTCTTGGCCACTCCATCAATTGATTTTCCTGAGTTGACTATTTTTCATAAATATTAAAATGAATTAATACTCGCGTCTATTGAATCTCATTCTCAATCCTTGACAGTATGTTTATCTTGGTAGGTAAGTAAAACTATTAAAGACATTATATTAGATGTTGGTGATGCTTGTATCGAATGGATGACTTAGATTCATGAAAAAAATGCTATTCTTGTGTTGATGGCTTTTGTTCATGAAATTTGTGATCTTGAATCCTTTGTAGGTGCACAAGGACAACCTTAATGGGAACACGATATGTAAATTGAATTTGATTCTTTAGTGAAGAATTACATATGGAATTAGTTTCCTTGACTGCAACGAAAGAATGTTATGAAGTGTCAATGGTTATATAGGATGAAATCCACTTCTAAACGTGTGTTGAGCATCATATGGCTTATTTAGTCGTAAAAGGATTCTCACAGCAAGAAGGTGTCGACTACAATGAAACCTTTTCCCTAGTTATGAAGATGAACTTTGTTCAACTTATTGTTTTACTTCTTACTAATTTTGGATGTAATATTCATTAAATAAATTTAAAATTTCCTTCCTTCACAGAGACTTATTCGAAGAAATGCACATGGAGCAACCCTTTGTTTTTGTGATATATTATAATATTTCTTGTTGATTGCATGAGTCACAACATGGTTTAGAGCAAGCTCCCCAAACTTGGTATGGTAGGATTGATAGATTCTTTCTCAATCTCAAGTTCAAAATTTTTCGATATGAACATAGTATTTACTTATTGTGTTGCAATGGTGATATCTTAATTATTCTTTTGTATGTAAAAGACATATTTGACATTGGTACTAATATAGTTGTGGTTCAAAGATTGAAGTAATGATGTGCTAATACCTTTGAAATAATTGATCTTAGTCTTTTGCATTTCTTTCTTTGTCTTCAAGCCTTACTTTCATTTAATGATCTCTAAATATTTCAATCTAAATTTGTATTGGACATATTAAAACTATTCAACATGGTAAAGTTTAATAACATGGTAAAATTTAAGCCATGTTCTACTTCTTTTCATTTTGATTTTAAATGGACTAAAAAAGATTCCTCTCTAAAATTCAATATTTTACCCTTTATCAATAGATATACGTGGTGACCTTATACATTTGATTCACAATTGCCCTCATTTGTTTATACAATACCCACGAGAGAGTCACTAGAAATATGCAAAGAGATTTTTTTGTCTTAATCTCATATTTCACTTTGGTATTCATCACAATCTATACCATAGGTATGGTCAACTTTATTCCAATATGTTGAATAGATCTTCCCAATTCCAAGTTGGAAACAAACTTCATAATAGTATGGTAAGCAATAAAGCGAAAAATATACCTTTCGAGCATGTTCGCAATGATCGAGGTCTTTACAAGGATTCTACAACTCTCTTGTTAATTAATTAGGTCTTAACGTAGTTGTGTCATATGGCACCATTTTTCCAAAATCCCTTTGAAAGTGTCACGGACACATAGTTTGGGTCGAAAATACTATGGATAGGGGTATTGAGAAGCTTATTGGATTATTCGATTTAACACGGTGGCAATACCAACGATTACTTCACTAGTCGGTACGGCAATGGGGCAGCCCCTAAGGATTTCTCGGACCCTTGGTGGGGGAGAGAGGGTCTTTTTGCCTTGGCTCAACCTTGTTTATTGATCTTGGCCCAACAAAATCAATAGGACGTTATATGCAGACGGGTTCATTTTCGAAGAATCAATTCATAGCCTTCTTGGGGAATGGACCTTGGTACTGTAGTGATGGGACCAGGTCCACAACCTTGAAGCTAAAATTGTAAAACTATTTAATGAAACGACGTCGATAATCCTACAATTATAAGTTTTTTAACCTAGTAATTGCATAGAAATTATTTTTATGGAAACAGCGCGTCCTTTGAGTGAACGCTACGGGAATTCCGTTTGAATACAAAAGCAAAGGGTGGGTGTGATTGAAAATATCATAATAGTAAGGTTTAGAGCTTTGAGGTGTGAGCACAACGTATTTAGAAATCAAAATCAATCAGTTGATCAAGAATGCCTAAGACGGAGGGAAGCAAGAGGAAGAGCAATGTTGTTGATGGAGAGAGTAGGAATGCTTTACCTGGACAAAGTAGAAAGATTAGGAGGAGCTTTGTCCAGATTGCTGAGAGAGCTCCGTCTGAGCGACAACGTGCATGGCAGCAACAACAAAGATTAGAACGATGGGTGACAGTAGATATATCACGAAAAATTGGTTCCTCTGCACTGCGGGTTGCACAACAGACAGCGACATGTCATGAATTTAACGTACGCGTGTCAAGAAGAGAGGCCACTTTTGAAGAGTGGGCTTCTTTTCTTGTTGAGTTGTACCATAAATTCAACAGATTTTTTGACATTCGGTTTCATCCGACCATATTGCGCGAAGTGGAAAATCTGGTAATTTTGGGGCGGTTTATTTATGGTGACGACCGCGTGAAGCCTGTCATAAGTGATCTGGGTATGTTCTTGAAGATCTACCTGGATGAAAATGGTGCACATAATATCATACAATTGAACGTACAGAGGTCGGAAGGACCTCTTCCCGCAGGTTATCAAGTATTCCATTTCTTGCCGTATCGTCATGGTAGCTTGGAAGATATTACAGAAAGAGTAGGAACAATGCCATCGATTCCAATTGAGATTGTGTCAACAATGGACGATCGCATCTGCACTATCTGCTACAATGACTTTGCACACCAAGGCGAAGGTGAAGGCGAAGGCGAAGGTACTGAAGGCGCCTCTTCCTCTAATGATTCTTCTTCCACTACAGATGAAGTAGAAGTAGCTGTACCGATGAAGTTGCCATGCGGCCATGCTTTCCATTCGGCGTGTATAAGCCACTGGCTGGCTCTCAACCCCTCTTGTCCTATTTGTCGCGATAGAGCGTTTCCGGACCTTTAGGTTATATGTTAATTCCCTGGCTGGCTATCAATCCCTCTTGTCTTCTTTGTTATGATCTCAGCTCAAGTAGGTTTTATCTTTTGGTTTTTGTTAAATCATAAGATTTCAGTATGTTGGCTTATGTTGACTTGCAGGATATACTTTTAGTATTATATGACAACCAAAAAAATTGATCCTAAAACCTTTCTTAAATTAGTCTAAAAAATAAAAAATTCACCATAATTAAAAATATATATATACTATTTAGATTATATGTTAACATTTTTTCAAAATATATCCTTAAATTTTCAATAACTAATAACATTATTTTCTTTTAAAATATACCGTTAAATTTTGAATGGCTAATTATTCATTAACCAAGTCAATCTAAAATATAATCCAAACTAAACTATAAATCATAACAATTAATAAAAACTTTGGTTATTATCTCTAATATAAAATATTAGATTTTATAGATTTGCATCACACATATTTCTACTCTATCATTCCCTAAATAGTATATTCTACCATTATTATATATATCACAAGTCATATATTTCTGTATATTCCATTAATGATTTTTTTTAAATAAAATTTTAATATTTTATAAAGTAAATATCTCAAGTCTAAAACATATATAGTCTTGTTCTAGATTGAATCACTAAACTTGTGGAGACCAAATCTCTCACCGAACAATTGGAACATGTCCTAAAGACCTTGTTGTATTTCTTTCAATTATAAAATTAAAATTCAACTGAAAGTTGTTGAAATATTACTTTCAACCGCTACATTGTACAGTGGCTGCCTTCTATATTTGTTTGAAGAAGTTCTGTCACCAGGCCGCTTGCCATTTTGATGATCAATCAATTTTTTATTTTGGCACTAGTCCTGCACATTGAAAACAGTGGGTCAAAACGAAAAACAAAGTTTTCCATTTATACAGAAGACAGAGTTTATTTGTACACACGAGGAGTTTTTTTTTAAAACACGGGAGTTCGTTTGAAGGATGTGTGGTCCCCACGACCACGTCAACAGTCCGCAGGTGCAGTGGCCCTCGCAGTCGTCCAGTCAGCATACAAGTCAGCAGACACGTGTCAGTTTTTTATTGGTACGGGTTTTTGGTTTGCCCGGTCACCAGGCAAAAAACCGGACCCGAAATGGTTATAGGTCAGATTTAATATGGATTTCGGGTCACACTTTGGGTGATGTCAGCAAGCCCAAAATCGGACCCGATACGGTTTGTAGGGTGGATTTAAGTGGGATTTCGGGTCACACTTAGCCCGCCATACGCCGAGCCCAAATTGGACCCGAAAAGACTTTAGGGTGGATTTAAGTGGGATTTCGGGTCACACTTTCGATGATGTCAGTGTGCCTCTTTTGGCACCCGAAATTTGTTTGCAATCCGATTTAATTTAATTTGGAGTTCGGGTTCATGCGTTTGATTAAGGTTTGCGCTTTAATGTTTTAAGAACACGCGAGAGGTTTTAATTAGGTGGGCCCGAGAGGCTCTTACCATTTTGATTTAATTTTATGCCCGACAGTTTTTAAATAGATTAGGTTTAAGTTTTATTTTAATATATAGTTTTTAATGTTTTCAAATATGCGTGGCATATAAAAGCGAAAAGGTTGAGAGCCTGTGGTGTGTAATTTTCATGTTTTATGCACAGTAGTGCGAATTGAAAAACACAGTAGTGTTATTTCGTAAGAGACAGAGAAGAATTTGTAAGCACTGTGTTTTGTAGCAGTCTTGTTTTTTTTGTAATCCCTCTCAGAGAGGAAGAAGTGTAATAGTTTTTGTTGAGTTAGTAAAAGGAATAGAAGTTTGTTTTCAAAGTATTGAAACTTTGTCTCCTGTCAAGTATTTTTAATTTCTCTGTGTTAGAAGAGGAGAGTATTACTCTCTCCATTGTTTGTTCTGGAATTTTCAATATTCCAACATGGTATCGGAGCTAGTCCAGGCTCTTTGAAGATCAAAGAAGCTGAAGGAAAGGAGTTCTTTGCTGCAGCAGCCTCTCCAGTAGTGTGAAGACTCATCCAAAAAGAATTCAAGGTACTTATCTATACAGTTTATTGTGTTATTGTTGCATAACAGTAAGCTATTTTAAATACAAAGTCAAGTGTTTTTGAATCATAGTTAAGAGTGCAGAATGGCTGGAGCCAGCACTGGTATGGGTATGGGAAATATCCACCTCCCACAATTTAATGGGAAAAATTATGACTACTAGTCAATAACTATGAGAGCTTTATTTGTCTCCCAAGACTTAAGGGAATTTGTTGAGGATGGCTTTGAAGAGCCAACAAATGAAGAAGAGTTTGAAGATTTAACTCAAGCAGAGAAAGAGTTGCTGAAAAGCATTAGGAAGAAATACTCCAAGGCTCTCTTCTTATTGTATCAAGCAATGCATGAGAGTGTGTTTCCTAGGATAGCAGCAGCCAAGAAATCCAAAGAAGCATGGGAAACTCTCAAGACAGCCTATTAAGGCATGGAAAAAGTGAAGACAACAAAACTTCAGTTTCTGAGGAGAAACTTTGAAACTCTCTGCATGAAAGAGTCAGATACTATTGACTCATTCTTCACTCATGTGATTGGAATGGTCACAAAAATAATATCTCATGGAGAGACTCTTGAAGACAAGAGGATTATGGAAAAACTCTTGAGAAGTCTACCCTCAAGATTCGATGTGATTGTCACCACCATAGAGAAGACTAAGGATCTCACAAAGTTCATAGTGGATGAGATACATGCATCACTGATGACTCATGAGTAGAGATTGGGTAGGAGTGAAAACTCATCTTTGGAACATGTCTTTAAGACCTAAATGTCTTTCAGAAGAGGAAGAGGGCAAGGCAGAGGAAACAAAAGAGGAAGAGGCAGAAGCCAAAACAGAGGTGGAAGGAACATTCTAATAAATGCTCAAGGAAGGGGCAACAATCCAAATTAGCATCAAGGCCAAGGCAGCAGCCATCAAAGTGGTCAGCAGAATGCTCAAGGACAGAGGTATGATAAGTCCAATGTCCAATGTCACTATTGTAAAAAATATGGTCATTATGCTAATGAATGTAGAAAGAAGCAGCATGATATGGGAAGTAGAACTAGTGTAAATTTCACTAGAGAAAATATCAGCCAAGATAATTTGTTTTTAGCTTGTAATATGGCTGAAGAAAAAAGTGAGGATTTATGGTTTTTAGACTCCGGTTGCAGTGACCATATGACGGGAAACTTAGCAATGTTTTCCATGTTAGATGAGAGTGTGAAGTCACAAGTCACACTAGGAACTGATAGCAAAGTTTCTGTTATGGGAAAAGGAAATGTAAATGTTTTAACAAAGAAAGGTGCAAAGAAATCCATAGCCGATGTCTATTATGTTCCAGGAATGAAGTGTAACCTCTTAAGTATTGGACAACTTGTTGAAAAGGGGTATAATGTATTTTTTCAGGATGATTTTTGTAACATCATGGACAAACCTCCCAGCAAACAATGTATTGCTGAAGTGAAGATGACAAGGAACGGGATGTTCCCTCTTAGAATGAGAGCAGATTTGAAGAATGAAGAAAAGATAGTAGGAGTGGCAAAAGAGGCTATCCAAAGCGAACCAAAAGATGAAAATTGGTTGTGGCACTTGAGATTTGGATATCTCAACTTTGGAGGTCTTAACTTGTTGAATAGAAAAGGAATGGTAAGAGGTTTACCATTGATAGAGAAATCGAACAACCTTTGTGAATGTTGTATCTTGGGGAAACAACATAGAGAAAGTTTTCCTTTCGAGAAAAGCATAAGGGCAAAGGCACCCTTAGAGATTGTCCACTCAGATTTGTGTGGACCGATGCAAACTCCATCGCTTGCTAGCAGCCACTACATGTTAACATTCATAGATGATTTTACAAGAAAAACTTGGGTTTACTTTTTGAAAAACAAAAGTGAAGTGTTTGAAAGGTTCTGCAATTTTAAAGCACTTGTTGAGAACCAAAGTGGGCTGCACATCAAAGTCCTAAGGACTGATAGAGGAGGTGAGTATATCTCTAAAGATTTTCTACGTTTTTGTAGAGAAAATGGTATTCATAATAAGTTTACAACAAGATATACTCCGCAGCAAAATGGAGTAGCCGAAAGGAAGAATAGAACCATAATGGACATGGTGAGTAGCATGTTAAAGGAAAAGCAATTGCCTAATGATTATTGGGTTGAAGCTGTACATTGTGCAGCGTACATTCTAAATAGATGCCCTACAAAAGCAGTGATGAACAAAGTGACGGAAGAGGTATGGAGTGGCACAAAGAAAGGTGTCACACACATGAAGGTTTTTGGATGTGGCTTATGCACACATACCAGATCAACTAAGGAAGAAGTTGGACAGCAAGGGGGAGAAATGTATTTTCATTGGATACAGTGAGGAATCTAAGGCTTACAGGTTATATAACCCATCCACCAAGAAGTTTATTGTGAGCAGAGATGTTCAGTTTATTGAGGAGGAAGCTTGGGATGGAAGCATAGAGAAAACAGTGAATGTTAAACACTGTTTATCTCATGATGAAAATGATGATGAATTGGATGAAATACATCCCCAAATAACAACACCAACACAAGAGTAGCAAAGCACACCCTTGAGGAGAAATCAAAGTGCTTCTCCAAGCACACCACAAGGAGGAAATTCAAGTGCTTCCTCAGGCATTTGTACACCAAATGAAAGAAGTAAAAAGTTCAGAAATTTGAATGACATTTATCCACAAGAGGCAGCAAATGAAGACATAAATTATTTGTTTTCTTTATATTGTCATGTTGATGATCCTGTTCATTTCAAAGAAGCAATTAAGGATAATAAATGGATAGAAGCTATGGATGAGGAGATTAATGCCATATAAAGAAACAAGACATGGGATTTGGTTTAACTCCCAAAAGGTAAAGATGTCATTGGAGTTAAATGGGCCTACAAGACCAAGAGTAATCCTAAAGGCAAAATAGAGTGACAAAAGGCAAGACTTGTCGTCAAAGGGTATAAGCAGAAGCATGGGATAGACTATGAGGAAAATTTCGCACCGGTTGCTAGAATGGAAACCGTGAGAGCTGTGTTGTCCATAGCAGCACAAAACAAGTGGAAAGTTTACCAATTGGACGTGAAGTCAACATTCCTAAATGGAGTGTTAATGGAAGAGGTTTACATTGAACAACCTCTCGGCTATGAAAAGAAAGGCCAAGAGCACAAAGTGTGCAAGTTGAAGAAAGCTCTTTATGGACTGAAGCAAGCACCAAGAGCGTGGTACAGTAGAATAGACTCCTATCTACTGGAAAATGGATTTGAAAAGTGTGAGGGAGAACCCACTCTCTACATCAAAGAAAAATATGGAAAAATGTTGATTGTAGTTTTATATGTTGATGATGTTATTTTCACAGGTAATGATGATTACCTTATTGAAAATTTTAAAACAGTCATGAAAGAAGAATTTGAGATGATTGACATGGGTTTGTTGAAATACTTCTTAGGAATAGAAGTAGAACAAGATGAAAATGATATTTTTATCTCACAGGAAAAATAAGTTAATGAAGTTCTTGAAAGAGTTAATATGCTAGAAAGTAAAGAAACAATCACAAACACAGTGATGGGATTAAAACTCAGCAGAGAGGACAGCAGCAAGGATTTTGATCCTAGCTTGTACAAGAGCATAGTTGGCAGCCTCATGTATTTGACTGCAACTAGGCCAGGCATAATGCATGTTGTTAGTTTGATTTCCAGATTCATGAAGAAGCCAAAGGATGCACATTGGCAGGCAGCGAAGAGAATTCTGAGGTATGTTAAAGGAACCAAAAGGTATGGCATTTTATATACTGCTTCAGAATGTTCAGATTTAGTTGGATACACTGACAGTGATTGGGCTGGAAGTGTAGATGATTGGAAGAGCACTTTCGGTTATGTTTTTCACATGGGTTCGGGAGCCATTTCATGGGATTCTAAAAAACAACCCATTGTAGCGTTGTCTATAGCAGACGTAGAATATGTGGCAGCGACAACAGCAGCATGTCAAGCAATTTGGATGAGGAGGATGCTAAGAAGTTTAGGTTAAGAGAAGACAAAAATAACAGTGATTTATTGTGACAATAGCTCAGCTATTACATTATCGAAGAATTTTGTGTTTCATAAGAGAACGAAACACATTGACACAAAGTTTCATTACATCAGAGAATTGGTAAACAATGGTGAAATTGTTTTGGAACACTGCAGAACTCAAGAGCAGTTTGCAGATATTCTGACGAAGCCATTGGGATAGAAGAGTTTCGAATTTTTGAGAAAATGTCTGAGTATGATTGATAACCCATCAGCTGAAAGTAAGGGGGAGTGTTGAAATATTACTTTCAACCGTTACATTGTACAGTGGTCACCTTCCATATTTGTTTGAAGAAGTTCTCTCACCAGATCGCTTGCCATTTTGATGATCAATCAATTTTTTGTTTTGGCACCAGTCTTGCACATTGAAAATAGTGGGTCAAAACGAAAAATAAAGTTTTCCATTTATACAGAAGACAGAGTTTATTTTTACGCAGGAGGAGTTTTTTTTTTAAATGCGGGAGTTCGTTTGAAGGAAGTGTGGTCCCCACGACCACGTCAACAGTTCGCAGGTGCAGTGGTCCCCGCAGCCGTCCAGTCAGCATACAAGTCAGCAAATGCGTGTCAGTTTTTTATTAGTATGGGTTTTTGGTTTTCCCGGTCACCAGGCAGAAAACAAGACCTGAAATGGTTATAGGTCGGATTTAATATGGATTTCGGGTCACACTTTGGGTGATGCTAGCAAGCCCAAAACTAGACCTGATACGGTTTATAAGGCGGATTTAAGTGGGATTTCGGGTCACACTTAGCCCGCCGTACGCCGAGCCCAAATCGTACCCGATAAGAATTTAGGGCGGATTTAAGTGGGATTTCGGGTCACACTTTCGATGACGTCAATGTGCCTCTTTTGGCACCCGAAATTTGTTTGCAATCCGGTTTAATTTAATTTGGAGTCCGGGTTCATGCATTTGATTAAGGTTTGCGTTGTAATGTTTTAAAAATGCACGAGAGGTTTTAATTAGGTGGGCCCGAGAGGCTCTTACCATTTTGATTTAATTTTATGCCCGACAGTTTTTAAATAGATTGAGTTTAAGTTTTATTTTAATATATAGTTTGTAATGTTTTAAAATATGCGTGGCATATAAAAGTGAAAAGGCTGAGAGCTTGTGGTGTGTAATTTTCATGTTTTATGCACAGTAGTGCGAATTGAAAAACACAGCAGTGTTGTTTTGTAAGAGACAGAGAAGAATTTGTAAGCACTGCGTTTTGTAGCAGTCTTGTTTTTTTTGTAATCCCTCTCACAGAGGAAGAAGTATAATAGTTTTTTTTTAGTTAGTAAAAGGAATAAAAGTTTGTTTTCAAAGTATTGAAACTATGTCTCCTATCAAGAATTTTTAATTTCTTTGTGTTAGAAGAGGGGAATATTACTCTCTCTATTGTTTGTTTTGGAATTTTCAATATTCCAACAAAAATATTATAAACCACAAATATCAGAAAATTTGAGTTGATTTTCCAATAAGATGTACCTCATTCAGTTTTTTTAAACGAAACTTGAATTGATTTTCCAATAAGATGTACCTAGGTTACATTCAGTTTTTTTAACGTTCACTTTTATGAGAGTTGCTATGTAATATTCCCAATTAGCCTTGCTAATTGGAATATTGCATTTTTGCTTTATTTTGCCGCTTTAGATAGAAATAATAAATAAAGTGAGAAATAAGAGGGGTCACCTCACTTTAGTCACCTCACTTTATAATAAAGTGTTCCTTTTCCTAGTAGATTGACGTTGTAACTTCGAGAGGGGGCCTTGGGGGTCCACGTGGATATGATGGGGAAGGCATCAGGCTAACCCAAGGTAAACTGCGCAGATCCAGGGAGAGTTAAGTTTTGGAGGGAGTTTGACGTTATAAAAGGAGAGGCTCTCACCTCATTTGATCATTGATGATTTGATATTCTTATTGATAGCTGGACTCTTGTCTGCTTCAGCACGCCGGTTGTTTAGTCGGTCTGCAGCACTGTTTAGTGCACGAGTGTCTCCGGTCGGAGATCTCACCCTTAGCCTCGGGGGACTTCGAGTGCCGGCCCTGGTAAGGTTTTCTGGTTTCACCCTTGGCTTCGGGGGACTTCGAGTGCCCGCCCTAGTAAGGTTTTCCTGAGTTCCATCTTTCAGTTCCAGCAGCAGAGCAGCAGCAGTTTCTGAAGCATATCTGTGGAGGAGAAAGCCCTCTTGTGGCTGCGCAGAGCAAGAGAAAGAAGGACGCTGATTCTTGAAGGAGAAGGACGCTGTCTCATCTGGAGAGAGGACGCTGATCTTTGCAGGAGAGGAAGGACGTTGTCCAAGGAGGACGCAGTTCAGGATTGGCAGAGAAAATGCTGTTTTGGGAGGCAGAAGGACTGTTAAGAAGCTAGTAGAAGATGAAGATATGGCTGATTTGTTAATGTGAAGCTTGCTGCCTTACTTTGATTGATTTGTGACTCATTGCATCTCCTTGGAGAGACTCAAGCACTTCAGTCAAGAAGTTATCAACAATTTTCGAAACCCAAATTTTAGAAGATATTATTTTTAATACCAAAATACTATAATACTATAAAATATAGGTGCAATAAACTATTATTTTGATCAACAAGACTCTAAATAAGCATTAATTTGCATCCATTTATATAATTAGTTAAACTAAATTATATAGTTGATAATAGGATAGTAGAATATATTATAGGGTACTTTCAGAATGAAATACATTTTGTTCATTCATTGGAAAGCTTCACAAACCACTGTGATAATAGAGTTCTCAGCGCTAATACAATTATTTTGTCGATCTGTGCATATATTTCTCAATATCCCCTTCCCATATGGGAAAGGAGTGGACTAGTCACTTACCTCACAAGGTCCTTATGGAGTTGTTGTTCCAGGCCACACGTGCACACCATTTTACCAACAAGACAATTTAGTAGACAACTCGACAAGGCCTTGGAGCTGGGTGCCCCCAAATCCACACAGCCAACCATCCATCAGGAGAATTTTTCCATGCCTGGATGTTAGGAGAGCTTGCTCAAATTTGGGCTTCCCACAAGGATCATACTGTAGAGCCCTATCAGTCCCAGACACACTCCAAAGGACATCATCCACTAGTCCAAAAAAAATTTTGCGGTCATTGAGGACTCTAGCAGGGAGACCCCCCTTGATCTAATTGCTCGTCCTCACCTGTCAGCACTAGCATACCATGACTAGTTCAAACTAAAGTTCCTTTGGTCCTCAGATATCATACATATTATCTTTTTCTTGTAATTACTTTATCTCCACTCCGAGTCATGTACTTTCTTATCTTCTCTTGTTGTTCTGCTTCTAGCACAATTAAAAATCTGTTTTGATATGATTTTTAGCATCTTTATAGTCCACACTTCCACACTTCCACATTGTATTTTGGCTAGTGATGTACTCTTATAATCCCATTGACCTAACATTTTCCCCAAGGAAAACCTTGTGGGGAAACCCAAGAGATGCTTCCTCATGTTTGTGGATGGCATCCCTAGTAACCCTGTTCGCTAAAGTCATAGACTAGTGTGCCTAACCAGGAGGGTTGAACTAGGCAGATGCCCAACAACATGAAAAAAAACCAGTTGAGCTAACCCTTGGTCTTCCCATTGACATACTCCTTTGATCATTTGCTGGACATTAATAAACTTATATTATCAAACTTTGGTTTTTACAAATACTGCAACAAAAAAGGTGGTTTGACAAACAATGCAACAAATCAGAACTCATATTTTAATAATTTAGACGATAAGAGGTATTCCAAAAATCATTGACAAAGACAGCCATGCTTTTATCTAGATTTGCATTTGAAAAAATTGTCAACTTATCTGTTATATTGTCAACTTGAAATGTGAAATCCAGATATGAAAACTAGATATGAAAGTATTTCAAAAATCACCTCTTGGGTATTAAAATAAGAATGGAGCTGTACAGGATGGCATCAAGGCCAATGAGAAAAATTACAATTAATT